>BLSH010531877.1:233846-258105 GCA_018402905.1 Glandirana rugosa
AAAAAAGTATTGGATTGGGACTAAATTTGAAGAGGTGTTGAAATAGGGACTGGACAGACCACACAAGGAACTGGAAGTACTACGACAAACAAGTGATTCTAAGAGATTGGAGAAGTTTAAATCAGGGTTAGGTTATGAAAAAAATATATCAAGCTTTGAACATCTCACTGTTCAATCCATCACATGGAAAGAGTATGTCACAACTGCAAACCTACCAAGCCTTGGCCGTCCACCTAAACTGACAGGCCAGGCAAGGAGAGCATTAATCAGAGAAGCAGCCAAGAGGACAATGAACAATGAAAGAGCTGTAGAGATCCACAGATCAGGTGGGAGGATCTGTCCACAGGACAGCTATTAGTTTTTCCCTCCACAAATCTGACCTTTATGGAAGAGTGGCAAGAAGAAAGTCATTGTTGAAAGAAAGCCATAGTCCCATTTTCAGTCATGTGGGGGACACAGCAAACATGTGGAAGGAGGTGATCTGGTCACCAAAATTGAACTTAAAGCAAAATGATATATGTGGCGGAAAACTAACACTGCAAATCACCCTGAACACACCACCCCCACCGTGAAACATGGTGGTGGCAGCATCATGTTGTGAGGATGCTTTTCTTCAGCAGGGACAGGAAAGCTGGTCAGAGTTGATGGGAAGATGGATGGAGCCAAATACAGGTCAATCATATGAAAGAAAACCTGTTAGAGTCGGTAAAAGGCAGAGGTTTACCTTCCAGCAGGACAACGACTCTAAAAATACAGCCAGAGCTACAATGGGATGATTTAGATCAAAGCATATTCATGCGTTAGAATGGCCCAGTCAAAGTCCAGACCTAAATCCAATTGAGAATCTGTGGCAAGAATTGCTGTTCACAGACGCTCTCCATCCAATCTGACAGAGCTTGAGCTATTTTGCAAAGAAGAATGGGCAAAAATGTCCTCTCTAGATGTGCAAAGCTGGCAGAGACATCCCCAAAAATACTTGCAGCTGTAACTGCAGTGAAAGGCGGTTCTACAAAGTATTGACTCAGGGGGGCTGAATACAAATGCCCCCCACAATTTTCACATATTTATTTGTAAAAAAATGTTGAAAATCATTTATCATTTTCCTTCCACTTCAAAATGATGTGCCACTTTGTGTTGGTCTATCACATAAAATCCCAATAAAATAGTTACGTTTTTGGTAACATGACTAAATGTGGAAAGTTTCAAGGGGTATGAATACTTTTTCAAGGCACTGTAAAACAGGCAGCGAGGAGACGTCACATTGCTTCCTTCCCGTCTGTCAGTAGTCTCTGGAGCATGATCCGATCACAGATCAGGCTTCAGAGGTAAGGGAGATTTAGACACACATCTAAATCTACCCTTAAAGTGTAGCTAAAGGCAACTTTTTTCATTTTAGTAAGGGAGGGTTATAGCCATTGTGTTTTTTTTGTTTGTTTTCTTTTTGCCATCTGTGTCCCATTGAGGAGATTTCCCTTCTCTTCCTGTCCCATAGCCAAAACATAAGGTGAGAGAATATCCCTGCATAGTGATAGAAGCCCAGGGATTCACCAGAACTAGTGTCCCCATTTGAAGATCTTCCCTCCAGTGGCGGCTCGTCCATAAGGGGTGCAGGGGGGGCATCCCCCTAATCCATGCGCCCGGCCCCTAATCTACATGCAGGGCACCGGATGCATGGATTTCAATGGGGTTTTTCCCTCGGCAAGCTTTCAATCTCGCGCTGCATGTGAATGTAGGTGCAGGAAGAATCGTCAGGCCAATGTGGAGTCTTCCTCAGGAGTGTGCACAAGGTGAATCCATTGGGACCACACATGCTAAGGGGTCACCCTGAAACTAGAAACTGGACCAGCAGTCAGGGGAACCGGGTGAATCTTGGCAAGCTCCTAAGTTAAGGCCTCTGATCGCCGCCTCCTTTCCATCCATCCCCCGCGATGTGGCGGTGCAAGTGGTTTATTTGTCACCCCTCCCAAAATATTGAGCACCAGCCGCCACTGCTCCCCTCTATTACTGTTCCAGCGTCAACCCAAAATGTAGAATTTTCTTTTACTCTCACTTTTGATGATAACGGTAAACAGGACAAATACAGAGGGTGAATCTTTCTAATGGGGACACAGACAGCGATAAAAACTGACAGGGGTCCAAATCCCTCCCTACTCTATCCAAAACTAAAAAAAAAAAGAAAAAAATTCCCTTTAATTACAATTTAATCACTAGGAGTTTATATACTATTGTTAGGTTTTCTATATAGAAAAGTTTCACCATGAGGCAAGGTTGTCGCTTTCCTTATTAGCGAGTCCTTTGTGAACAGGCGGGTTCAGCCATGTTTTCCCATGGCAGAAGAATCAGATCTGCTGAGCAAATGAATAAAGATGGGATCCTTCAAGCAGTTTATCATCTGTGCAGCAATTAAAGCCCATCCTATATTATTGACACAGACTAATTTTGTTTCCCGAATTATGTCGTTTAAATCAGTCGAGAGACACTCACTGAAAGACGCCGAGCCGGAGGCCTGAAACAGCTGCTTTACTTACACACCGCAATATGAAGATCTGATTTGTTTTCCTCGATAGGGCGGCTCAATCTCCATAATGACCAGCTCCAGTCCTGGCACTCTGTGAATTATGTGACTGGGCCACCAGTGTATCAGATTATAACATCTAGCAAACAAAAGGCTTATAAAACAACTTGAAACATTAAAAGATAAAAGTGGCCAAAAAAAAAACAGGCCAACATTTACAAGTGTTGCTCCCAATTCAGAGCCCTATTGAGGATACTAGTAAAGCCTCGTACACACGGGACGACGATCGTACGTACGATCGTCGCAAATCATATGTTGGCTGTTGTATCTAGCATACTGACTGCACTACACGATCGTACGACCGCAGAAGAACGTTCAGGTGCATGTAATTAGCATCCGGTCATTCCTGACTTCGGAGCATGCTTGTTTTGCACAATACAACTTTGTTGTACCAACTGCTCTGTACACACGATACAATGGTCGTATGAGAGCTTGTTGGTATGACCAAGTTTTCTAGTCTGTTCATACAACTCCCCTTGTACGATCGTCATATGTTCAGCTGTTCAAATCGCGCATACGAACGATCGATTACATATACGACGGTCGTTAGTACGACCTGTTGTATATACGACCATCGAACCGTGTGTACGAGGTTTATGAGTCACATGGGTCTGTGTACAACTACTTTCCATCCAGAAACATTTTGGATGGATCCAAGGCTACTGACTGTAATTTAAAGGGGTCTGGATGTGTAGCTATGGTAGCTTTTGCACTTGTGTTCTGTTGTAAAATAAGATGGAAATTCCCCTTCCCAATATATATTATCTTTTTAGATAATTGAGATTTGTATGATTAGAAATTGGCTGGATTGGGTGAGGATCATCTTTTATCTATTTTAACCACTTCGGCCCCCGAAGGTTTATCCCCTTCATGACCAGGCCATTTTTTGCGATACGGCACTGCGCTACTTTAACTGACAATTGCACGGCCATGTGATGCTGTACCCAAATACAATTTAAAGTGTTTGTTAACCCAAAAAAAAAGCACTTTTTGTGATTCGGCACTGCATCGCTTTAACTGACAATTGCGCCGTTGTGTGACGTTGAACCCAAACTATATTTGCGTCCTTTTTTCCCCACAAATAGAGCTTTCTTTTGGTGGTATTTGATCACCTCTGCGTCATTTCTGATCACCGCTATAAACAAAAGAAGAGCGACAATTTTGCAAAAAAAAAAACTAATTTCTTACTTTTTGCTAAAATACAAATCCAAAAAAAAAGTGTAAAAAAACATTTTTTTCCATCGGTTTTGGCCGATTTATATTCTTTCTCATATTTTTGGTAAAAAAAAATCGCAATCGGCGTTCATTGATTGGATTGCACAAAAGTTGCCACGTTTACGAATGATGAGAATTCCTTTCTAGGGTATTTTTTTAAATTTTTTACTAGTAATGGCGGTGGTCTGTGATTTTTAGCGGTACTGCAAAATTGCAGCGGACATGTCGGACCATTTTGACACTTTTTTGGGACCATTGGCATTTATACAGCGATCAGTGCTATAAAAATGCACTGATTACTGTGTAAATGCCATTGGCAGTGAAGGGGTTAACCAGGAGGGGGTGCTCTAAGGGTTAACTGTGTTCCCTCAGTGTTTTCTGTGTGTGGGCTGGTCTGGCAGGGGGAGGGGAGTGATCACGGCTTCCATATACAGAAAAACTGTGATCACAGCCCTTCCCCCTCTAACAGAATGGAGATCCGTGTTTACATACACGGACCTCTGTTCTTTCACTGCGGGGGGGGCATCGCGGGTAGCCAGTGGCGATCGAGTCCGCCCTACCCGCTCCCGGGCCCCTCCCCGAACACAGTGAGCGCTCGAGCGTGCCTCCGGCGGTGCGCGTTGATAGATTTATAGTTACAGAGGTGGTTTATAATTATTGCTCCTGCTAAAATGTTTGTGATGATGCCTCACATGTGTGGTGCGAACACCATCTACATACGCGGGCACGACCTATGTATGCGTTCCCCTCTGCATGTGAACACAAGGGGATGGGGGCGCTTAATTGTTTTTATTTATTTTATATTTATTTTTTTATTTTTACACTGTCCCTTATCATTTTTTTATCATTTTTATTCCTGTCACACCATATGTAAACATCCATGATAGAAATAAGGCATGACATAAAACATGACATGAGATTTACAAAAACCCATTGATCTCTGCTTTCCAGGAAAAAAAATGGCAGTGTTGACATCTGCCATAGCCAGAAGTGACATCATGAGGTTGCTTCTGGCCTCCCAGAATAATAGAAGATGGTTGGACACTATCCTGCCCACAGCCAGCTCTGTGGTAACCCATTGCCAGATCAGATCCTGGGTTCTCTGATCACACGTGACATCCCCTCCTGCTGCCTGTAAAAGCAATCCAGTGGCTAATCAGTCGCTAGGATGGCTTTTACATTGTAGGACATCACCCGCCGACTGAAAAGAAAGATATCTGGATAATGCCTGTAGCTGCAGGCATCATCCAGATATCTCCACTTCAAGTCCAGGATGTCATATGATGTCCTACGGACGGGAAGTTAACCTGTTCTCCATTTTAAGGTTTTAGGCCTCATACACATGGCCATTTTTTGACGCCGGCGTTTTCTGGCGTTTTTTTGCAGCTCTCCATGTTAGTCAATGGCCCCATAAAAACGGCGACGTTTTTGAGCTGTAGATGGCGTCAGCGTTAGTGAGCTGAAACTAGAACCCATGGCCAGCGCATTCTGATTCTGTAACGTTTTGGCGTTTTTTGACGCCGACGCCGCAAAACTCTCACTAACGCCAACTATCGCTGTACCGGTGTTTTTAGGTTGAAAAATAGCAGAGGGATGATTTTTTTTAAAAACGCCTATTGACGCCGATGCTTACTAACGCCGATGTAGAGGTTACAGCTGCCCCTTTAAACTGCCCCAGTCGGGGAGCTAAGAGGTTATTGCATTCTGGGTTAGTTGGCTGTCTTTGTTGGTTCCGTGTATTATAAAAGGAACAGGGGGACCATACCCAGGGGGGGGGGGGGGGAAGCAAATAAAGAACAAGGAACAGCCGAAGTCAGATGAAGCCCGGGAATGTGGGGATGGAATGACGATATCAGAATTAAATCCACTATGGACTCACCCATTTATGGACGTAACCTGAGCAAGTATGCTGGGGCAGTAGCAAGCCTTAAGCCTAGTACAACGATCAGAAAATTTCACATTGGCAGCAGTGCCTACTGCTCTATAAAAAGCGATCTGTAGAGAATCGTAGCAGAAGCTGACAGGTGTTTAGGAGGTGATCCTGCAGCCTTCTGTATTTCTGCTTGTTTTCATTCCCAAGGGGGATTTTGTATAAAAATAGCACAGTGCAACAGTGAGCCAAGTATTTCTACCTGTCAAATTGCTGCAGCCATGAAGCAAAGCTTGTGAACAGCCCTGTCCAGCGGTAATGTTTGAACTTTGGTGGGTGGAATGATTACAGCTTAGCCCCCTGTTTTTAACATCTGTCTGGGCCACTGAAAGAGCTCTAAATGTTACTGTCAAACAATTAGGTCGGGTTTATGTGTGAATTGGATGCGGTTTTCCAATTCGCATGACATGCAAGTATGACTGGCACTCAATGGAGCTGGTTCACACAAGTCTGGAGCGGCTGTGGTTGTGAATTCCAAAAGGGTCCTGTGTGTTTTCGGGTCCGGTTCAGGCGTGAATGCAGGCAAAAATTTGGAGTTGAATCAAATAGGAACGCACCGGAACCCAGGCTGAAAACCGCGGCCGCACATGTGAACCCGACCTTTCTAGTAGTAAATCGATTACTGCTTTAGAAATATGTTCTTAACGCAGAAATAAAGGCAAAGCAAAGGTCCCGGTCATTTTTTTCTTTTTTGCTATCTGTGTCCCATTAGGGAGATTTCTCTTTACTTCCTGTCCCAGAGGCAAACCAGGAAGAGAGAGGAAATTCCTCCAAAGTGAGGGAACCCCTAGTTGTCACCAGGGTCACCAGAACTAGTGCCCCCCATTGGTAAATTTCCCCCTATATCCCTGTTCTGAAGACAAGCCAAGATTTCAGTGATAACATTAAACAAGGACAAATAGAGAGGGAAAATCTCCCTAACAGGGCACCTACATAGAAACCTGACAGATGTTCTAATCCTTCTCCACTCTGTCTGAAACTACAAACAAAAAAATTTGCCTTTAGTTATACTTTAAATTTTTGTCATCTGTGCCCCTGTTGGAAAGATTTATCCCAACTTCCTGTTCCATTGCCATGACACAGCAAGCAGTAGTCATCCAAAACTAAAAAAGTTTTAGCGGAAATCAGGCTTTAAAAACTCATGTTTGTCCTTAAACCATGGGATAAAATGTACTTCAGTTGAAAGAGTTATTTTCTAAAATGACCGTGGTCTTAGGTTATGATGTAATTTTAGATAAATATAGTGCTTGGTAGAGTTTATTTGTGACTACTGTGCGGTGGCCTGGAATTACCTGGACAAAAGGGTGAATGGAAATCTGTGAAAAAAAAAGCCATCCTTCTAATTAGATGCGGCAAATCTTACAACCTTGAGTGTCGGTGTCTCCTGTGGAAATACACTCCACAGTGAGTGGACTGCGGGAAGTGTCCTGTTGCTACTTGGCCTTATATAGTGTTGTGCAGTGGGAGAATGCGACTGCTCTTTAACCCATTCCACCCTGGACCCAGGGGTAGTGATCTTGTTTTAGCAGCATATCTTGGGCATGGGGCCCTCCAAGGTAACTAGCATATTTTCCCTTGTGTGGGGGGATGCCTGCAGGGTGACCCATTGTGGCATATCCAGTACCTGCTGGCAGCCCTTTGCACACCCGCTTCAGGTCCTAAACAAATTGAGCCCACTTTGCCCCCTGGGCACAAATTTAGTTTCCAGCAAATGTCTCAAAATAGAAGTTGGAGGAAGGAGGAGACCTCATCAGGAATTCCTTTTAACAGTTTACTGAATCAACTGAAGGAGAAGCATTTACATACTTTAGCCACCCTTGAAGGCACTCAGCTTAAAGGAGAAGTACGGCCAAAGCTTGTTTGGCTGAAGTTCTCTTGTTGATCACAGGAGTGCTGAAGCCCGCTGTCAGCTGACATCACAGAGCCAGTCCAGGCTCAGGCAAGATTGCGACAATGCAGTCGGGATCTGCCCACATGCCTGGACCAGCACTCGGCTCAGCCTCTCAGCGAGCTGCTGAGAGCCTGAGTTGGCCACTCCCGCCCCCTCCACAGTCCAGTGCTCCAGTAAGCGTGGGGGGCAGAGCAGAGAACGGTGACTGACAGTCTGCTCAGGGAGCCCTGAGAACCAAGCGATCGGTGGTGTTTGATCACTCGGTTCTCAGTGTTAGAGCCAGCGGAGGACAGATGCAGCATCGGACTTATGCTGCATCCACCTAGGTACGTATGATTCTGCAAAAAAAAACAAAAAAACATACTTCTCTTTTAAAGCAGCCCTACAGTTCAGCTGTCACAAACTGAGTATTTCAGTGAATGCTGTCCTGTCCTCTTCTCTAGGACGGACCGGTCTTTAGGATGAGGGCCCTCTAGCAGCATAGGAGTGAGTGCCATTTTGCTTTTGAGCCTCGCACGTGCACATTGTGCTCTGCGCTGAGCAATGGCTGCAACAGAGACAGGACCATGCAGCTGCGGAGGCAATAAGAGATAGAGCTGCACATGTGCAGGGCTCAGGAGGATGGTGATCACTCTTGTATCGCTAGGGGGCACTCATCCTACAGGCTGGTCCATCCAATTGAAGAGTTTGGGGCAGACTTCTCTTCATGCACAAATACACTACAGGTAGGGGAAGAGCATAAATGCATATTTTTAAATTTAGATTAATTTAGATTACTGTTATGGAATGATGTTCATGGACTGTATAGGGTATTTGTTTTTTTTTTTATCAGAAATTTTTTAAACAAAAACTTGTGATGCATACAAAAGAAGTGCAGTAAAACACAGTTGCAATTACACAAGTAGGTGACGAAAACGTTGTAGAGCAGTGGTTCTCAACCCCTGTCCTCAGGACCCACTAACAGGCCAGGTTTGCAAGATAACTGAAAAACATCACAGGTGATATCATTTGCTGCTCAGTGATTGCAGTATTCTAGTCTGCATCTCCCCAAGGTAATACTTAAAATCTGGCTTGTTGGTGGGTCCTGAGGACCGGAGTTGAGAACCACTGTTGTAGAGACCTATAACCATAACTGAGCACCATAAGAAACCTCATCAATAAAAACGATAAAAGTAAAACAATAAATATTGTATATAAATAAATAATATATAAATAGATAAAGAAATAATGACCGTACAAACAAGTACCACCCAAAATTTGTGTATTAACACCTGCACACTTTATCGAGTATATCTAGTCATCTTGATGATTTTCTTTTAATAACTCTGTACAATATCAAGAAATTGTACTACTGGATCGTCACATTAAATTCTGTTTCTCGCATTTCTTTACACCTGCAGGAGCTGGTTGAGAATCATTTGAGTGGGAGCCAGGCCTGGAGTGTCCAACTGTTTTTTCCATATAGAGTAAAATTTGTGTAGGACATTCCTATGATGATATGTTAGCTTCTCCCTTATTAGTATAGAGTTTACAACTTCTACCGAAATTTGTTTAGTGGAGATACAAGGAGACATCCAGAAACTAGCTATTTGTTTGCGGGCAAGGTAAAAGAGTCTGATCACCGCAATATGAGTTGGAGGAGGATGCGATTCCTCAATAAGCAGATTACAGGGTCTACTAACACTAACCCACTAACAGGCCAGATTTTAAGTATTACCTTGGGGAGATGCAGACTAGAATACTGCAATCACTGAGCAGCAAATGATATCACCTGTGATTTATTTCAGTTATCCTGAAAAGCTGGCCTGTTAGTGGGTCCTGAGGACCGGAGTTGAGAACCACTGGTCTACCGGAAGGTATTTGTTTTCAATGGTGAACTAACCTTCAACAGGTAAAAGTACCTTCTGAGTCTGTGGGAATTGGTACATTTACCACTCACTGAGTACCTGAGTGGTTTAACAAACTTGTACAAGTGGCATTCTGCAGACAGAGCGAAATGCACCCTGGCAGCAATGACATATCATGTGTGGGTACAGAGCGTGAGTGAAACTGCAGAGGACAGAAAGATTCTCAGCCTAACATCATCTCTCTGAACACAATCTCATCACCTCCTCCCCATCTTCTGTACTCGGGATGAATCAAATGTTCCTAACCCAGAGATTAAAACAGTCTGCAAGACTCAAGGACAGATTCCAGCCTTACATTATTAATACAGCTCACATTTTTTGTTTTTTTTATGGTTGTTTTTAAAAACCAGAATGAACTGTCACAAGTTTGAATTTAGAAAGTGTGAATCGTAGTTCTAAAGGAAGTATTTAACAGACATAAACATTCTTGATTTAAAATTAACTTGGGGAGATTTCCTTCTATTTCCTGTCCTGGAAGCACAACAGAGCGTGGAAAAAAGTTCCAAAGTGAGGGGAAGTTTCTTCTTAATCAGCTGTCATACTGAAGCATTGACGTTTACAGTATACAGGTGCAAGGGCATACACTTATTCACTTATATGGCTGGCTGATTGTGTCGCCTGCGCTGGAAGTTTCACAGTATTGCATTGTTCAGCCTCTCACAATCTGTGTCCATGAGACCTTAAGTATATCTGAAGCACAAACTTTTATTTTTAGTTTCAGATAGAGTTGGGGAGGGTTAAACCCCTGTCAGTTTTGTTTTTTTTGCCACCTGTGTCCCATTGAAGAGATTTTCCTTTATTTCCTGTCCTGTAAACATGTCAGGAAGTAAGGGAAAAGTTCTCCAATGCAGACAGCTGTCACTGCAACAAGTGTCCCCACTGGAGGGCTTCTTCTCTATTCTTGCTCTTGTGACAGCTCAAAACACTTTCCATCCCTAAAACAATGGTCACCAGGGCAAAAAGAGAGTCACCCAATTGGGGCACAGCAATAAAAATCTGGCAGAAGTCCTAATTCTTTGAGACACTATTCAAAAAAAACAAAAAAAAAAACTTTGGCTATACAAAAATGGCAAGGAAATCACACGGAACAGCAACTGTCAAACATCATTTGACCTCTAAATACCGACGCTCAAAAGTGTTCAACTCAGGCAAACTAAACAATGTCAAATACAGAGAGAAATATTTATACATATACAGTACTTTCGACTGTACAGTATATATATATACACACAGTATCTCACAAAAGTGAGAACACCTCTCACATTTTTGTAAATATGTTATTCTATCTTTTCATGTGACAACACTGAAGAAATGACACTTTGCTACAATGTAAAGTAGTGAGTGTACAGCTTGTATAACAGTGTAAATTTGCTGTCCCCTCAAAATAACTCAATACACAGCCATTAATGTCTAATTCGCTGGCAACAAAAGTGAGTACACCCAAAGGTGAAAATGTTCAAATTGGCCCAAAGTTTCAATATTTTGTGTGGCCACCATTATTTTCCAGCACTGCTTTAACCCTCTTGGGCATGGAGTTCACCAGAGCTTCACAGGTTGCCACTGGAGTCCTCTTCCACTCCATGACGACATCACTGAGCTGGTGGATGTTAGAGACCTTGTGCTCCTCCACCTTCCATTTGAGGATGCCCCACAGATGCTCAATAGGTTTAGATATGGAGACATGCTTGACCAGTCCATCACCTTTACCCTCAGCTTCTTTAGCAAGGCAGTGGTCGTCAAGGAGGTGCGTTTGGGGTCTTTATCATGGTGGAATACTTCCCTGCGGCCCAGTCGCCAAAGGTAGGGGATAATGCTCTACTTCAGTATGTCACAGTACATGTTGGTATTCATGGTTCCCTCAATGAACTGTAGCTTCCAGTGCCGGCAGCACTCACGCAGCCCCAGGCCATGACACTCCCACCACCATGCTTGACTGTAGGCAAGACACACTTGTCTTTGTACTCCTCACCTGGTTGCCACCACACTTACTTGACACCATCTGAACCAAATAAGTTTATGTTGGTCTCATCAAACCACAGGACATGGTTCCAGTAATCCATGTCCTTAGTCTGCTTGTCTTCAGCAAACTGTTTGCGGGCTTTCTTGTGCATCATCTTCAGAGGGGGCTTCCTTCTGGGACGACAGACCAGCAGACCAATTTGATGCAGTGTGTGGCGTATGGTCTGAGCACTGACAGGCTGGCCCCCCACCGCTTCAATCTCTGCATTAATGCTGGCAGCACTCATACGTCTATTTCCCAAAGACAACCTCTGTATATGACACTGAGCACGTGCACTCAACTTCTTTGGTCGACCACGGCGAGGCCTGTTCTGAGTGGAACCTGTGCTGTTAAACCGCTGTATGGTCTTGGCCACTGTGATGCAGCTCCGTTTCAGGGACTTGACAACCTTCTTATAGCCTAGGCCATCTTTATGTAGAGCAACAATTCTTTTTTTCAGATCCTCTTTGCCATGAGGAGCCTTGTTGAACTTCCAGGTACCAGTATGACAGAGTGAGAGCGATAACACCAAATTTAACACACCTGCTCCCCATTCACATCTGAGACCTTGTAACACTAATGAGTCACATGACACCGGGGAGGAAAAGATGGCTAATTGTTGTCAGTGGTTTAGACATTAATGGCTTTGTGTTGAGTTATTTTGAGGGGACAGCAAATTTACACTGTTTTACAAGCTTTACACTTACTACTTTATATTGTAGCAAGGTGTCATTTCTTCAGTGTTGTCACATGAAAAGATAGAATAAAGTATTAACAAAAATGTGAGGGGTGTACTCACTTTTGTGAGATACTGTATATATATATATATATATATATATATATATATATATATATATATTATACTTTATAAATATATACTTTCTAAGCAAACCTGCACAATTATACTCAATTAAAATGTATGTAACAGGATTCCTTATTGGCCGAATGATCAGACACTTGAACATTACTGAAAAGATAGAGAATACAAACTAAAGCCTGGTACACACGATGAAAAAAAACAGAATTTTTTTTTCAATGTGATCTACAAAACATCTGATCGTTAGTACAAAGCTTTCAAGAGACGATTCAAAAAGTTCATACTAAGTTATCCGCAGGGACAAGCACAAAACTTTTTCTCGTAAGATAACAGAACTAACGATTTTCATGTAATTAGTGTAGTGTTTCTACGAAAAAAATTGTGTGACCCACACCATGCATGCTTGGAAACAAAAGAATACATTACAATACAACACATTACATCATTGAAGGAAGTTGTATTCTGTCTTAGGAGAATGTTCATAACTCTAGTAACCTATTTGTTTTTGATATGAGACTAGTATGCAAAAAAAAAAAAATAATGATCATTCGTCCGATAGTCTCATTATTTGTACCAGGCATAATAATGCCAACAAAGTCGCAAAAGAGTTGCAAAAAGAGGTGTATAAATCAATACAATATACTACAAAACTACAGAGAATGAAGAGATTGCAATAACAGAACTGCCTAGGAGCAGGTCCTCTATAGGGTTTCTAGGTGGTAGAACAGTCTAGGAGAGGCAAACAGTTGGTGCAAATGGCTATTTGCATTTTCCATGGAACAGCACCTCTCTCACAGGGAGGTAGAATATTTCCGGTAGCCTGGATGGTATCCTACTATAGGCTCTGCACCCATGACACAGCTGGAACAGTGCTCTATGTAGTTACTGGAACATGGAAGGAAGCTGTGTATTCTTGTGCTCAAACCAGGTGGCCAGCAGGCCTAGATAAATGTAGAAGGACCAGACACCTGGTCAGGGCCATCTTTCATATTGATTGGACCCTGGGCAAACATATTCTTGCGCCCTCCCGAATCCACTTGTCAACTATTTGGGTACAGTGCGGGGCTCAAGGGGCAGCTGTTTTGGGCCCCACAACAATGACTGGACCCAGACAGCTGCCCCTTTTGCTCTGTGCCCTGAACCTGGTGACAGCTCACATGCCCACTCACAGTGCCTCATCAAACACAGTCTCTCTGAGCGCCAGCAGGTGGGCAAGAGAGCAATTTACTCCCCCTCCATTTAGTCAGCACAGGGGCTTGTGGGATCCCAGAGATTTGTGGGATATACTCAACTCCTCTTAAACGTACTGTCCCTGGCAAGGTTTCAGACTGAACTTAGTTATCCTGGGCAAAGTGTTCTCCCTAAGTCAGGTCTCTGGAAGCTCCCCAGGAGTTAAGTTTCAACTCCATCTTCTGAGACAAGAGATGTTTCTGCCTTCAGGTATGTCAGAGGATGATGATCCAGTAAGCCCTACAGAGGGAGCTCTTCCTGGAGGTCTGCAAAGTAAAGGTGGAAAAATAAGAGGAACTTGTAGTTCACGGACCTAAACCGCTTCTTCGAAAGTTTGAAGACCAAAGATTGACACCCATGACCAGCCTTCAACAAACTGTTGGACCTCATACAGGTGTCATTTCCATTCCCAGATTCAGGAAATCAGAGTGTACCAAGTCAAAGATGATCCTCACCCTCCTGTGACCCTGGACAGACCACACAGTTTTGGCAGACTTGCTCAATTAACTGGAACAGACCCATATACATGACTTTCCCGGGGAACGAGGAGTATGTTTTGTGTACACTCTAGTGTCCTGCTTGCATTTGGATTCTTTCTGCCACATAGGGGGCCCAAGCCCTTGACAATATGATCTGCCAGATCACTGATGAGTCATGGGGAAACATTGTTCTACAATATAGTATTCCATCCCTCAGTTGCAACAGAACCATTCTCTCAGCAGTTTCTTGTAATAGCTTCAATCTTTCTCTGGGACTGGGCCACCACCATTGCCTCTATTAGGAGGGCAACCACTGGATCCTCTCTCTGAGTCTTCACCCAGTTATACTTTTCCTGTACTCAGATGAGGTCTTCCCTTAGATCTTCCTCCAGTTAGGTCAGAGATTTCTGTCTCTTCGTGTGTCACATGACTGCCCTAAAGGCTCCTGAGAAGAGTTAAGTATAAAAAATAGAAAATAAAACATAGCAGGTGGGGCCTTGGAGGCAAGAGGAGAATTCTAGAGAGCAGGAAAAGAGAGGGTAGAGGTGGGCTTTAAAGCAGAGAATGCATAAAAACTTGTAATCAGAGTGGACTTGCTAACTTTAGCACAGTTGCAGTGTTAACTGGATAGCATTAGCAGTTGATTAAACTTGTTACCTGGAGTTTCTCGTTAATCTGACTTTGATTTAAAAAAAGCCACTGACAGATGTTTTGTGTTTCAGAACAGCAGCAGGAGATATGCTGACACAGAAGAGGATCTATTCAGTCGCATGCCTTCTTAATATGCGCCCCAGGTCTGAACGGCCAATAAATTAGGCGGGTGCCCAGAACTCTCCCGAATGTTTAATATTGCGGTGCCCCAGGGGATTATAATAAGGTTCTCTTTCACAGAAAAAGATGAAATGAACTTTAGCAGGAAATATTCCTGTGCCAGCTTTCCTATATTGAAGTTTTTAGAAGAAAGGAAACATTAAAACAGATTTCTTCTTCTATCAGAGTTTAAGAACAGGATGCTCGCCAAATGAGGATGAAGACGCAGCGTAAGGAAGTAGGAATGTGATTTCCAAGGACACCCATGTTGTAATAGCAAAAATAACTGTGTTTTCTTTTCTGGGCTGAACAATTGTGTGTAGATTAAGAAGCATTAATGAGAATGTTAAAACAAGCTTGACATGGAGTTGTAAAAACAGAATATTGTTTTAAAAGAGAAGTGCGGAAAATTAAAATAGCAAACATACAGTGGGGAAAATAATTACTGATCCCCTGCAGATTTTGCAAGTTTACCCACTTACTAAGAAGGGTTTATACTTTTTATCATAGGTGTATTTTAAATGATAGAGACATAATATCAACCAAAAATCCAGAAAAAACACAAAAAACCAATGCTATAAATTGAGTTGCAGTTCAGTGAGTAAAATAAATATTTGATCCCCACACAAAACATGTCTTAGTACTTGGTGGAGAAACCATTGTCGGCAGGCACAGAGGTAAGACGTTTCTTGTAGTTGGTTACCAGGTTTGCACACATCTCTGGAGGGATTTTGGTCTACTCTTCTTTACAGATCTTCTCTAAAACCTTATGGTTTCTTGGCTGTCTCTTGGCAACTCGAAGTTTCAGCTCCCTTAATACATTTTCTATAGGATTAAGGTCTGGAGACTGAGTAGGCCACTCTATGACCTTAACCACCTCACACAAATCGCTGTATATAAATGGCGGTCGGGAGAAGTGGATGTATTGAGGTATAGCCTGCAGCTAACAAGCTATACCTGGTACTGTTTTTTAGAGTGGTCGGACGGCTATCTGGTGATAATGGCAGATCCAGCTCTGGAGCCGCTCGCCTGTTATCCCAGGCAGCGGGAGAGGACACCCCCCCCTCCTGCCGTCGTCCCCCGCTCCTCTCCGGCCTTCTGTCCCACCTGGAGACCGGAGCATCCATCCGGCACGTCTGCCAGCTGTGTGGAGTCCTGAACTAAGTCGCAATCGGCTTTGATCAAGTCTCGTTCCTGAAATTTTGGAAGTGACATCACAATGTCACTTCCGGTTTACGCGGCTGCCAATGGTGCCAATTTAAAAAAAAAAAATACAGCATTCAAAATCGCAGTTTTTGGCAATCTGAATATTTTTAAGTGCAAAGGAGGGATTGGGGGTCTTTTAGATCCCCGATCCCTCTATAAAGAGTTCCTGTCACCACATATTACTGTCACAAGGGATGTTTACATTCCTTGTGACAGAAATAAAAGTGATAAGATTTTTTTCTTTTAAAGGAAAAGTGCTAAAAAAATAAATAAGATAAATAAAAAAAATAAAAAGTTAAAGCGCCACCGCCCCCGCGAGTTCACGCAGCAAAGAAAACGCATACGAAAGTCGCGCCCGCATATGAAAACGGTGTTCAAACCACACATGTAAGGTATTGCCGCAATCGTTAGAGCGAGAGCAATAATTTTAGCATTAGACCACCTCTGTAACTCAAAACTGGTAACCTGTAGAAGTTTTTGCCAAAGCTTGTCGCCATTTCACGAGCGGGCGCAATTTTGAAACATGACACATACTTAAGTGGTTAATTATTATTTGGTTGATTGCTGCAGGGGTCGGGTTGTGCGTGACTTTTTCATTTGCAGATGTTTCATTTCCTGTCTGTTTTGGGGTATAAATACATCTGCAGAGGACAGGAGTGCTTCAATTTGATCTCTTGTCTGCTGTCGCTAATCCCCTTAAATGGGCCCATCTTCAGGGACCCCAGTTACTATGGACCATCAGTAAAAGGAACTTTATTGGTCAGGGACCTTTACTTATGGAGTGTCAATATAAAGCCAGTGTAACTCTGGTGTATCTGAAGATCCTTTAGGCTTCATGTTCACTGGCAGCTCCTGACCACGGCCGCGGAAAACACAAAAGGCGGCAAAAACACATTTTTGGCCACATTTCGCATTTTCCCACAGCCTGTGGTCAAACAATTTCTATCCTGAATGCAATCCTTCTGCATTCAGAAGAGGGCAGTTTAACTTCACCTAAATGTGAAAGCTCCTAAACTCTGCTAAAAGCCTATGTGTACATGGATGCATAGGCATTTATGGAGTTGAGTTTAGGAGCTTTGGCAAAATAACGCCAAAAGCTCCTAAAATCAAGTTTAGGAGCTGCTGGGAGCTGCCAATGTACATTAAGCTTTACAATAGGCGTTAAAACCATTTAATCCTCCAGGTTAAGCCGCCTTGGGCTGCAATGTTTGTATCACAAAGCCCCCATGGTTGAGTACAATTTAAGAACACACACCTTAATCTTAAAGGTTGGGATTCAATCTCAAGTGATGGCGGCTAGTCTGAAGAAGAAGCAGATGACCGTGGCAATGTGTTCATACTTTTATGGATAATGTCCATAGAAAGTGGAATCCCTGAACATGGACCCTGTTAAGGGGTAGCGAGCAGAAGAGAAGGAATCACATTGCAGCAGTCTGTCCTAACCAACAAACATTCATGGGTCAGCAGCAATCCTGGGCTGATCCTCTGCCAATGTATTTATACCCAGATATACACAAATCATACACAACCAAACCCCTGCAGCAATCAGCCCAACATTTTTGTGAGACATTACACCACAAATGCATTAACACTGGTATAACATAAAAAAATAAAGACACATAATAGGTACCTGCCTACACCTATCCTGCAACCTCCCAGGCTGCCAGGATATTGACCTAGTGTTCCATGAAGAATATGTAGCATGCCTACCAATGCTTAGTGGACCATGTATTTGACACGGTCATATGTACCCTGCGCTGACAGTCCAGCTACACAGACCCATTACAGTGAGGGAAAAAAAGTATTTGATCCCCTGCTGATTTTGTATGTTTGCCTACTGACAAAGAAATGATCAGTCTATAATTTTAATGGTAGGTTTATTTTAACAGTGAGAGACAGAAAAACGCATTTCAAAAAAGTCATAAATTGATTTGCATTTTAATGAATGAAATAAGTATTTGTTTCCCTATCAACCAGCAAGATTTCTGGCTCCCAGGTGTCTTCTATACAGGTAACGAGCTGAGATTAGGAACATTCTCTTAAAGGGAGTGCTCCTAATCTCAGTACTGGGTGAAAATGTTGTGGTCAGATCAGGTCAAAATCGAGCTCTTTGGCATCAACTCAACTCGCCATGTTTGGAGGAGAAGGAATGCTGCCTATGACCCTAAGAAATGATGAAAAAAAAATATTTGGACTTTCATCCACTGGCGTGGATTTTCTTCTACATTTCTTGGATTGAAGATAGTGGTGTCACTCTGCTACCTGTTTAGAGCTCTAGGGGCCTATGAATGAGAAGCTAAACACAATTAGAAATCCTTTGGCAGATAACCAGGTCAAAGATGTGTATTTTCTCAGAATTTTTACCATTTGTCTGGAGTTTCGCTCCAATAATAATAATACGATAGAAATAATTAAAATCTCAGGGGAAGACATATGTCACAGATGTCAGATAAAAAAAGACAGATCAGTAAGAGAAGAGTTTGTACGATGGATGGATTTTAGCACCTTTCCATCAGGGAACTGAATTGAGCATTCACAGTATAGTTTTGCACTCTTCACAAGTGATAAAAGCCTTTCGTCTTCCTATGAAGTATGACCCTAGATTCCAGACAGAAATGTGGAATCAATGGAGAAGCAATAAACCGTAAAGTTGCTTTCTGTATTATTTATCACTATGTAAGCAGGAATTATCCTGTTGTAGACTTCGAAAGCAAAATGATATGGCCTAAAAAAAAAAAAGTACAATGTACACTTCTATCTTCTCTAAAATTGAAAACGTAAGCCTCGTACACACAGTTCGGCGGTCGTACGACCGAACGGACCAAATCATATGTTGGATCATGTAACTTGCGTACTGACATGCACTACACGATCGTACGACCAAGCCGGACGTAGTAACGTGTTATGAACGTATAAAGAGAAAGTTCAGGTGCATGTAATTAGCATCCGGCCGTTCCTGACTTCTGAGCATGCGTGTTTTGCACAGTACAACTTGTTGGACCTACCTCTCTGTACACAGGATGCAACGGTCGTACTACCAAAGTTTTCTAGTTTGCTCATACAACTTCTGTTGTACGACCGTCGTACGTAGGCTGTTCTATGTAGGCGCGTACTAACGGTCGGATGATCATACAACGGGCAGTCGTACGACCTTTTGTACACCGTCAAACCGTGTGTACGAGGCTTTAGAAGAAAAGTGTGCGTGTGCAGGTTGCCTGCAGAGGTGTTGGTTTAGTTAGTGGCTGGCCAAGACAGGGGGGGGGGTAATGTTTGTGCTGCTGTTTCAGCTTACCCACCGGTGATATAAAAATGGGGGGAGGCTGGGTTTGAGGTCCTTCAGGCTGCACTGAGCTGGACATGCTGTGTTTGGTGTGGAGGAGGACTGCTGTGCCTTGCAATCTTTTGGAGGCACTGGAAATCTGGAGATCAGCCAGGACTTGCAGAAAGACTAAAATGGACTACTACCTTTTGGAGGTATGCCTGGGCAGCCAACTAGGAATAGATAGGTACTTTCTAATGCTAATGTTCACATTGAAATGTCATGCTAAAAGACTTTTAAGCAAAGTTGCATCAACTGTTCTGAGCCTGGGCTGAAGTTATTCAAAAGGGTGCATATTGGTTCTGGCGCATCAAAAGAACTGGGGTCAGTAAACCACATGTGGTGTATGAAGCAAAACTACCACAAAGGTCTACTCGGCATGACAAACAAAAGTAGTAAGACAGTTGCTATGGGTAACCAAGAACTAACGCAAGTTACATGCAGCCAGCCGTAAAACATGGTACCTGGTTTAGGTGATGGGTCCTCTGAGTTTTCTGACTCCCTCCGGAGTATTTGGTCTCCAGAAGCAACCGGGACCGAACCCGTGTTACAGAGACCATTAGCCTGGCCACATGGTATGGGAAGGAAGGAGTTAACAAGTGAACTATGAGGTCCACGCCTTGTGCACAGCGGGACCCCATTCTGTTACTGGGATTGAGGTAACACCAGTGTTCCTTTTAATGCAACATACATCAGGCAATAGTGTGTAGTGACACGGGACAGCAATTTTCAGAGGAACTCTGTACTTTTATTACTGCACACAGTGTTACGACTTACCTCTAAGTTGGGAAACTGCCTTAAAGTTTAACTCTCACATGACCGCAGTTCCAGCCTGGTTCCGAGCATTGATGGGCGTGCTCACGACGAAAGGTACCCCCACGTGCAGGGTGAGTGGCCCTGCCCACATGCGGGATTCTCAAAACTTAAACATTCATACTTAGCTATGTAAATGTAGTATCAATCCAATGCTGCAGCTGTACCCCACCTACTCTACATCGAGAATTGAGCAATCAAAGACTGCTGATCACTCAGTTCTCGGTCATGAGTGAGTAGAGAACTGGTAACTGTTAGTCACCAGCTCTCTGCTCTGCCCCTCCAGCACTCACTGGAGCAGCACATTTCAGAGGGGGAGGGAGTGGCTGGCTTAAGCTCTCAGTAGCTCGCTGAGAGACTGAGCCAGCTGCTGGTCAGGCATCTGGGGGGATCCCAATATTATTGTCAGCCAACAGTGGGTTTTAGCCTGCTGTTGTCAGAATCCGGGTAACAGGAGAGCAGAACTAAGTGCTCTCCTGTGACCCACAGGAGAAGTACAGCCAAAAGAGCTTTGGCTATACTTCTCCTTTACAGCCCAATTTAAATTTTAGTTTAAATTACCTACAGTACATGCATTCCAGCTGTATCAATGCAAAAAGTGTTCAATGTCTTTTAGTTTATGTTCTCTGTAAAGCAGGCAAAGCCTGAGAAGAAAAGCTTGTCCTCTGCCAGCTGCTGCAGAGTGGGACCTTTGTTCTCTGTATCTAGGCAGTAACCTTTCTGCAAAAGTCCTCCTATCAGGTGAGACCAATGGCTCTGCCGCCAGCAAAGCACGCACTCCCTACTGTTCAGAGAGCAGTGGCTGCGAATCAGCCAAGGTGTCTTGGACCTCTCAAAAGGTCTATTGCTTCCAGCTTCCCAACAGAGAGAAAAGATTCCACTCTGCAGCATGCTGGCCGGGAACATCCTATTTTACTCAGGCAGCGGCCACTTTTCAAGTAAATCTTTCTGTGGGGATTTGTACACCTTTTATATTGATATACCTGGAATGTATTTAACTAATTAAAACTGAAAATGTAATTGCATTTTAAACCCAATTAAAATTTCTATTTAGGTCAGCTAAATACATTTATGGTGCATCAAAACTAAAGATGAGCAAAGTATTCCAAATTATTTTCTTGAGAAAACAGCCACAGCCCAAATAGAAAAGACTGTCAGCATGCTGCAGTTTGGGACCACAAATGGTCTCTTTGCAAGGCATCAATATGCCTCTTGCTGGCTCAGACCTAAAGATTTGCAACCAATAAAGCTCATGCTCCCCATTGTTTGGAGAGCTACTTATTCCTGTAAGGCCCCTTCCACACGGGCTTTCCGATCAGGTCCACCTGTCAGTTTTTCATGCGGACCTGATCGGATGCTCTATTCAGCCCTAGGGGCAGCGGATGTCAGTGGTGACATGTCCGCTGACACCCGCTGCTATCCGATCCTATCCGTGAAAGGCATTATGTCATCAGTTCATTACAGAAAGTTTGGTGTATGTTTACCCTAAACAACAAACTTCTCTTAGGCTCCATTCACACCTGATCGCGGCAATTTCAAATTGCTGCAAAACACTACTTCTTAATGGCATCCCGAACGTGCCACGATTTTGCTGCGATTATCACGCTTTAAATCACACTGCAATTGCAACGCACGACACTTGTCGCTCAAAAAGGAACATGAGCTTCTTTTAGGTGACAGCGATTTGCCACGATTGCAGAGTGATTTACCGCATGACAATCGAGGCGCAATTCGGATGCCATTAAAAGAAATGGTGTCGCAAGCATGCCTTGCTTTTTGCAGCGATGTGTAATCACAAGCAGAATCGCAGCGATTCCTCCCTCAGTCAGGTGTGAATGAAGCCTTACAGTGTTACCCTTTTGGTCTGTTAAATATACTGTACCATTGAAAGTAGATGAGTAAATGTACAAAATGTCCACGCTACAGGTGAAACAACCTTCCAGGCAGTTCAGTCTTCATAGAGCCCACATGGACATGTCAACCCAAATGGACCACTTAGACAACCCGAATGGACCACTGTAGGTTTTTTAGCCAATTGGATCACCAATGTATGCACTGGAGCCTTGCTGCCCTCTTCAATTCGGAGGAAACCAGAGCTATAAGCAAACAAAGGAAGAAGGTGCACTAGCCTTGTGCATTACTGTATAACTGTATAAATATTTTAAAATACAAACATTATACTCACAAAAGGAGAAATGTCACAGGCATTATAAGCAACAAATCACCACCAGATGCACAACCAATGTGTAGGGTGTAGCTGACGTGTATCGAGGGACAGGCCCTCTTCCTTAGAGCCCTGAGGAAGAGGGCATGTCCCTCGAAACACGTCAGCTGTGTATTTTTAAATATTTATGTTTAACCAAGATTTATTAGGTATTCTTATTTATTAGAAGAATGCATACAATATATGCCTACAAAACAGAGACAGATTTCACTTATGCTCAAATATGTTCAAGTGTTGACAGCTCTAAATTAGGAACAAACAAAGCGTGATGCAACATGGAAGATTACACATCATTAGCAGAGCATGCCTATAAGGTACATTATCAAAACCTTTTGAGTGGTTTATAATAAATAAACAATGACAGATACTCTGTCAACTCAAGAGGAACGGGTACTTGAGAAATAAGGGGCCCTCCAGCCCAACCTACATAACATAAGATATAGTCTTGTAAGTAACATGTAATATGGTCAGTCTTTTAATGATGACATGAGGAGAAAATTAGGAAGGAGGAAATAGGAAAGGGCAGATAAGGGAGAAAGAAGAAGGGGGAGAAGAAAAAAAAGCCAATGGGAGGTTATCTGGAGCAACTAAGGTTTCACACTTTCGAAGAGATGAATGAGTCAAACACTGTCCACATAAGATTGTAGGATTCAGTTTTATCCCGATCCCACGCAATCATACCATCCAAATGGTCAATTTTATCCATTTCACAAGTCCATTCAGCCAGCGATGGTGTTTTGACCTGTCACCAGTGTCTTGCGATTGCAGAATGGGCAGCAGTGATGAAATACCTAACTAAGCTTTTATTAATTTGTTTATAGGAGCCTGGCAACATGGACAATGCAGTGATCTGGGGTTTGTTGGGAATTTCTTTATTATTTTTTAATTCTGTTCATAATAAAGTTACAAACATTAAAACAGAGTCAACAGTCAGCACTACAATACACCAGCACCAGGGAGGGAGTTTTATTTTTAAATATTTATTGAAGCGGCTGTACACCCGGAAAAAAACAAAAAAACTGTAAGGCAAAGGAATAATGAGTTAGTATGCACCGCAACGAAGATCCGATAGAGCCGCCCGGTGACCACTGAGGGAACTGTCATGTTCCCTCGGGGGTTCCTTCCGGGTTTGCAGCTCCTGCGCTGTGAGTGGGCAGAGCTGCGGTGGCGTCACTCCCGCGCATGCATGCGGGAGCCCTCTTTTCCGGCAAGGTCTGGCGTCAGCGGCTGCATGCAAGGTGAATATCTCCTAAACAGTGCAGGTTTAGGAGATATTCATTTTACCTATAGGTAAGCTTTATTATAAGCTTACCTGTAGGTAAAAATCACCCACAGGGGGTTACAACCACTTTAACCGACTTCCCGACCGCTTGCTGTATATTTACTGCTGGTGTGACACTGTCCCGTGAATCGCCATATATAAGCTGCGATGCGCATGTGCGCAGCTAGCAGGCGGAATCGCGCCACCACCGGTGTGCTGTTGTGCCCGCCGAACTCTGCGGGATTGTGCCCGCGGCTCGGGCGACCCGATGTCCGCCGGCGAGCTGTGATGACCTGCCAGAGAGAAAGAACGGGGAACCGCCAATGTAAACATGGCAGTTCCTCGCTCTGTCAGTGGGCCTGTAAAAGATCTAATGATCCCTGTCACTGGGATCAGTTAGATCTCTTATGTCCATGGTAGCCCAGCCCCCTCACAGTTAGAACACGCCTAAGGAACACAGTTAACCCCTAGATCTCCCCCTGCAGGTTAACCCCTTCACTGCCAATGACATTTACACAGGGCCGGCCCAAGACATTGTGCTGCCTGGGTCCAAGAGTAAAAGGGCCCCCACCGCGCTAAGGCG
>BLSH010531877.1:268671-285461 GCA_018402905.1 Glandirana rugosa
AACGCTCCTCTGAAGATAGTATCTTCAGTTACGTTCGGCGGACTCTAGCGGGACTTTTATCACGTCCCTGGTAAAAAGATTCCGCCTCGCTTCGCTAAGCGAGGATAATCTTGCCAAGGTAAACCTGTAGAACTTTTCCTAAGATCCCTTGGTCAAGAACCCCAATGTAACATGAAGATGACAGAGAAATGTGCAAAGATGATGCAAAAAAGGGAATACTCCACACAGAGCTGCAAAACACCCAAGGTCACCCTGACTATAAAGAAGGAAAATCTCGTTAACAGGCCTGGGATAGCCTAAGGGCCGGTTCACGCTTCCGCGGCGCGATGCGGCGCGACTTCGCGGCCCGTTCACATCTAGGCGAATTGTCAGGCGACTTGAGTCGCCTGACAATTCGCCTCAATGCTGTGCAAATGGAACCGTTCTAATAGGAGCGAATCGCTTCGCTCCGCCTTAGAAAAATGGTCCCTGCACTATTTTCAGGGCGATCTCAGGCGGCTTGCATTGACTTCTATGATAGAAGTCTCCTCGCAAGCCGCCTTGAGATCGCCTCAGGCGCCGCATCGCGCCGCGGGAGTGTGAACCGGCTCTAACAGGTGTTTTGATCTTAACCCACTCTATCCAAAATTAAGCAAATAACTTTTGGCTAGACTTTACGCTCAAAGGCTGCCATACATGGCTTGGATTGCAGATGATTCGTGGAAATGCAAGTATGACAGGACTAGTACCTAATTGATAGAAGTTCAACACTAAGGCCCAGGGCTTCTTTTCTCAGAAAATAAGTGTAGGTACTCCCCGCTTCTGAGTCAACTCTTTATTCCACCCCCTACCCACCATCCCTTAGTTCCACCCCTTACCCACCTCCCAGTATCACCCCTTTTGAAAAATACAGAACCAAGTATATTTTTATGGTGCTACGTAATTTGTATGGAATTTGTTAATGATAACAATGAAACCATTAAAATAGTAGATTCCCTGCAGCCAACAGAGCAATAGACCCCCCCGGCAACAGTAGCTCCCCCAGCAACAATAGACCCCCCCCCCAAAAAAAAACAATACCTCCTCCTAGCAAAAATAGACCCACCCCAGCAAAAATAGATTTCCCAGCAGCAGCATCAACAGACTCCTCCCTCAATAGTAGATCCCTCCCAGCAACAACAGCCCCCCTGCAACAATAGATTCCCTCCATATAAAATTGATAGATTTTTTTTTTGGGGGGGGAGTGGGTACCTAGTGTAGCCATTGCCCCCTTGGGGGTTACTGAATGCTGTGGTTCACCTGATCAAACTGCCCTCAGTCACACTCTTTCCTCACATCCAGAGTCACAGAACATGCAGACAAGTATATGGCGCAACACCCTGAAAAACATAAATCCCATCAAGGCTTTTTAAAATAGTCCATATGTGGCTGGTATGGGAATCAGCATTAGTAAAAAGTCCCAGCACAAAGATCAGCCTTCTTTGGACCAGAAGCAAATTCCATGTAACACTAGAAAAAATAGAAGACAAGAGGAGCCTCTAAGTGCAGACTTTAAAAACAGTTTATTAAAACCAACAATTGGCAACTCATATGAGACAGAAGATAAAAGGCACATGAGCAGGTCCTCAAAGGGGTAACATCAGTGAGACATCCATAAGCCAAGATTCATAGCACCATCATGAACTGTAGCAAGCGTCCCTGTGAGCTGGAGACAGGGGAATCTGGAAACGAGGCTTGGTTCCGTGGAACCTAGAGTCCCAGGATGATGACGTCACTGGACAGTGACTCGTTATCCGAGCCGGCGTGCTACGATTGGTGTGGCAGCCGAGCTCCTTTATCAAGCTATAGGTCAGGACCAAAGGGGTTTGTTTTTTGTGCAAAGTAAGGGACGGGGTGGGAACCAATGGAAAAAAGAGGGGGAAGGTTTCAAGAATGAAACAAAACAACAGAGGGGCCAGAAGAAGGGGGGGAGGAAGAGGAAGAGGAAGGCAAAGGGATATAGCCTATATAGTGTGTGTATGACAATATCATTAAAGGTCACAGCATTGACAGTACACCAATAAATAATGCTAATAAATTATTATAAAGGAATGTATATCATATGTAACTGAAGGAAAATGCATGCCATATCCAGTGATATTAATCAAAATACAAATATCATTCTGATAACAATATTGAAACCGTTTGATAGATAAGACATGAATACAAATTTATATATAACCTACAGTACAGCCGGGGCAAATCTTCACAAGCAAACTACAACCCCCAAAATGCACCTCTCTTGTCACTGCTAGAGTCACAGGACAGTCAACTGGCACTATGGGAAACAGCTGCATTAAACCCAAAGGCAGAAATGTCTCTGTTGCCGGGCGTATGCATACCCAGCTCCTGGCTACACTCTCCCCCCACTTAAAGTCTTTGGTCCCCAAATACTCAGGGATTTCCTAACTACTACTTAAAGTGGAGTTCCACCCAAAAGTGGAACTTCCGCTTTAAGTAATGGTGACCCCCTGACATGCCACAATTGGCATGTCATTTTTTTTGGGGGGGTGGGTACCCAGTTTTCATAGGTACCCAGCTCCCACTTCCTGTCCTGGCGCTGCGGCACCGGAAGGAAGTTCACCTCTCCCCCCTCCCTCCCTGCAATCTTTTGGGACACGTCACTGGTTCCAGAAAATGGCCAGGCCATTCACAACGCGCACTTGCTATGCCGGCGCCATGGAGGGGAGAGAAGCGAGGCATCGAGCGGCCGCATCGCTGGAGCATAGGACAGGTGAGTAGCCATTTATTAAAAGGATGTTCCTTCTTAGCTAAACAGGTGTCACAATAAGGCGTCAGGCTCGAAGACCAGTTGCTATAGCAGTTGCAGGACTACTACTGACCAGCAGGATAGGTACACAGGTAGTCACCCTGGCAGATGACACAGGCACTGAGGTGCAGAGTCTAAGTGCTAACCGGTGTTCACCAGAGCCCCTGATGGTGGAGATGGACTTAGCTGCGTGTTAGTACCAGGTCGCTGTCCTCAGTATTTCCCCACCAGGGTGTTAGCAAGTCCAGTAGCGGATGAGCAGATAAGGATCAAACAGGAGCTTGGTCAGTAAACAAGCCAAAAGGTCGGCAACGAGTAGTTGCAGGTTGGGATCAGGCAGTAGAGTAGTCGAGGAACAAGCCAAGGGTCGATGACGAATGGTAGCAAATACAGACAGCAGCAGGGAAGACAAGAGCAAGGCACTGGCTGAGAAAGCACAATAACCTGGCAAAGAGGAAGTGCAGAGACAAGGCTTATATAGGAAGTTCATGGGAGGAGCAAGGAGTTCAAGGATCAACAGCAATCAAGACATAAGGCAGAGTTGTCCAATGAATCAGGCAGAATATCCAACAGATCAGGTAGGGAGCTGTGCAGCATCCCAGATAGCTCAGTGAGAAGAATCAATGTCAGACACAGAAGAGGTCCCAGGTTCAATCCCAGGTCCTTACAACAGGAGAGCTGGGTTCTGGCTTTGTTACAGAAGAAGTCAAGTCTCTGTTCTGCTTTAGTTCAGGAGTGGGATTTCTCTCTGGACTAGCTGTAGGGGCAACTTTCTGAACTGACTGAAGAAATAATCTGCCTCTCAGGACTTGCTATAGGAGTAAAGTTCCTTACTGGGCTCATGACTGGAGTAGGATTCTCTTCAGAACTTGCCACTGGAGTAAGATTATTTTTAAGACTTGTTACCGGATTGGAATTCCTTCCAGGGCTGGCTACTGAGGTAGAATTGTTTTTAGGACTGGTTACTGAGGTGGAATTGTTTTTAAGACTGGTTACTGAGGTGGAATTGTTTTTAGGACTGGTTACTGAGGTGGAATTGTTTTAGGTCTGGTTACTGGAGTAAGAATTTCAGCCCTGAATGAAGCATGGCCAGGTTCATCAGGAATATCAGAGTCTAATTCATCTCTCCTCGGTAGAATCACCAGCTGGTCCCACCGCAGGCAGACACTCATCAGCACAACTAATCAAGTCCCCTTGTTCAAGACTTGGAACTGGTCTGACACTTCCACTTGGAAGATTATCTCTTCTCTTAGATAGTGGTGGGGTATTCCTCTTTCATCTGGAAGAACTTGGTGATCCCTTTGCCTCTCTCCTTGAAGTCAGCAGGTAGGTCAACGATTTATTATCAGTCTTCACAACGAATTGAGCCCCATACAAATAATCCTTCAATTTGTCGCGAACTGCCCACTTTAGAGCCAGGAACTCTAATTTTTGTGCTGGGTAACTCCTTTCAGAAGGGATAAGACTTCGGCTCACATAAGCCACTGGCTGGAACTTGCCCATCTTGCTCTTGGTATAGGACTCCTCCTAGCCCATCTCTGCTAGCATCCACATGAAGCTCATAGGGTTTGGACGAATCAGCATATGCTAAGACAGGGGCTTCGGTGAGATGTATCTTTAACCTCTTGTAAGCTTCCTCACATGAATGAGTCCACTGCTCTCTAATGGACTCCTTCCCTCTCCTGCCCAACGTCTTTTTTTTCTATTTTCTTTCATCTTCCCTTCTTCCTCCCCAGAGGCCACCTGCAGCAATTCATTAAGGGGCTTAGCAATCTTGGCGAAGTTGACCACAAATCTTCTGTAATACGAACAAAACCCTAAGAAGGTTCTCAGTTCTGTCACAGTCTCAGGTCTTGGCCATGCAGTAAACACTTCCAACTTCTTTGGGTCAGAAGCCACTCCTTTGGCTGAGACCACGCCCCAAGTAAGTGACCGAAGTACGATAGAACCGACACTTCTCCAGGGATAACTTAAACCCTCCTTCATGGAGTCTTTCAAATACCTTCTCCAATCGCGCCTCATGTTCTTCTAGTGTCCTTCCAAACACTATAATATTATCCAGATACACCAGAACTTCAACCAAGTTCATATCCCCCAATGTTTTCTCCATCAATCGTTGAAAGGTGGCTGGTGCCCCAGACAACCCTTGGGGCATCCGGTTGAATTCAAAGAAACCAAGAGGACAGATAAAAGCAGTCTTCTCCTTGTCTTCAGCATACATTGGTATCTGATAGAATCCACTTTTCAGATCCAGCACACTAAACCACTTGGCTCCAGCAAGACACTGAAGAGCATCTTCAATCCGTGGGGTGGTGTATTGATCTGCAGTGGTTTGTCCGTTAAGGGTTCAATAGTGTATGCACATACGAAGTGTTCCATTCTTCTTCCGAATCACCACAATGGATGAAGCATATGGGCTTTGAGACTCTTGAATCACTCCAGTCTTTTTCAACTCACTGAACGGAAATCCCCAAGCTCTCTCCCAGAAGGGTTTATCTTCCTGCAAACCTATTTGATGCAAAATCATTGCTAGCTAAAATCTTCTCCCACCGATCAAACTGTAACTTCATCCTTCCCCTCCAAGAAGGGGTTAGTACCGCAGCACACTCTCCCAATTCTTTTTGTAATCCTTGTCATTTCTCATTCTTCTCAACCTCTTCGGGAGGCACTGGAGTAGCTGCACTCACTTGACCTACCGACATTCATGCTTTCAATGTCACCGGGTGATCAGAGACATCTGAAGACTAATAGGCACCCTCTTCTTGCTTTGCAGCAGAGCTTTAGTGGAAACCAACTCAGGAACTGTCATTAACACATAGTCATTCATGTCCTGTCTGTTTGCTTACCTCCTTGGTTGTGTCAGCTTAGAGGCCGTTCACATCACCACCTGTGGGCTAAGTACTCTCCTCTCAGTGAACTCCATCCCAGCATCCAATTAAGCAAACACTATTTAAGACCATGTGCTCCAAAGCCTCATTGTTGTGTGTGTTTGGCTTTGGGTGTGGTTGTTCCTTTCGTATGCTCTGAGTCCATTTCCATTTACCGAATTTTGGCTTGTTCTGACTATCCCTGCCTGGTTGATACCCCGACCTTGGTGTTCTCTTCCGTCTGTCCCTGTCTGCTTGTGGCCCTGACCTTTGGCTAGGCCACTTACTAACCTTCCTGTTCCTGCACTGCTGCTTTCTCTCTTCCACCTGTAGCCAGCCGAGTGTGAGCTAGGGGACCCCGAGGGCCACAACCAGGATCCAGTTGCAGCCAAATCCATCCTTACCACCAGAGGCTCTGGCGAATACCTACTGGCTCTTAGACTCCGTGCCCTGGGGAAACTGATGCACTAGCTCCCTGTGTTTCAGTGTCAGTGCTCCAGGGGCCCATCTTCCTGTAGCAGCCAGAGCTCATTAGCAGCAGTCAGCTATAGGTCCACAACCTTAGGGATGTGCTTCGCAAACCTTTGCGTGCGCTTCACACTTATGCGGTGTGATTCACATCCCCACGGTGTGCATCTGTCACCTGACCCCAGGTGTCCTGACAGAAACCATTGCTATGCCTGCTGCTTCAGTCTGGGCATCCGTCTCCAGCACCACAAAGGGCCCTGGATGATCCCAGGTAAGCTTCACAGTAGCCTTCAAGCAAGTAACCTCACCTGGCTGGAGCACTTTCTCTCTCATGTCCAGCTTCATATTCCATATGCCATATTCGCCCCAGTCCATGGGCAGGAGCCTTCTTCTCTTCAATCACTGCTGGCAGACCTGATATAGTTTGGGGTGAATCTCTGTTGGCACAGACCAATCTTCTCCTATCACCTTCTCCAGCAATCTCCTCACCAGATCAGTGTTTGTTCCAATCAGCAAGGAGTTTTGTTCAGCACCTGGAGGCCTGGGACACACTACGGTCTGGGTATCAAAGTTCTCAACCTTCCCTGTTGCTGCTGGTCCAAAATAAATTCTTATGGGAATGTATCCATCGTATGGAAACTTGTCAGTCCCACTTCCCCAAATTTCTAACTCTTCAAGCTTGTTCAGAGGAATATGCTTTAGGTACTGAAATTGTGGTAGAGTAGAGTAACTTGGGCTCCTGTATCCAGAAGAGCTTGTGTGTAGACACCTTCCATCTGCACGGACACAATAGGGGACGGCCCCAATAACTTTTCAGGTAACTTATCCATCACTGTGTTGTTAGCGTCTCTTGATGGCCCACTTTGAGAGGATCTAACGCTAGCCCTGGGTTATAAACGAGCATTGACTCCCTGCACCCGACCCTCAGACCCCGGTGATGGGTCAGTTGCTTTGAGAGATATCTCTCCCTTCTTCTTTCCTTTCTTCAGACTCTGTTTGCCTTTGTCTTGTTTCTTGGAGCTCCACATCTTCGGGTTCTCAGTTGGCTCCTTCACTGAGACCTGCTGAAGTTTCCCGCCTTTTGAGTAGCTAACAGCTGCTGTAATGCTTTCAGTAACTCAGCCATGAAATGTAATTCTTCATCCCTCTTTGAACACTGTCTTCTGAAATGCCCAGACTCCCCACACTTAAAGCACTTTCGAGGGTCAGCTTTATCCAACTGGGTAGTGAGTGACTTGAACTTCCATCACCCGCAACAATGTCTGTTTTAGTTGATCCTGTGCCTGAGCCACTTGAGTGAGCAACTTGACCGAGGATTCCTCAAGAGCCGGTGAAGACATAGGGGTTTTACTACTCTCCCCCCACTCGGACTCTTCTTCACTGTCGTCTTCCAAGACCCCTTGCTCTATTTGCACTGGTTAACCAGACACCTTTCCAGTCTTTGGGGTAGCATTGATCCTTTCTCGTGGTCCCTGATTCTTCTCGTCCAACAGGGCTTCCTCCTCTCTAACCAACTTCATCAGTTCAGGGTAAGTTGGCGCTGTCTGTGTCCCCTTCAACAGCAATCGGAGCATGATTCAATGATATGGCCTTGCTCCCAGTAAAATTCGCTCCAGTCTGACTTTGTCAGCTGCTTTCAGATCAAATCCCTTTTTCAAAATAATTTGATGTAAGACATGATCCACTCTGACAACATAGGCAGACAGCTTCTCTCCTCTGTGCTGGTGCGTGTGCTCGAATTTGTACATCAAATCAGGGATTTTCTCTACCCTGCCATACACTGCACACAGGGCTTCAAAGTAATCCATGGCCACACAATCAGGGTTTCCTCTCTTCAAACTCCGGATAACATCTGCAGCAGGACTTCTTAAGCTCTCACTTATTCTCTGTCTTTTCATTGCCTCAGGCACATTCCAATCTTCCAAGGCTTGAATGGCCTGATCCATCCAATTCGCAAAATCTTCCTCACCTTCTGGTGTGGGGATGCGGCTGAGAAGAACTAAAGTTTCCTATAGCCCTGATTGGCAGTAATATTGTTGCTCTTGATCAAACTCTCTACTAACCGGCTCATATCCATATAGAATGAAGCTGGTGGCATCTCTTTGTTGGTGGTGTCAGCTTCTTCTTCTTCCCCATCAGGACTCACCAAGCCACCCTGAGGCTTCTCTTGGTCTAAGTCACCTTCTGTCCATAGAAGTATCACGTAAGCTTCTAATTCTTCAGCTAAACTCACAGTCTCTTCCCAAAGTCCAGCTGAAATGCTTTCACGCCACTCAATTAGGGCATCGGTGTAATCTTCCCCATATTCAGGCTTCAGATACACAGCATAGGACCCTTGCCCTGGGAAGGCTCCTCTCATCAACAGCCATACATCTCTCTCAGACCATCCAACTATAGGCAGGTTCAGCACACTGGCCAATTCCAGATGACTCCCTTCTTCCTGCACCCATCTGACAGCAGCAATGGAGCCCATCTTCCCCTTCTCTCTGGGTGGTTCATTGGACTTGCTGGGGCTTACCATGAGGGGGATCCCAGATGAGCCCCCAAATGTAGCGCTGCCCTCTTGAGGGTCGCAAGATAAGTCAATCCCCCTGGTTTCCCCGACTTTGGGAGTCCTCCACCACCTATGACACACTGGGTTCACTCATATTGTTAGTTCCCCTTTAACCACTTCAATACAGGACGTTTATAACCCCTTCCTGCCCAGACCAATTTTCAGCTTTCAGCGCTCTCACACTTTGAATGACAATTACTCTCTCATGCTACACTGTACCCAAACAAAATTTTTATCATTTTTTTTCACACAAATAGAGCTTTCTTTTGGTGGTATTTAAGAACCTCTGTTTTTTTTATTTTTTGCGACATAATTGAAAAAAGTGCAAAAATTTTGAAAAAAAAACACTTTTTTTCGTTTCTGTGAAAAAATTTTGCAAATAAGTAATTTTTGTTCATAAATGTGGGCCAAAACCTATACTGCTACCTATCTTTGGTAAAAAAAAAATAACCCAAATAAGTGTATATTATTTGGTCTGTGTGAAAGTTATAGAGTCTACAAGCTATGGTGGCAATCATTGAAAATTGATCACACCTGATGCACTGATGGCCTATCTAATTTCTTGAGGCCCTGAAATGTCAGGAATGTACAAATAACCCCCAAATTACCCCCTCTTGAAAAGAAGACATTCCAAGGTATTTAGTAAGAGGCATGGCAAGTTTTTTGAAGTTGTACTTTTTTTCTACAATTCTTGGGAAAATTAAGAAATTATTTTTTTTTTTGTACAAAATTGTCATAACAACAAGTTATTTCTCACACACATCATATCCATACTTCCAATTACTCCCCAAAATACATTCTGCTACTCTCCCCGAGTATGGCGATACCACATGTGTGAGACTTTTTCACAGCCTGGCCACATAGAGAGGTCAAACATGCAGGGAGCACAGTCATGCATTCTAGGAGCAGAATTTTCACATCTAATTTCCTAATGACCTATTACACTTTTGAAGGCCCTGGAGCACCAGGACAATGGAATTACCCACAAAATGACCCCATTTTGGAAAGCAAACACCCAAGGTATAATTTACAAGGCATTGTGAGTCTTTTGAATGGTTCATTTTTTTCCACAAGTCTTCGAAAAACGTGGAAAGAAAATGAAAACGTTTTTATTTTTACACAAAGTGGTCAATTTATAAGATATTTCTAACACATAGCATGTACATAGCAAAAATTACCCCCCAAAATATATTCTGCTACTCATCCAGAGTATGGCGATACCACAGGCGTGAGACTTTTTCACACCCTGGCCACATACAGAGGCCGAACATGCAGGGAGCACCGTCAGGCTTTCTAGGAGCATAAATTACACATAAAATTTCATTCATACCTATCACACTTTTGAAGGCCCTGGAGCACCAGGACAGTGGAATTACCCACAAAATGACCCCATTTTGGAAAGCAAACACCCGAGGTATATTCTATGAGGCATGGGCTGCAGATAGGTACTCGGGTACTCTGATGGGCTGCAAATAGGTACTCAGGTATTCTGATGGGCTGCAGATAGGTACTTGGTACTTTGAGGGGCTGGAGACAGGTACTCGGGTAATCTGATGGATTGGTAAAAGGTACTTGGGTACTCTGATGGGCTGCAGATAGGTACTCAGTTACTCAGATGGGTTTGTGACAGGTACTCGGGTAATCTGAAAGGCAGGTGACAGGTACTCGGGTACTCAGGTGGGCAGGTGACAGGTACTCGGGTACTCAGATGGGCAGGTGACAGGTACTCGGGTACAGTGATGGGCTGGTGACAGGTACTTGGGTACTCAGATGGGCAGGTGACAGGTACTCTGGTACGCTGATGGTCTGGTGACAGGTACTCGGGTACGCTGATGGTCTGGTAACAGGTACTCAGGTACTCTAATGGGCAGGTGACAGGTGCTCGGGTACTTTGCTGGGCTGGTGACAGGTACTCAGGTTCTCTGATGGGCAGGTGACAGGTACTCGGGTACTCTGATGGGCTGGTGACAGGTACTTTGGTACTCAGGTGGGCTGGTGACAGGTACTCTGGTACACTGATGGGCTGGTGACAGGTACTCTGATGGGCAAGTGACAGGTACTCGGGTACTCTGATGGGCAGGTGACAGGTACTCGGGTACTCTGATGGGCAGGTGACAGGTACTCGGGTACTCTGATGGACTGGTGACAGGTACTCGGGTGCTCTGATGGGCAGGTGACAGGTACTCGGGTACTCTGATGGGCAGGTGACGGGTACTCGGGTACTCTGGTGGGCAGGTGACGGGTACTCGGGTACTCTGATGGGCAGGTGACAGGTACTTTTGTTATGACTCTACACGTTCAACCAACATGTATATAAGCAGGTCAGTATACTGTGCAGGAGAGTGGGGCACAGGAGAGCAGGGGAATGACTTCTGAAGTGTCAGACCACTCTCTACTGCTCACTCACCTGACACCAGCAAACAGTAGATGAACAAGTGTAAAACCGGCAAGAGTAGATAAACAGGTATAACACCAGCAAACAGTAGATAAAAACGTGTAACACCACAATAGCAAATGCAGCAATATTCAACCTGCTCTGAAGGAGAGAGTTCTTTGGTGAATGAAACTGTATAACAAATTCTGGTAAAGTAGTCTAGGATCACTAAGTGGGGGGGAAAGAGAATGAAAAGTAGTTGCAGTTCAATGTTCCGTGCTTGACAGTTCAGATGATCTTCAGTTAGCTTTTGTGGATTGACTGGTATATACCAACCAAAAGAATATATTAAATGTGAACAGTCTCAATTGATATTTCAAGATCAAAAAACTCATATGGAAGAACTCCACGTGAGAAGTAATTTCGGTGAGATCATAAGTATATGATGATGACTGATTCACCAGATCAAGTAACACTGTGATTCGTGCTTATCCGTGATATCATCCACCACCAAACAGATACACTATGTGCTTACCACATAGAGTTGACCTCCTGTTATGGGAGGTCAAACTAAGCCTTCAACTGCTCCTTTATGTTCTCAACCAATGAATATGGGTCTAATGGAGTCCCAGTGATGTTAATCATCCCACAGATACTCCAACATTCCAGTGGACATAAGTAGCATTTGTTCATGAAGGAAAGAGGGAAATCTCACATAGCATAAATCCGGTATAAAGTTTAATAAGTATTACACTTACGTTGAATAAAGTTGCAACTGGCATGTAAACTTATGTCCGCCAGCATTGCAAATACATCTGAAGCACGGTAATGTGAAATTGGAGCTTGTACCTGACCGGTTTCGTCTTATTAGACTTCTTCCTGGGGCAATACTTTTACTTATTAAACTTTATACACGGATTTAAGCAATGTGAGGTTTCCCTCTTTCCTTCATGAACGAATGCTACTTATGCCCATTGGAATGTTGGACTATTTGTGGGACGATTAACATCACTGGGACCCCATTAGACCCATATTCATTCACATTTAATATTTTCTTTTGTGCACAAATTTAGAGCACAGCACTATTATATATTTTTTTTTAATCAGAAAAAGAGGTTTATTGATGAAAAGAATAAACATACAACCATGTTCACAGATTCACAATAAAGTAGTGCAAACAGTTGGTATTCTTACACACAACATCAGAAAATTAGCTTGACTAGCAGTGCACAGACTTTATACATGTTTCAGCACGACATACCTACAACCAGCCAAATACCCGTTTGCGCCCCCCACCCGTGTGGCCTACTGATTTCTTACCCATTTCTGTTCTGTTTCTTTTTACCAATTAGACCTGCAGCAATCTATCCTTGACCAATTGCTCCGGTGCCAAGCCAGGGACATCCAACCAAGGCTGCCAGAGTTTAGTGAATTTTTGCGAAACATTCCTGTGCTGATATGTATATTTTTCTCTGATTATCATATCATTAACCAAAGTGATCCATTGTTGTACTCTGGGAGCCCTGGTCGAAATCCAACGTTGTGCTATTAGTTTACGAGCAATGTACAACAATCGCAATACTGCCAAGTGGTGTTGGGGTGTAAGTAACTCTTCATCCAGGGCTCCCAGCAGGCACACGACCGGATCCCTACTTATATTGATCTGAAAAGCCAGTGTAATAGTCGAGAGGACCCCCGACCAGTAACGTAACAGTTTCGGACATTTCCATAACATATGGAGCAAGTCTCCACTATCCCTCTCACATCTCGGACATAATGGTGTCTCTCTGATACCCCATTTATATAATCTAGCAGGCGTTCTATACACTCTATGTAGGAGGTACAAGTGGGACAGTTTACGAGACGCCGACACTGATACCAGTGAGGCAGAGTATAAATACAGGTCCCAGGTTTCATCCTCTATAGGGCCTATATCCTTTTCCCATCCCTTTCTACACGGTAAAATGGAGGGATCATGGGTGGCATGAAGTAGGATGGAGTAACACTTGGAGATCATTCCTTTTCTCTCAGTTTCTAAAAAAACAGTATTTATCATGGTGTTGTCCCCAACTACTAGGGGGTGACTGTTCGTTTGGGCCTAGAGCGCATGTCCGAGTTGGAAATATTTAAAGAATTGGTGTCTAGGTAGGTTAAATTCCGCCTGGAGATCCATAAACGATTTAAGGACCCCACCTTGAAACAGTTGTACTACAAAGAATATTCCCTCCTTTACCCATAACTGGAAGTCCTGCAATTTCAATAGTTCTTTGAGGTATATATTATTCCATATGGGAGTAAAAAGAGAGTATCCCTTTATCTTCAGTATGCCCCTGACATATGCCCATAAGATATTAAGCATGCTAATCGTGGGGGTGTCAGGGGGAATATTGGGAAAGCCTGCCTCCAGAGATACCAGAATCGGTCCCGCGAACCCCGCACTTAGCATCATATTACAGATTGGATCCATGTCATCAGTTAGTCCCCACGCTACTAATTGTTGAAGTTGGGCCGCTATATAATAGTGACGAGAGTGTGGTCCCGCAACCCCCCCATTTTCCTTCGTGTGTTGAAGTGAGGACAAACTAATTCTAGGGGTTTTATTACGCCATATCAAGGCGCGAAATTGCGAATCAATCCGGACAAACCATTTACGTGGTATCCAAATAGGTGCATTGTGGAGTGTATAAAGCAACTGGGGAGCCCATACCATCTTGACAAGATTTATTGGGCCGGCTACCGTTAAGGGGAGTTTAAGCCACGCCGAGCATTTTAAACTAAGTTTGTTCAGTAGTGGGACCAGATTACGCTCTATATACTGCATTGGGTTCGGGTTGACCTCTATTCCCAGTTACCTGAAAGCTGACACCACCTGTATTGTGGAGGCACATTCCGGCAGTGAATGGGTTATGGGGTCCAGTGGCATCAGGACTGATTTATTCCAATTGATGGAAAATCCCGAAAGCGCCACGAAATCAGTGATTAAGGTCATCACACCTTGGAGGGATTGTTGGGTGTCGCCTAAGTATATCAACGTGTCATCCGCGAATAATGAGACTACTTCTTCCCGTGATCCCCTTATGAATCCTGTTATGTCTACTGATCCTCTAATATGTATGGTCAATGGTTCCAATGCTAATGCAAATAGCAGGGGTGACAAAGGGCACCCCTGCCGCGTACCCCTATATAGTCGGAAGGTGTCTGACAGTTCCCCGTTTATCCTCAACCTAGCTGAGGGTTCTGCATAGAGAAGTTTTATCCAGTTTATAAATGTCTGACCTAGGCCAAAGTGAGACAGTGCCTCCCATAAATAGGGCCATTCTGCACTGTCAAACGCTTTGGCCGCGTCTAACGAAAAAATGGCTCTATTGCCTGGATTATCTACTTCCACTTGCATATTCAGGAAAAGTCTACGTATATTCTGGGCTGTAGACCTCGTGGGTATGAAGCCCGCTTAGTCTCTATGTATTAATTTTTGTATCACTTTAGACAACCGGTTTGCCAGCACTCGTGCCAGGAGTTTCACATCAAACGTGAGAAGGGAAATAGGCCGGTATGAATCTGGTTCAGTCGGGTCTTTCCCGTGTTTAAGCAATACCACTATTATCGCTTCATTCATAGAGTCAGGAAGTTTACCTTTTGACAATGCCTCATTATATACTTTCAATAATATCAGGAGCAGCTGTGTGGAGTATTTCCTATACACTTCGGAAGGCAAGCCATCCGAGCCAGGGGCTTTCCCATTGTGGGTTTGGGCCAAAGCCTCCAGCAGCTCTTCCCCCGGTAAGTGGGGCATCTAATAATATGGCCTCTTGAGCGGATAACTAGGGAACAGGGAATCTGTCAAGGAATGTCTCCAATTCTGCCTGAGTAGGATGTACCCTTGAGGAATATACCCCTGCATAAAAGGTTCTAAATACCCGTAGTATATCTGGAGTGTCACTATGGGACTTGCCCTGTGAGTCTCTTACGTCTGTAATGTAAGTAGATGGCTGTTGAGACTTCGCCAAAACAGCCAAGAGATGCCCTGTAGATTCCCCCTCTTCAAAATAATGCTGTTGCAGAAAAAATCTTTTATTTTCCCCAAGTTGCAATGCCACTTGTTGAGACATTGACTGCGCCGCCAACCAAGACCGTTTAGTGGCCTCAGAGGGGTTGGCGATGTAGTCAGCCTCCATATTCCTCACCTCCTGGAGTACAGTAGTCTCCCAAGCTTTTGTTTTGGTTTTGATCTGGTTAATATACAGGCTAAATTGGCCCCTCAAAATGCTTTAACTGCATCCCAAACCACATGAAGTTCCACAGTATCAATATTATGCTCAAAAAACAGAAATATCCCCCTCCATCGGATCCGGGTCTGGGAAAAGGGACAGCCAAAAAGGGTTCAACTTCCAACACTGTCTCCTTATAGTAGTATTAATGGATGGTTCAACCCAAAAGGGAGAATGATCTGAGACTGTTCTAGGTTCGTATTGGGAATGTATTACTGCTGGAAGAATGGCCATATTTCCCAGACCCAGGTCAATCCTAGAGAGTCCCCCGTATGTAGCAGAAAAACAGGAGTACACAAACTGATCAGGGTGTCTCATTCTCCACACATCCCTAAGGCCGAGCTCCTCCAGTAATTTAGCGAATGCTGTGGGGCTAGATGTGACTGTGCCTGTCCCCACTGTATTCCCGGGGAATCTATCCATTTTTTGGTCTAAAACATTATTAAAGTCCCCTATTACTAGGGTTGGGACATCTGGAAAACGTGTGGTATACATAGCCAAATGTTTCAGGAGCTCGGCGGAGAAGGGTGGAGGGATGTACACCCCTGCTATAATGCATCTATACCCTTGTATTGAACATAACATAAAGACATAGCGGCGTCCTTGGGGGTCAATCATTACATTATGTAGAAGGAACTTCCTTGTCTCACTAATATACTGACACCCCTGGAGTATGAAGAGTAAGTAGCATGAAATTGGTGGCCATATTGTCTCTGTGGAAACTGCGGGGTGTTCTCCTGAGGCAAATACGTTTCCTGAAGGCAAATTATTGACGCATCGAGCCTTTTAAGGGTGCGCAGGACCGCCAGTCTTTTAGTGGCAGTCACCTGCCCCCTAACATTCCACGATAGGATTTTAACCTGTCCTGCCATCTCGCTGTACAGTGTATATAACCGCCAACTGGCTTCTAATATCCATGATCCTCACCATGCAGAGATACATCCAGGAAACGTACATTCTGATCAGTTTCTTGTGCCAGAGCGGGTAGAATAGAATAAACCAATGTTGATACCTGAGCTTTGGTGCAGGGTGATAGCCATCACCCCAAGTAAGCAAGGGGGGCCGGGTGTATTCAGGGCCAAACAGTGTGTGTGATCCAAATGTAACCAATAGAGCCAACAGGGCTCTTAACTTGATATAGTGTGTGTGACAAACCGGGACTTATGTGGGCCGGGGGGAACGAATGAACCCCACTACCGATAGTGGGACGTGGTTTCGAGTCCATAGTTGTAACCAAATAAGATAAGATGGGCGAGACCGTGTTCTTTGACTAGTCTTACATGCAAAGGACCTACATAGAGACGTACCACTCCTAGTACCTATAATCTTCGGTCAACCGCCAATATATGTGACATGTCGCTCTACCGTCCTGTCCAATTTTAGGATAGCACCTTACAATCCCCCGTCCACTGACGGTGATTTTCTGACCGCCAGGACGCGTGGGAATTTTCCGAGCTACGCAGTTATTAAA
>BLSH010531877.1:285471-302072 GCA_018402905.1 Glandirana rugosa
CACCCCCGCTATAATGCATCTATACCCTTGTATTGAACATAACATAAAGACATAGCATCCCTGGGGGTCAATCATCACATTATGTGGAAGGAACTTTGTTCCTTGTCTCACTAATATACTGACACCCCTGGAGTATGTAGAATAAGTAGCATGAAATTGGTGACCATATTGTCTCTGTGGAAACTGCGGGGTGTTCTCCTGAGGCAAATGTGTTTCCTGAAGGCAAATTATTGAAGCATCGAGCCTTTTAAGGGTGCGCAGGACCGCCAGTCTTTTAGTGGCAGTCCCCAGCCCCCTAACATTCCACGATAGGATTTTAACCTGTCCTGCCATCTCGCTGTACAGTGTATATAACTGCCAACTGGCTTCTAATATCCATGATCCTTACCATGCAGAGATACATCCAGGAAACTGACATTCTGATCAGTTTCTTGTGCCAGAGCGGGTAGAATAGAATAAACCATTGTTGATACCTTAACTTCGGTGCAGGGTGATAGCCATCACCCCAAGTAAGCAAGGGGGGCCGGGTGTATTCAGGGCCAAACAATGTGTGTGATCCAATTGTAACTAATAGAGCCAACAGGGCTCTTAACTTGATGATAACAATCCAAAGTATTCCACCTGGAAACATGTGGGGCAACAGTGGGAGCTCAGCCCCTTGTGTAGCGGAGCTCCTCTGCAACATGTAGTTCAGCTACCACCCGAATAGGGGTAGTCCAGTGGTCAAATGTAAGGACATTCATTCTCCGCCTTCCTTAGGAGAAAAACAGGCCATCTGACCCTTGATACTCAAAGTTGCAACAAGTTAGTAGAAATGACAATGCGTTCCCCTCCAAACCGTAAGGCACTCAGGAGGGCTCCGGCTGACGCCCTCCCCCCGCACGCAAGGAGTGTTCCTCTCTATCCAGCCATTGCATGACCTGTGCTGGTTTGTCAAAAAAGTGCACCACTCCATTAGCTTCCACTCTCAGCCTGGCCGGATACAACATGGCATACTTTATTTCCAATGAGCGCAGTCGGCACTTAACATCATTAAATTGTGCCCTCTGCTTTTGTAGTTCCGCTGAGAAATCAGGAAACAAGGACACCTTGGTGTTTTCAATGGACAACGTGCCTGCCATAGTTCGTGCTTTATTAAGGATAACATCTCTGTCCTTTAAGTTATAGAGCTTAAACAAAAAGGGTCTTGGGTTAGCACTTGGTAGCGGTGGCCGTGCGGGGACCCTATGGGCGCGTTCCACCGCAAACATTTTGGAGAACGCATTCACGCCAAAAGTAGTTATCAGCCATTGATCAATAAATTGTACCAGATTTTTCCCTTCTGCCCGTTCCGGGATACCAATAGCCCTTATATTATTGCGTCTCATTCTGTTCTCTAATTCCTCCAGGCGTTTAGCGTGTTGATCCACAGTGTGCACATTATAGCTGAGATCCCTCTGCATAGGCACTAAGTCATCCTCAAGGGAGCTAACAGTGCGGCTGTCCTCTCTCTCAACTTTTGAGCATCATGTCTTAGGAAAGAAATCTCAGCTTTCACCCCTTTTAAATCATCTGTCATTGCTATTATAGATGCATTGTCTGCATTCACCGCTGCAAAGATGTCACGCAGGGTGGGTTCATAATCCACTGCCTGGTCTGTGGGCCCTGCTGGCTTGGCAAAGATGTCTGCCGGGGTACTCACTGCGTTCCATAGAATGCCGGATCCATTGCCATCCTCGAGGAGACCGTGTCATCCGCCTCTGAGGAGCCCCAGAGGATGCGGATATTGGGAGGGTGTCTTTGGGCTGTTGCTTGGAGAACAGCTTCTGAGCTGCAGCCTTTAGCTGCTCCTTCTGTGTCCTGTGTGCACCGGCGCCATCTTGTCCCATGGCGTCCGAGGTCTGGACCTCTTTGTTCCATTTTGACATGGCCGGTACACTCGTGCTTCCACTGGAAAGATCGGGCAGGCCTCGGGGAGTCAGCCGGTGTCAAAATTGTGCTGATTGCGGGAAGTATACAGATGCCGTCAGGATAAATGCTCGGATGTTCGGCGGAGCAAGAGAGGAAAGCAGCCGACTACATCCCCTGCCCGGACACGCCCCCCCACACTATTATATTTTAACTGTGTTCACATATATTACATATGAGTGGTGCAGCTTTTTAGGTTACATTTTTCTTTTCATTAGTGCAATATCATTTATACGTTTTTGATATATCACACAAAGGCTGATGTAACAAAATAAATTCCCAGGAAGTGCACTGCAATGATATAAAGCACTTTTTCTGCAGCAGAGCTAGGAAAGCTTCAAAGTGATCACTGACTTTAAGCTGTAGGACTACAAATAGCAGCAATCCAATATAGTGTATGCATGCTTGTACTCCACTTCTATTCCCAAAGTTAAGAACTAGGCCTTGACTAATAGTAAATGTGAACAATCTGGCTATATGTGCACAGTGTCTGGATGGACTTCTGCCCGCTCACCACACAGGATCAGAGGATGCAGATGATGTATCCGCCACTGAGGATGATGATAATGACAATGATGGAGATGATGATTATGTAGGTCACTCCAGTCTCTGGCTCCTAGGATTGGCCTCCACTGCCTCTCACCACGATTCTCCCGGATCAATCATCCAAGCAGGATATAGGGATCAGGAACAGGCTCCGCTTGGGGCAGGGCAGGTCTTTCAGGCTGCTCACTGAAGTCCTGCAGGGTTTCTGAATTGCTTAGTCTTTGGAAGTGGGCTGTGATTCAGTCACCATTTCCACAGGGTCCTGCTTTGTCAAACTGTGCCATCCAGAGAGAGCGTGCTAGGCCTCAGCCTCTGCTTAAATAGTCTCTCCCATGAGGCACCTCTTCTCCCGGGAACCCTCCTCTGCTACACAGCCTGCCGGGAGATGTAGTTCTACTGCAGTACAGCCAGGGGGTGAATCTTCACAAGCAAACTACAACCCTCAGAACAGTAAACTGGCACTAGGGAAAACAGCTGCATTAAGCCCGAAGGCAGAATTGTCTCTGTTGCCGGGAGTATGCATACCCAGCTCCTGGCTACACTTAAAAACGACTGGAACTCTACTTTAATATCATTCTGTGTATGGCCACTATAAGGGCCTGTTCAAACAATCTGCTTTTTTGTACTCTTGCACAATTTCTTTGTTTGCATATATTGGTGCTAATATGTGTATATTGCCATATTTTGCGTTATCAAATGTATGGGTATGCTTATTCTTTGTTATAATTGTATAGTGTCTTGGGGTGAGAGGATAGCATCCTTTTGAATGTATAGAACCTCTTTGCATTGTGCATATGCCTTTTATGTATGGTGTGCAAGGAACAATATTAACTGTTGCATATACAGTACAGGAGACCCATGATGGTTAACATTGTCACATTATGGCAAATAATGTGCTAAGGACTGACTAGTATTTGGCCATCTGGCAGCCATCTTACCTAACTATAAATGGCTATGGGCTTTAGAAGAAAGGGATTAGCGATCATCACAAAGCAGATGACCAGTATGATACAGAACAGACATGGCTGCAGAGTGTTCTCTGTGTATGTGTTATGAACACGTCAACCCCCCTCCCTGTGTGTTTTACAGTATAATCAATGCAACCATGTGTGAAGCAAACATCACAGCTCCAGTGCTGGACACATCAATAGATCTTGTGCTAACAGCTTTATAAAGTATTGCTGGGACTTCCTTGGGGGAAGGCAAAGGTTCGTTTAGTAACCCCTTCATGGCTGAGGAGAATTTGAACCTTTAATACTGGAGTGATTATGGCCCAAAGGTTTTTTTTTCTCACATGGCTAAAGAGTACTTTGTTGTGGTATTTCTAATGTTTTTTTCTCTCTGCAGTGCTGTTTTTTATATTCTTAATTTAAAGTGGAAGAAAACCCTAACTATAACTACTCTTAACCACTTTAGCTACGGAAGGTTTACCCCCCTTCATGATCAGGCCATTTTTTGCGTTATTTTAATTTACAATTGCGCAGTCATGCGACACTGTACCTAAACAAAATGTGTGTCCTTTTTTCCCCACAAATAGAGCTTTCTTTTGGTGGTATTTGATCACCTCTGCAGGTTTTATTTTTTACTTTCTGCTATAAAACATATCCAATAAAAAAATGTACAAAATCTATTTTTTTCATGAATTTAGGCCAATATGTATTCTGCTACATATTTTTGGTAAAAAAAATCCCAATATGCGTATATTTATTGTTTTGCGCAAAAGTTATAGCGTCTACAAACTATGGGATATGTTTATTTATTTATTTTACTAGTAATGTAGGTATGGATCAGTGCTTCTGCTTAGCAGAGGCACAGGATCCATGTCTTCTGTACTGACAGAACGGCGAGTCTGCCTTGTTTACATAGCCAGACCAGCATTCTGCCTTTGTACTGAAGCATCGGTGGGTGCGATGTCCGCTGTACCCCCAATCAGCTCCCGCTGTGTCTAACCACAACGGGGGGTGGCAGTGATGGCTGGTGAAGTTTTAGGATGGGGGGGCGCCAGGCCCCGCCCTTCCTTTTTGACCACTCCTACTTCTAATAAGCCCCACCCCTTATAGAATCCACCCACTCCGTCCCCTGTATTCCACATATTGTGTCAGGAGTACACAGCTCAGTATCACAGGACACAGTATACAGCTCAGCATCACAGGACACAGTATACAGCCCCAGCATCACAGGACACAGTATAAAGCTCAGCATCACAGGACACAGTATACAGCTCAGCATCACAGGACACAGTATACAGCTCAGCATCACAGGTGGGGTATATAGCAGCCAGTATCACAGGGCACAGTATAGAACCCCAGCATCACAGGTGGGGTATATAGGAGCCAGTATCACAGGTGGGGTAAATTGCAGCCAATAACACAGGTATGGGTAATTTGCAGCTAATATCACAGGTGGGGGTAAATTACAGCCAGTATCACAGGTGGGGGTAAATTGCAGTCAATATCACAAGTGGGGGTAAATTGCAGCCAATATCACGGGTGGGGGTAAATTGCAGCCAATATCACAGGTGGGGGTACATTGCAGGCAATATCACAGGTGGGGTACTTTGTAGCCACTATCACAGGTGGGGAACTTTGCAGCCAATATCACAGGTGGGGTACGTTGCAGCCAGTACCACAGGTGTGGTACATTGCAGAGACCCCCCCCCCCAAAGTCGGGACAAGTCCCGCACTTACCCCATCTAATAGGCAGGCAGGAGTATGCAGAGATTGGCTTGCAGACAGCGGGCTGTCAGTGTGCAGAGATCGACTTGTGGAGAGCGGGCTGGAGCCAGCCCCCATCAATCCATCTGCGCTGTGACGTCAGCGGCTGCATGCAAGGTGAATATCTCCTAAACGTGGGTTCACAAAGGAGCAGGGATTCGGACAGGAATCACACCACATTTCTGTTTAAATCACAAGCGATTCATTTTGTAAGGGCTCAAATAGCACAGCAAATGTATTGGTTTTAGCTATCAGAGCATTTGCACGAGTACAAGCAAATGCTTAGTATTGGCAAGGATACCGGTATCGGTGCAACCCTAGTTGATATAATGCACCAAGCAAGCGCACCTGTTAGTGCAGTAAAGCGTCAGATTGGCCTAAACAAACTATTTGAAGAAACATTAAACATGGAGTTAGGCTTTAGTTGGCTCCATGGCCTGAGTATGTGTGCATACCTCCTTGAGGGCAGGGACTAATGTGAATGTACAGTATGTAAACCACTGTGTAAATTTTTGGTGTTATATTAAAGTGGTTGTATCCCTTTAATTGTGATTTTTACCTACAGATAAGCCTATAATAAGCATTAACATGCACGGTTTAGGAGATATTCACCTTGCATGTAGCCGCTGGCGTCACGGCGCAAGCGCAGTGATGGCCTGGCGTATAACGCCGGACCTTGCCGGAGACCTTTCCGCAAAGACGGGCTCCGGCACACATGCACGGGAGTGATGCCACTCACAGCGCCGGAGCCGCGAACCCAGAAGGGAAAATGTCAGCTCCCTCTGTGGGGACCGGGCAGCCCTGTCGGATGTTTGTTCTGAGATAAGTATTTTATAATGAGCTAGTATGCGGTGCATACTAGCTCATTATGCCTTTGCCTTACAGTTATTTGGGTTTTTTTAAGCATACAACCGCTTTAAGACCTGTAAATAAATAAACTCACACCTCATAATCTGCACCAACTGTTTCAACCACATGCCATTTCCAAAGAAGAGTAGGTTAATGACTTGAAACATTGTCCTTACTAATATACAAAATTTTACTTTTTGTAAAAATTCAAGTTAAAGTAATTCTAAAGGCAGAAAATAGTTTATCTTAATGCATTATATGAATTAAGATGAAAAACCTTCTATGTGCACCAGAAACCCTACTTACCTGAGCCCCATCTCGATCCAGTGATGTTGTACGAGAGTCTCGGCTGTCCGGCACTCTCCCTCTTCCTGCTGCTGTCAATCAAAGTCAGTGAGCCAATGAGGAGAGAGAGGGGACGGGGGCCGAGCCTCGGCTCTGTGTCTGAATGGACACATAGAGCAGGAGCTCAGGTGCCCCCATAGCAAGCTGCTTACTGTGGGGGCACTCGGCAGAAGGGAGGGGCCAGGAGCGCTGGTAAGGGACCTGAGAAGAGGAGGATCTGGGCTGCACAGAGCAGGTAAGTATAACATGTTTGTTATTTTTAAACAAAAATAAACAAGACTTTAGTATTACTTTAACCACTTGCCGACCACAGTCTGACGGCAACAGAGTGACTCGTTATCGCAAACCACCGTCATATGACGGCGGCTGCGATAACTAGTGCTGTGAGCGTGCGCGCCTCCGGAGCCGTGCTCTCGCGCTCACTGTGTCTGGGGGGGGCCAGGGAGTAGGTAGGGCAGATTCGATCACCGCCGGCTACCCCGCAGTGAGAGAACGGAGGTCCATGTAAGTAAACACGGATCTCCGTTCTCATAGAGGGGGAAGGGTGGTGATCACAGGCTTCCTCTATATGGAAGCCGTGATCACCCCCTTCCCCCAGCCAGGGCAGCCCACACACAGTTAGAACACGCCCAGGGAACACAGTTAACCCTTAGAGCACCCCCTGCAGGTTAACCCCTTCACTGTCAATGGCATTTACACAGTAATCAGTGCATTTTAATAGCACTGATCGCTGTATAAATGCCAGTGGTCCCAAAAAAGTGTCAAAATGGTCCGACATGTCAGCTGCAACATCGCAGTACCGCTAAAAATCGCAGATCGCCACAATTACTAGTAAAAAATAAAAACCCCAGAAATTAATTCTCATCGTCCATAAACGCAGCAACTTTTGCACAAACCAATCAATAAACGACGATTGCGATTTTTTTTTTACCAAAAATATGAGGAAGAATATAAATCGGCCAAAACCGATGGAAAAAAATGTTTTTTTATATTTTTTTTTTGGATTTGTATTTTAGCAAAAAGTAAGAAATTTGTTTTTTTTTTGCAAAATTGTCGCTCTTCTTTTGTTTATAGCGGCGATCAGAAATGACACAGAGGTGATCAAATACCACCAAAAGAAAGCTCTATTTGTGGGAAAAAAAGGACGCAAATTTCGTTTGGGCACAACGTCGCATGACCGCGCAATCATCAGTTAAAGCGACGCAGTGCCGAATCGCAAAAAGTGCTCTGGTCCTAAAGTGGGAAATCCTTCCGGGGCTGAAGTGGTTAATCTCCAATCTTTAACCACTCCTCCTGGGTGGTGAAATACATAAAGTGCAGTGGCATTTTAGCATGTAGAGGTGTATTTGATATGTAGGCTGTGCTTGACGGCTTCATACTGTGGGTGCACCCAGAGGGGGTATACCTGGATTGTGAGGAACAGACTTCGCGTTTGGCAGCAGTTTCTGGGGAACAAAAGGATCACTTTTAATCTATAGTGCAGAAATACAAATCAGTGCAGTGCTACTTAACATTAGTGATCAAATATCAACCAAATAACCACACAACAAATGCATTATATATATAAAGAGAAGAGAGTATTTTAAGTTGCAAGTTACAAATAAAGAGTGTAAGATTTTGACTTATTTCTTGTTCCACTGAAGGGGTAGTTTATGGCTTGCAATGTCCTTGCAGAATACTATATGTAGGAAGCATAAAAAGGCCCCTGAAAAAATGGATTAAAGAGCATGTGTACAATATTAGTGTTGGTTTTAAGAAACACCATATTCCAAAGCACTTTTTAATGCATCCTAATAAGAATCCAAGTGGCCTCCAATTTTAGGGCATAGAAAAATATAGGAGACATTAGAGGGGGGAATAATAAAATCAAAGATTCCATTAAAAAAAAGAATCAAATGGATTAATAAACTCAAAACATTGATTCCAAATGGTTTAATGATTTTGATTGCAATTGTTTTAGCAGTGATTTTTAGTAGACATGTGCAGAACGAAAAAATGTGTTGTTTCGATTCGGTATTTAAATGATTTTGTTGGGCTAAAGTAGTTCTAAAGGCTCAAGGATTTTTAAATTCATGCATTCTATCCATGAAGGTGAAAAACCTTCTCTGTGCAGCTCCCCCCCCCCCCCCCCAGCCCTCCCTAATACTTACCAGAGCCTGATCTTTCTCCAGTGCTGTGCACGGGAGCCTCAGCTTTGCTGGGTCAATCCTTCCTCATTGGCTGAGCCATTGGCTCCCGCTGCTGTCAATCACAGCCTGTGAGCTAATGAGTAGAGAGAGAGGGCAGGGCCGAGCCGGGGCTCTGTGTGTAATTGGACATGCGACGCATCGGCTCGGAAGTGCGCCTACCCGGGTGCCCCCATTGCAAGCTGCTTGCTCTGGGAGCACTCGCCAGGAGGGAGGGGCCACAAGTGCCAGCAGGGGACCCGAGAAGAGGAGGATTTAGGATGCTCTTTGCAAATCCATGGCACGGAGCAGGTAAGCATGACTTTTTTTTTAATTGTTGCCTTTATTATTACTTTAAATTAGTTAAATTTGTTTAATTTGTTTTCAGAATTCGTTTAGTTTTTTTGTTTAGTTGATTTCAAATTCAATTCAAATTTTTTAAATTAGGTCAAATTTTATTAAATTCGACCGAATTCTGGAAAATGTTAATTTAATTCGAATTCAAATTTATTCTATTTGAAATTCCAATTTCGGAAGACACTTATATTCTTTCTATTAGTCAAAGCTTAAGGATAGGGCTTCAGTCCTGTATTGAGGACTTTCTAACTGGGGGTACCAACCCTGTATATAAACAGGAGAAAATTGCAAGAGCGAAAGATATGGGTGTTAAATGGTAATCATCAGAACTCCATAAGATTTAATATCAAAGATTTATTTACTAAATATATAGAAAAGAAAAAAATCACACAGATAGATGCATACAAATAGTGAGGGAGTTTATACAAAAACCTTCCCAGACATAAACAATTTAAAAGTGTATATAGAGTATCATGTTACATCAAGGTTTCCAACATTTTTCGAGGTGTAGAAATCTGCTTCATCAGGGTTTATCCATTCTGTAACTCACTCTATATAAATAAAATATACATAAATCAATATTAGCGTACTTCGCAGTGCTACATTTCATCCTGTCCAATTAGCCTATTCTTACATTTCTATTCTAATCTATTCTATTCAAAATTCAAATTTTGGTTATATTATTTCTATTTTATTCTATTCTATTCTTTTATATTCTATTTTTTTTCTATTCTATTCTTTTATATTCTGTTCTATTACATTATATTCTTTCCTGTTCTATTCACATTTATTCTATTCAAAATTCAAATTTCAGAAGACAGTCATATTCTATTTTATTCTTTTTTTTTTCTATTCTATTATTTTCTGTTATATGCTTGTATTTTCTATTCTAATCTATTAGAATTTCGGAAGACAGTTATATTGTTTCTATTTCCTTCTATTCTATTGTTTTTTTCCTATTCTAATTTATTTTATTCTTTTATCTTCTATTCTAATCTATTGTATTCTAATTTGATCTCATCGTAGTCAAAATTCAAATTAAGGAAGACATTCATATTCTATTTTATTCTATTCTATTCAAAATTTGAATTTCGGAAGATGGTTATATTCTGCTTTATTCTATTCTGTTTTTCTATTCTATCCCTCTATTTTCTGTTCTATTCTTTTGTATTCTAATCTATTCTATTCAAATTCGAATGTATTCTATTCACAATTCGAAAGACGTTTATATTCTTTATATTTCATTCTATTCTATTGTTTTTTCTATTCTATTCTACTCTAATTAATTAATTAATTCTAATTTATTCCAATCGAAATTAGAATTTTGGAAGAAGGTTCTATTCAAATTTAATCTATTCTATTCCCTTATTTTCTATTCTTTTGTGTTCTATTCTATTATATTCTAATTTATTCTTTTCTCATCTATGTTTTTATTTTCTATTCTGCTTTGTTTTACTCTATTCTTGTTTTCGAATTCAGTTTTGTTTTCGGATTCAATTTGAATTTCGGACAAAATTTTGTTTCATTATTTCAGATTAATTTAAATTCATTCCTATTGTAATTCAGGAATTTGGATACATCCAAATCTCCAAATACCGAAAAATGAATCCGAACTTTGATTCGGGACGAAACAAACTGCACAGGTCCAATTTTTAGATTTAATTTTATTTGTGCTATGTATTTCAATACATGGTAGAGGTAAGTGTCCTAGTAGCATTATGAGGAGAAATAATAGAAAATAATATACATATATAAAAGGGAAATGTGTTTTTTTTAACAAGAAAAAAGGGGGAAATGTATTTAACATTGTATGTGCATTTGGATGATTTTAGCATACAGTCAGGTCCATAAATGTTGGGACATCGACAAAATTCTAATCATTTTGGCTCTATACACCACCGCAATGGATTTGAAATGAAACAAACAAGATGTGCTTTAACTGCAGACTTTCAGTTTTAATTTGAGGGTATTTACATCCAAATCAGGTGAATGGTGTAGGAATTACAGTTTGTATATGTGCCTCCCATGTTTTAAGGGACCAAAAGTAATGGGACAATTGGCTGCTCAGCTGTTCCATGGCTGTTCCATGGCCAGGTGTGTGTTATTCCCTCATTATTCCATTTACAAGGAGCAGATAAAAGGTCCAGAGTTAATTTCAAGTGTGCTATTTGCATTTGGAATCTGTTGCCATCAACTCTCAATATGAGATCCAAAGAGCTGTCACTATCAGTGAAGCAAGCAATCATTAGGCTGAAAAAACAAAACAAACCCATCAGAGAGATAGCAAAAACATTAGGTGTGGCCAAATCAACTGTTTGGAACATCCTTAAAAAGAAAGAACGCACCGGTTAGCTCAGCAACACCAAAAGACCCGGAAGACCACGGAAAATAACTGTGGTGGATGACCGAAGAATTCTTTCCCTAGTGAAGAAAACACCCTTCACAACAGTTGTCCAGATCAAGAACACTCTCCAGGAGAATGTATGTGTATCAAAGTCAACAATCAAGAGAAGACTTCACCAGAGTGAATACAGAGGGTTCACCACAAGATGTAAACCATTGGTGAGCCTCAAAAACAGGAAGGCCAGATTAGAACATCTAAAAAAGCCTTCACAGTTCTGGAACAACATCCTATGGACAGATGAGACCAAGATCAACTTGTACCAGAGTGATGGGAAGAGAAGAGTATGGAGAAGGAAAGGAACTGCTCATGATCCAAAGCATACCACCTCATCAGTGAAGCATGGTGGTGGTAGTGTCATGGCGTGGGCATGCATGGCTGCCAATGGAACTGGTTCTCTTGCATTTATTGATGATGTGACTGCTGACAAAAGCAGCAGGATTAATTCTGAAGTGTTTCGGCAATATTATCAGCTCATATTCAGTCAAATGCTTCAGAACTCATTGGACGGTGCTTCATAGTGCAGATGGACCATGTGTCACGAACCTGGTGGTGGAGTCTGTCTTGTGCAGGGAACACCCGCTCTTGCCCACCTGATTCAAGGACCCCTGGTAGAGTAGACAGAGGCCCAAGAGTGTGGGATGGCACGAGGGCTGGAGGGTCACCGATGATGTTGTGAGGCTCCAGAAGACGTGCAGGTAGAAGGATGGTCGTACAGGCTGGGTCGGCAACAGGCAGGCAGGAAGGTACAAAAGGATCAGACAAACGGGTAGTCAAGTCCAAGCAAGGTTCGTTAACGGGCAGGCAGCAGAGGTACAAGGGAGCAGACAATCGGATGGTCGTGGATAGCCGGGGTCGGTGCAGGTAGCAGAACAGCAGGTCAGGACAAGCCGGGTCAACAGGATGCAGAACAAACATAGGAACAGGTAGTAGGAGCTGAGGCTCACAGGTCACGGACGCTGTAGAACGAGCAGCACTTGTTGCTGGGATCTCTGGGTTTAAATAGCACCATTTGGCGCCGTTTCCGGCACAGGCGCACGCACGTGGGCGCGCACAGGCATGTGCACCACCGCGGAAACAGCCAGAATTCACTGGCAGACATGTTACTTCTCTAACACCATGACCCGAAGCATACTGCGAAAGCAACCAAAGAGTTTTTTTAAGGGAAAGAAGTGGAATGTTATGCAATGGCCAAGTCAGTCACCTGACCTGAATCCGATTGAGCATGCATTTCACTTGCTGAAGACAAAACTGAAGGGAAAATGCCCCAAGAACAAGCAGGAACTGAAGACAATTGCAGTAGAGGCCTGGCAGAGCATCACCAGGGATGAAACCCAGCGTCTGGTGATGTCTATGCGTTCCAGACTTCAGGCTGTAATTGACTGCAAAGGATTTGCAACCAAGTATTAAAAAGTGAAAGTTTGATTTATGATTGTTAATCTGTCCCATTACTTTTGGTCCCTTAAAAAGTGGGAGGCACATATACAAACTGTTGTAATTCCTACACCGTTCACCTGATTTGGATGTGAATACCCTCAAATTAAAGCTGAAAGTCTGCAGTTAAAGCACATCTTGTTTGTTTCATTTCAAATCCATTGTGGTGGTGTATAGAGCCAAAAAGATTACAATTGTGTTGATGTCCCAATATTTATGGATCTGACTGTATCTGTTTGTATCTCTGTATCCATGTAGAAAGGGCATTTAATGGGAGTGATTTTATAAATATCAATTAGCTGCTGCACTTGCAGGGTTCTAATGAGGAAAGTGGCAGGGTCTGCATCCCTTAGGACGTGATTTCCCCTTGGGAGTATCCACCAAAAATGACATATTTGTAGCAGGGGATGCCCAAAATCTAACTTCTTAGTGCAGACTTCTGGGCAAATCAATAAGCCAATCACACAAGCAGTAAATTACATATTTGGGGGCGTTCTGTATACCAACTGCATACCAAACGTCTCCAAGTTGCCATAATGCATTACACAAAATTACAGAGCTGCAGATTGAAAATTAAAATAATTTTTGATAACCTTCAATTACATTATGACTTGCATGAATTGAGTAAGGAATGTTAAATATTAAATTGGAACAATATTCACTTCAGCTCCAGTCATGCGGCGTCCTCTATCTCCCCCCCCCGGCTGAAACGTGTTGGGAGGAGCTTTGGGTGACGTCATCGCATACATCGTGGACACGGAAGTGACTCAGTTTTAATGTATGTACATTGGCCACTGATGTCCCAGTTTATCCTATTACTGTGCTTAGTTATCTATGTGCACAGAGGTGATGTGCACTTTTTAATATGAGTGGTTTTACTTTTATTTGAAATAAACAGTTTTAAATCTGAGATTTCTTTTGTTTTTGCACTATCCGCCCTGAGAACCAGAGGAAGAGGAGCAGGAAGAGTACAAGTAGGAACAAAAGACCCATGGACCCCATTTAAAAGGAAAAACGCTACATATGACCTAATGCAGTAGGTCATGGAGAGAAGGTGAGAGCACAACTGGTGTTGAGCATAGAGATGAAGGTGGAATGTCACACAATAATGAAGCTGGATGCACAGAGCACACAGTGAAGTGTTGGAGTTAAATTTGAAATACATTACACACAACTGAAATTATTATTTGCCGGGTGCAGGGCTTTTTTTCAGCGGGAACGTGGGGGAGCGCAGTTCCGTCACCTCCAGCACTAAATGTATGAAATGGCAAGGGGTGCTAGGTTGTGCTGCAGGGTCTATTGATACTGGCTGCTGGGGGATCTTTTGTCGCTGGATGGGATCTATTTTTATTTGTATTGTAAATTCTGATTTACAATTTACAATTCCCATTCTCTGCAGAGGAGGAAAAGGAATGACTGCTCCTGGACTCAAGGCAGTCATTGGGAGAACGTTGTGGAGCACACAATGTGCAGTAGGTATGATTTACTGTAATGTCGGGGATGCAGAGGGGCAGTATCCCTGGTATCTTCTGGTCTGCAGGAACAACGCAAGTATGGTGTTGCTGCCTGGTCATGAACAGGACAACACAGCAGCTGGTATCACTGAGCCCAAAAAGGAGAGCGGGTGAAGCCATCATTTTATGTGTTGGTGAAAGGCTGCTGGCCATACCCTCTGCACAGTATTTAAAGGAACAGCAAAGCCACTTTTTGGCCTCTTACACCCGGGTTTGTGGGACTCAAATTTGAGCTCCAACATCAGATTTGGCCAGTGGGAGAAGGTTTACCAGAGATTGCAGTATCACTATTTTCCCATTGCCCCTTAGTCAGGATTCCCCTTAGTATAGGGATTAGGGCTAAAGCCATTGGTCTGACTACTATTTTTAGAGTCACACATTTTGTAACAGTTTCCGTATACTTGTTACAGTGTTTATTACAAATTTTCCATGTTTTGGTCATTGTTTTACTGTGTGCTGCACAAATCAATATTTCTTCTGCAGCCCTAATGTGTGAGAGGGTGTGGCATTGCCGGGAAGGTTGTGTACATAAAGAGTCAGGGGACCCAAACATCAGTGGCTCCAAGCGCTATACATGGGGACATGTCTGGGATTTTCTGCTCCGTGAGCAAAGAATGACAACTGCCATACACTCAGAAATCACCATGGACCTCGCCACAGCTGTCCAGTGGTGCAGCCAGCAAAACTGCCAACTGGGCCTGAGGGTAGTTCTGCATTGTCCCTGGAGTCGCCTGGGAAGAAGAACAGATTCATTCATCCAGAACAACAGGACTTGAAATTGGACCAGGTAATCTCCCGCACCTACATGCTGTTAGGAAAGGAATCCCAGCATGTTTCTAAAGGGCTAGTCTACAGCTGATAAATGACATTGAGGCTCATCTAGTTTAGCCAGATACCAACCTGGAGAGCTAAAGCCAGGCAAAGCTGACAGAAGGGGCTTCTGTTTCAGTAACCTGAATTTTTCACTGCTCTATGAAACTTCATAATCAGGTGTGATCGGGCTACTGATACCTATTTAGAAAGCTACAACTCCTCTCTGGGGCACAGTTGGTGCCTACTTGGAAGGGGAAGTACAAAACCTGAAAATGATGGTTTGGCAACCACAGAGTCCTGATTTCAACATTATGGAGTCTATCTATCATGTAGATTACATGAAGAGACAGAAGGATGGGGGCAGCCTACGTCCACAGAAGATCTGTGCTTAGTTCTCCAAGATATTTGGAACTCCAATTCACAACCCATGAGGAAGAAAGAAATTGCCCACATAGTGTAAAACTGTAGGGTGTTTTAAAACAAAGTGATGCTAAGAACTTACAGAGATCCAGATAAAAGCCAGCATAAGAAAGTCAAAAGTTCCCAGAAACCGGCCTTTTCGGCGTGGGTCACATTAGACATGGACTCTGCCAGGTTAGAAGACTCCTGTTTGCAACTCCTGGTTTTTAATTTGCCACTTTTGTTAAATTCCGCTTTGTTCCACATCTAAGCCAGCAACCTTCAACACACAGCCATTGTGTGTTCTCAGCCACCAGGCTCCATGAGACGTTCTCTGGTTGTTGGGAAGTACACAAATCTTGGGAGGCAACTGTCGGCTACCTTTGCCTCCACATATAGGTGTCCGTTTATCAAACTGAGAACGGATCGCGGCTGTTCTCATGTCATTCACAGTTTATGAAAGTGAGATAATCGCAGCAGACAGTGAATCTGTCACTGACTGCCACAGAAACGGACAGTTTAACCCCTTCCTTACCGGGCACTTAAACCCCCCTCCTGCCCAGACCAATTTTTGGCTTTCAGCGCTGTCGAATTTTGAATGACAATTGCGCGGTCGTGCGACGTTGTACCCAAATAAAATTTGCGTCCTTTTTCCCCCACAAATAGAGCTTTCTTTTGGTGGTATTTGATCCCCCCTGCGTCATTTCTGATCGCCGCTATAAACAAAAAATGAGCGACAATTTTGCAAAAAAGAACAATATTTTTAACAGCGAGTAAAAAACAAATATCGCCGCTAGTCTTTACTGCGTCCCCCCTAGTTTATGGTGGTTTTCTTTCGAGATAAACACCCCCTTTTTCCTGCGTTTAAAATAAACCCATGTTGCAGCGTGCTGGCGCGTTAACAGTAAGTTTTAAGCTGTCGCGACTTTCGGTTTTTAACCAGACCCGTCCTCCCCCCAAATTCACGGGCCATTCCTTCCCCAATTTGACAGGCAAAGACACCGTCAGTCACTGTCTAAGTGACAGACGACGCTAATAGAGTGAAAGTATTTGACACTTACTGTACTCTTGTCGGCGCTAGGCAAGAGTCAAACTATTTGCCTGTGGATATACACCT
>BLSH010531877.1:344347-359316 GCA_018402905.1 Glandirana rugosa
ACCCATCTCAGGCCCCCCCCCCCCGCATTACAGACTGACCCACCAGGCCCCCCCCCCGCATTACAGACTGACCCACCAGGCCCCCCCCGCATTACAGACTGACCCATCAGGGCCCCCCCGCATTAGACTGACCCATCAGGCCCCCCCCCCCCCGCATTACAGACTGACCCATCAGACCCCCCCCCTAATTACAGGCTGACATACCACAGTCCTCTCTCGATAGTAGTAGATTCCTGCCTTTTTCAACACACACACACACCACTCCTACCTTATTCACACTTTCACAGGTGACGGAAAGCACGGCAGCCCTGGACATCAGGTGGGACTTTTTTGCATTTTACTGTAAGTCTTGTGTCTCTGACCCCAGATCTCATATTTAAGAGGTCCTGTCATGCTTTTTTCTATTACAAGGTATGTTTACATTTCTTGTAATAGGACTAAAAGTGATCAAATTTTTTTTTTTGTTTTTTTTTTTTTTTTAAAAAGAACAGTGTAAAAATGACAAGGCCGGGAGGCAATGTAATGTAGTGCGATGTGCATTGCATTACCTTCAGTGGAGACATATAGGGTCTTTTATACTCTGAATGTCTCATTAACTACTTTAAGACCGAGCCTGTTTTTTGGGTTCGGTGATTACGCGTTAAAAACAGTTTTTTTTTTTGCTATAAAATTAGTAAGAACCCCCAAACATTATACATATTTTTTTTGTAACACCCTAGAGAATAAAATGGCGGCCATTGCAAAACTTTGTCACACCGTATTTGCGCAGCGGTATTACAAGCGTGATTTTTTTTTTTTGAGTTAAAAAATAAGACACCAGTAAAGTTAGGCCAATTTTTTTTCCATATTGTGAAAGATGTTACGCCGAGTAAAATGATGCCCAACATGTCATGCTTCAAAATTGCGTCCGCTCGCGGAATGGCGACAGACTTTGCAACATAAAAATCTCCATTGGCGACGTGCAAAAAATTCTGCAGGTTAGCAGTTTTGAGTTAGAGGAGCTCTAGTGCTAGAATTGTTGCTCTCACTCTAACGATTGCGGCGATACCTCACATGTGTGGATTGCACACCATTTTTCATATGTGGGCGGGAGCTCGCAAGGAAGGTGCGCATTAAAATTTTTTTTTTTCTTAATTTATTTTACTTTTTTTTTTTTTTTTTTTTTTACACTGTAATTTGTTTTTAAATAAAAATGTGATCACTTTTATTTCTATTACAAGAAATGTAAACATTCATTGTAATAGGAAAAAGCATGCCAGGACCTCCCAAATATGAGATCTGGGGTCAAAAAGACCTCACATCTCATATTTACACTAAAATGCAAAAAAAAAAAATTTTGAGCAAAATGAAATCTCAAAAAAAAAAAAAAAATGTCCCCTTTAAGACCGGCGGTCCGATGCTGCATCCGCCTAGGTAAGTATGATTGGCGGGGAGGGGGGGACCTCTTATTTTTTACAAAAAAAAAAATTTTTTTTTTTTTTTTCTTAAAAGAAGTGTAAAGTTACATCCAAAATTTTTATTGCAGCCATTTGCTAAAATCATTTAAGTTCATTAATTTTCCTCAATGTACACACCGCACCCCATATTGAAAGAAAAATACAGAAATGTTGACATTTTTGCAGATTTATTAAAAAAGAAAAACTGAAATATCACATGGTCCTAAGTATTCAGACCCTTTGCTGTGACATTCATATATTTAACTCAGGTGCTGTCCATTTCTTCTGATCATCCTTGAGATGGCTCTACACCTTCATTTGAGTCCAGCTGTGTTTGATTATACTGATTGGACTTGGTTAGGAAAGTCACACACCTGTCTATATAAGACCTAACAGCTCACAGTGCATGTCAGAGCAAATGAGAATCATGAGGTCAAAGGAACTGCCTGAAGAGCTCAGAGACAGAATTGTGGCAAGGCACAGATCTGGCCAAGGTTACAAAAAAAATTCTGCTGCACTTAAGGTTCCTAAGAGCACAGTGGCCTCCATAATCCTTAAATGGAAGATGTTTGGGATGACCAGAACCCTTCCTAGAGCTGGCCGTCCGACCAAACTGAGCTATCGGGGGAGAAGAGCTTTGGTGAGAGAGGTAAAGAAAAACCCAAAGATCACTGTGGCTGAGCTCCAGAGATGCAGTCGGGAGATGGGAGAAAGTTGTAGAAAGTCAACCATCACTGCAGCCCTCCACCAGTCGGGGCTTTATGGCAGAGTGGCCCAACGGAAGCCTCTCCTCAGTGCAAGACTCATGAAAGCCCGCATGGCGTTTGCTAAAAAAACACCTGAAGGACTCCAAGATGGTGAGAAATAAGATTCTCTGGTCTGATGAGACCAAGATAGAACTTTTTGGCCTTAATTCTAAGCGGTATGTGTGGACAGTCCCAACAGTGAAGCATGGTGGTGGCAGCATCATGCTGTGGGGGTGTTTTTCAGCTGCAGGGACAGGACGACTGGCTGCAATTGAGGGAAAGATGAATGCGGCCAAGTGCAGGGATATCCTGGACGAAAACCTTCTCCAGAGGGCTCAGGACCTCAGACTGGGCCGAAGGTTTACCTTCCAACAAGGCAATGACCATAAGAACACCGCTAAAATAACGAAGGAGTGGCTTCAAAACAACTCCGTGACTGTTCTTGAATGGCCCAGCCAGAGCCCTGACTTAAACCCAATTGAGCATTTCTGGAGAGACCTAAAAATGGCTGTCCACCAGCGTTCACCATCCAACCTGACAGGACTGGAGAGGATCTGCAAGGAGGAATGGCAGGGGATCCCCAAATCCCGGTGTGAAAAACTTGTTGCATCTTTCCCAAAAAGACTCATGGCTGTATTAGATCAAAAGGGTGCTTCTACTAAATACTGAGCAAAGGGTCTGAATACTTAGGACCATGTGATATTTCAGTTTTAATTTTTAACAAGTTCCCTACCGAGTCATTGTAAAATGACGTCAGGAACTGCTTGTCGATTCGGGCAGACGTCCTATGACGTCCGCCGCTTCTCGCCGCTACTGCGGGCCCGCAGAGCGGCGATCACGGATCGCTCATCTGCCTGGGGGTTGTGTCTCCCCCCCCCCAAATCGGGGTAAAGGGCCAATAAAATTGGCTCTTTACCACGTGACTGGCTGTGTCCAATCACAGCCGGTCGCTAACGCTCCTCTCGTGCACGCCGCTCGTGCGCGCCTCCGGGGGCGTGCAGCGCGGCGATCGGAGCTGAGGTTTGTCCCTTGGACAAAGCCCAGCTCCGATCCGTGTAAAGAGCCAATAGATTTGGCTCTTTACCACGTGACCGGCTGTGTCAATCACAGCCGGTCATGTGATGTAAACAAACCACGATAACGAGCTGTTACCGCGGTTCTCCCTGTCACACACCGATCGTGTGTGACAGGGAGATTGCAGTAACAGCTTGTTGCCGCCTACTGTGTACACCAAGCACACTGATCACCCCCCCCAATAAAGAGGACCTGTCACCACCCCATCAGAGTACCTGTCACAGTCCATCAGAGTACCTGTCGCCTGTCCATCAAAGTACCCGAGTACATGTCACCTGCCCATCAGAATATCCGAGTAACTGTCACCTGCCCATCAGAATACACGAGTAACTGTCATCTGCCCATCAGCGTACCTGAGTACCTGTCGCCTGAGTACCAGAGTACCTGTCGCCAGCCCATCAGAGTACCCGAGTACCTTTTACCAATCCATCAGATTACCCGAGTACCTGTCTCCAGCCCATCAAAGTACCCAAGTACCTATTTGCAGCCCGTCAGAATACCTGAGTACCTATCTGCAGCCCATGCCTCATAGCATATACCTCGGGTGTTTGCTTTCCAAAATAGGGTCATTTTGGGGGTAATTCCACTGTCCTGGTGCCCCGGGGCCTTCAAAAGTGTGATGGGTATCAATGAAATTTTATGTGTAATTTATGCTCCTAGAACGCCTGACGGTGCTCCCTGCATGTTCGGCCTCTGTATGTGGCCAGGGTGTGAAAAAGTCTCACGTGGTATCGCCATACTCGGGACAAGTAGCAGAATATATTTTGGGGGGTCATTTTTGCTATGTGCATGCTGTGTGTTAGAAATATCTTATAAATTGACCACTTTGTGTAAAAAATGAACCATTCAAAAGACTCAAAATGCCTCACAGAATATACGTTGGGGTGTTTGCTTTCCAAAATGGGGTCAATTTGTGGGCAATTCCATTGTCCTGGTGCTCCAGGGCCTTCAAAAGTGTAATAGGTCGTTGGGAAATTAGATGTGAAAATTCTGCTCCTAAAATGCACGACGGTGCTCCCTGCATGCTGGACCTCTCTATGTGGCCAGGCTGTAAAAAAGTCTCACACCTGGTATCGCCATACTCGGGGGACAGTAGCAGAATATATTTTGGGGTGTAATTGGAAGTATGCATATGCTGTGTGTGAGAAATAACTTGTTTTTTGTTGTTTTGACAAAAAAAATTTCTTAATTTTCCCAAGAATTGTGGGAAAAAAGTACAACTTCAAAAAACTCGCCATGCCTCTTGCTAAATACCTTGGAATGTCTACTTTTCAAAATTGGGTCATTTGGGGGGTATTTGTACTTTCCCGACATTTCAGGGCCTCAAGAAATGAGATAGGCCATCAGTGCATCAGGTGTGATCAATTTTCAATGATTTGCACCATAGCTTGTAGACTCTATAACTTTCACACAGACCAAATAATATACACTTATTTGGGTTATTTTTACCAGAGATAGGTAGCAGTATAGGTTTTGGCCCAAATTTATGGACAAAAATTGCTTATTTGCAAAATTTTATCAGAGAAACTAAAAAAAAGTGTTTTTTTGTTTGTTTTTTTTTTCCAAAAATTTTCGCACTCTTTTCAATTATGTCGCAAAAAATAAAAAACCCAGAGGTTCTTAAATACCACCAAAAGAAAGCTTTATTTGTGTGAAAAAAATTATAAAAATTTTGCTTGGGTACAGTGTAGCATGAGAGAGTAATTGTCATTCAAAGTGTGAGAGCGCTGAAAATTGGTCTGGGCAGGAAGGGGGTATAAACGTCCGGTATTGAAGTGGTTAAATAAATCTGCAAAAATGTCAACAATTTTGTTTTTTTCTGTCAATATGGGGTGCTGTGTGTACATTTAATGAGGGGAAAAAATTAACTTAAATGATTTTAGCAAATGGCTGCAATATAACAGTGAAAAATTTAAGGGGGTCTGAATACTTTCCATACCCACTGTATGTATATGTGTGTGATAGATATAGATGGATATTCTAATAAAATAAGTATTGACCATATCACCGGTTTTCTAGGTAAATATATTTCTAAAGGCACTATTGACATGACATTGTCACCACATGCTGGTAAAATCCCATGCAATCCATACATACAAAGAAACCGACATGATAAGTTCAGAAATGATGTGTGTAATAAAATGGAATGACACAGGGAAAAAGTATTGAACACATGAAAGGGAGGTGCAAAAAGACGTGCAAAGCTAAGACACCAGCTGAAATCGATCAGTACTGTAATTAGAGAGCAATCCTGCCCCATGTCAGTACAAATTAACCACTTCCTTACTGGGCACTTAAACCCCCCCCCTGCCCAGACCAATTTTAGGCTTTCAGCGCTGTCGCATTTTGAATGAATATTGCGCGGTCGTGCGATGTTGTACCCAAACAATTTTTTTTTTTTTTTGCGCTATAAACAAAGAGCGCCGATTTTGAAAAAAACTATATTTTTTTACTTTTTTGCTATAATAAATACCCCAAAAAAAATATTCATCAGTTTTTTGGCCAATATATAGTCTTCTACATATTTTTTGGTAAAAATCGCAATTAGCGAATTTTGATTGGTTTGCGCAAAAGTAATCGCGTCTACAAACTGTGGGAATTGATTTATGGCTTTTTAAAAATTTTTTTACTAGTAATGGCAGCGATCTGCGATTTTATTTATTTTTTATTGGGACTGCGATATTGCAGCGGACATGTCGGACATTTTTGGGACCAATGCCATTTATACAGCGATCAGAAATTTAAATGTCCACTGATTACTGTATAAATGTCATTGGCAGTGAGAGGGTTTACCTGAAGGGGGCAGTGAATGGGTTAATTGTGTTCCCTGGGTGTGTTCTAACTGTGGGGGGGGGGGGGGTGGGGCTGGTCGGGACATTACAGATCTAACTGATCACAGTGATGGGGATCAGTAGATCTGTCATGTCCCGTTCACAGAACGGAGAACCGCCTTGTTTACATCGACGGTTCCCCGTTCTGCAGCTGCTAATGGTGATCAGCGGGTCTCGGGTGGACATCTGAACTGGTTAATATCAGCTGGTTCAGTCTCAACAGAAGGCCTATAAAAAGATGTCTCATTACCAAGGTGTCGCACAAACATGTCATAATGGGTAAAAGCAAATGGCGCTCTCAAGACCTTTGCAACCTTATTATTGCAAAACATACTGATGGCATTGGTTACAGAAGGATTTCTAAACCTTTGAATGTTCCAGTGAGCACTGGTGGGGCCATAATTCGCAAGTGGAAAGAACATAATTTAACCATAAACCAGCCATGACCAGGTTCTCCTTGATAATGTTTTTTACTCCTCTGTCAAAATTCTTGCAAGAAACTTTCCATGTGTAATTGGCTGTGTGCTGTGGCCCCAGACAAGGACTTTACCTTCCCCCAAGAAGGCACCTCTCATCCTTCAATAAAGCTTGTGTGAACACTCCTACTCTCCGTGTGTGTCTCTTCCACCCACACCTTCATTATATATATATATATATATATATATATATATATATATATATATATATATATATATATATATTATTAAAGTTGCATGGATTTAATTCCCATCCATGTACGGGCAGGCTGGTTGTATACAAGTTGACTTCTGTACAACCAGCCTGTCAGGCTTTTCCAGATCAATCAGCGCCACTGGTTATAGCTGACAGTACTGATCATTGTATTTTGATGGCGGTAAAGGATCCTCGCTGTCAGAATACAATACCACAGCGGGAGGGATTCCCCCCTTTGAATGGGGGTGGGGGTTAAGGCATTTCCTTTAGTTCAACCTGCTAGTTGAATGAGAGAATATGTATGGCTGCCTCAGTAAAATACACAAACTGCCTTTACTCCTGTAATTATTCAGTTTAGCTTCAGGTGCATTTTGTAAATCTGATTGTAGACAGACTGCCAGTTTCAGCTGCTTGGTTTGATTTATACCTAAAAAGTCAGATTTGGATATCCTTCCTCATGTTGGTCTTTTCTCGTTCATAAACGCTTGACATCTGAAACTGAAGACTCTGGGCATTCTCCCCTTTTTGTCAAAAAAAAAACTTGAGACATTTTCCTGACCTAGTGTGTCTATAACCACCTTGGTGTGTGACATCCAGCTTAGTATATTTACTCACATGTGAGTCACGTGCTGATCTCCTGGTTGTGTCTGATCCTGATACAGAAAACGACACCCTGCCATGGTGTATATAGCAGCCTCTGAGTCATTATTACCCTGCCCGGTGTTAATAATGAGCTCTGACTCAGATACTCTTTCAGCGTGTTAAATGAATTCTGAGTCGGGAACCCCTGCTCTGTGTCCGTGATAAAAAATTTGTCTTCCAGATTCAGTGTTCTGATTCAAAGACTTATTTTTTAATTATTTTTTTTGGTTGCTACACCTGTAGATGAGTGGGGGAAACCTTTTCAAGGACCCCCTTTTTTAGAATGTTTTTTCGTTTACATTTGTGTGGAAGGCCATGTTTTGTAGCGGAGACCTGTGTTTTTCAGTGTTTGCAGCAGGTTCTAATTAGGTCTACTGCACATGGTTAGGGTCTGAGGATCACTTTAGAGTACTTGCAGTAAATTGTGCTTTCCTTTGCTAGCTGCAAACTGGAAAAATGGAACTCTGTTAGCTATTTGCTCTCATTTTGCTGTATATAATGATATTGTGATAAAGCAAATCTTGGCAGGAATATGGATTACACTGCTGCTAAGGTTACTGCTGACTTCTCCCGCTACTTCTACTTAACAGGATGTTATTTGGGTTCTCTCCATGTTTATATATTAGGTTCTGAGTTGTGGTAGCCTTTTTTATGTAGATAAAAATGAGCCCTGGATAGCTTTCCTTTATCCCAACCACTAAGGTGTGTATATATGTGTGTGTGTGTGTGTGTGTGTGTGTATGTATGTATGTGTGTATGTATATATATATATATATATATATATATTTGCTAGTAGTGGGTTGGACCCCCTAATTCTTCATAGAATAGATATAACGAGGTTTTGGAAACATTCCGATTTTGGTCCGTAGTGACATGACAGCATCACTCAGTTGCTGCAGATTTGTCAGCTGCACATCCATGCTGTGAACCTCTTGTTCCACCAAAGGTGCTCTTTTGGTTTGAGATGTGGTGACTGTGGAGGCCATTGGAGTGCAGTGACCTCATTGTCCAGTGGTGAGATGATTTGAGCTTTGTGACATTGCATTATCCTGCTGGAAGGAGCCATCAGAAGATGGGTGCACTGTAACCATAAAGGGATGGACCTGGTCGGCAACAATACTCGGGTAGATCTTGCCATTTAAGCAATGCTCAATTTGTACTAAGGGGCCCAAGTGTGCCAAGAAAATATCCACCACACCATTACACCACCAGCCTGAACTGTTGATACAAAGCAGGATGGATCCATGCTTTCATGTTTACACCAAATTCTGACCCTACCATCTGAATGTCGCAGCTGATGAAATTGAGAATCCTCAGACCAGGCAATGTTTTTCCAATCTTCTATTGTCCAATTTTGGTGAGCCTGTGTGAATTGTAGTCTCCGTTTCCTGTTCTTAGCTGATAGGAGTGGCACCCGGTGTGGTCTTCTGCTGCTGTAGTCCATCAGCTTCAATGTGTTGTGCATTCAGAGATGGTATTCTACATACCTTGGTTGCAATGAGTGTTTGAGTTACTGATGCCTTTCTATCATCTCAAACCAGTCTGCCCATTCTCCTCTTGCCTCAACAAGGCATTTTCATACACACAACTTCCGCTCGCTGGATGTTTTCTCTTTTTTGGACCATTCTCTGTAAACCCGAGAGATGGTTGTGCGTAAAAGTCCCAGTAGATCAGTAGTTTTTGATATACCCAGACTGTGTGTGTGTGTGTGTGTGTGTGTGTGTGTGTGTGTACACACACACACACAGTACAGACCAAAAGTTTGGACACACCTTCTCATTCAAAGAGTTTTCTTTATTTTCATGACTATGAAAATTGTAGATTCACACTGAAGGCCTCAAAACTATGAATTAACACATGTGGAATTATCTACATAACAAAAAAGTGTGAAACAACTGAAAATACTGTCATATTCTAGGTTCTTCAAAGTAGCCACCTTTTTGCCTTGATTACTGCTTTGCACACTCTTGGCATTCTCTTAATGAGCTTCTAGAGGTAGTCAGTCACCTGAAATGGTCTTCCAACAGTCTTGAAGGAGTTCCCAGAGATGCTTAGCACTTGTTGGCCCTATTGCCTTCACTCTGCGGTCCAGCTCACCCCAAACCATCTCGATTGGGTTCAGGTACGGTGACTGTGGAGGCCACCCCATCACTCTCCTTCTTGGTCAAATAGCCCTTACACAGCCAGGAGGTGTGTTTGGGGTCATTGTCCTGTTGAAAAATAAATGATGGTCCAACTAAATGCAACCTGGATGGAATAGCATGCCACTGCAAGATGCTGTGGTAGCCATGCTGGTTCAGTATGCCTTCAATTTTGAATAAATCCCCAACATTTATAAGGCAAGAAATCACACTTATTAAACCTGACAGGCTACACCTGTGAAGTGCAAACCATTTCAGGTGACTACCTCTTGAAGCTCATCAAGCGAATGCCAAGAGTGTGCAAAGCAGTAATCAAAGCAAAAGGTGGCTACTTTGAAGAACCTACAATGACATATTTTCAGTTTCACACTTTTTTTTTTGTTGTGTAGCTAATTCCACATGTATTAATTCATAGTTTTGATGCCTTCAGTGTGACTCTACAATTTTCATAGTCATGAAAAAGAAAACTCTTTGAGAAGGTGTGTCCAAACTTTTGGTCTGTGTGTATGTGTGTGTGTGTGTATATATATATATATATATATATATATATATATATATTATTATATTCCTTGGGTACACCTGTTCAATTGTTTGGCAACACCAATTGGTAATCAGCCAATCACTTGGCAGCAACTCCATACATTTGGGCATCTAGCTGTGGTGAAGACTTGCTGAAGTTCAAACTCTGCATCAGAATGGGGAAGAAAGGGGATTTAGCCTAGGTTCACATTGAGGGCAGGTTTGAAAACATGCAAGTTCAGCTGAAGTCGCACGATTTAAAACTGGCAAACTGACTTCGGGGGCGATTTGATAGACCTCTGTGGGGGTTCATGGACAGATGTCTAGTCAGATCTTCCCCAAAAGTAGCACAGGAACTACTTTTGGGAATCGGTGCAGCGCCACAAACTGTACGTTGCACTGATTTGGATGGTGCCATTGCCAGCAATTTCAAAGCTGCAGATCAGTGCGATTTGGGCGTACAACTTAATTTTTCAGAAGTCAATGCAAGGCGCAAAAATAGTGCAGGCACTACTTCTTCCTTTTTTTTTTTTTTTTTTCCTGTCAACTGTCATGATAAATTGCAACTGGTGTCAACCAGGGCTAACCGTTTCAAAAAAGTTATTCTCTGCACCTGCCAAGATTGTAACTGTCACATTGGATTTGCTCTTAACCAAGCTGTCAAACCATCAAATGGCCAATTATTATAACTGATCACATGTGCAGCATCATGGCATTTTGAAGATCAGCTTCTTTGGCTGAAAATGATAGGAAGGTTTAGTTCCACTTTAGGCCATTACTGATAAATGTGTGAAGTTGCCTGTGGCAAGGAGGAGACTAAGGTGCTTGCCGGAATTGGCTGAATATGCAGCGTGGCGGGCGATTCATGCTTTGCAGCAATCAACCATGTCTACAGCAATCTATAAGACCACAGACAGGCGGAGAGGTTGTGAGAGAGATTGGTATAATGTATTTTAAACTCGAGCAAAGAACTTCTCTTATTTGGTCAATTTTTGTTCTGTTTATAGTCTTGAAAGCGTTGTGTTTTTTTTTAATTGTTTTTTTTATTTTTTATTTTTTTCCAATGAATGCAAAAAAAAATACTTGTTGATGCTGCGAGCTGATAACTTCCCATGCTCTCTGCCTGTGCTGCATTGTTATCAAGTTACATTGGGGGCCATATATAAAAACTGGAAGTATCTAGAGCACCTGTGCATGATAACCGGTCAAATATCTTTAAGCAGTATTTAAACCCAAGAGCAAACCTTTATTGTATTACACCTTACCAATTCTAAGGGCCGGTTCACACTGCCGCTACTTGCCCTCCGACTTGTGTCTCCCCAAGTCGCTTGACATCAGAAATCCCATTGAAATGAATGAGAGCCGCCTTAATGTACGCTACTGAAGTCACTCCGACTTCAAAAAAGTAGGGATGCACTGAAATTTTGGCCGCCGAAATCTATTGGTGTCTTCGGTCTCAGCCGAAACAAAAAAAAGTCTGATACCGAAAGGGGGCGGGGTCTGTCCCGGGTACCGTCCATTGCAGGGTATGTGTGCATCACTTACCCCCCGCAATGAATGTGGGCGATGAGAAGATTTACATTGCACAGAGCATGCGCTGCTTGTAGGAGCCGCTCTGTGCATGAAACTCATGTAATTACACTGAATGCAGAGAGAGAGAGCTGTCAAATCTTCACAACACCTATCAAACGCCAGCCAATGGGGCAGGGGCCGGGCGCGTGTTTGATAGGTTTTTGGTCCCACCCACGTCTGACCTCATCTCTTATCCGCAATGGAAGCAGGTGAAGACATCGCTGCTGACTTTTAATTTTCTTTATTTTTTATTTTATTTTTTCCCCCTGGCGGACCTCCGCTTTAACAATTCTGCTGTCCAAAGGTGCCCCTGTGCCTTTTTTTTTTGTCGGCCATCTTTGATAACAGCTGATACAGCTCTTCAATTCACATTACACTAGTTTTGAGTTGATGTGCCAGTTAATGGTTAAGGAATACATTGATTATCCCGACAACTAGTTCTTTCTTCAGACTTGCTGCTTATTTATTGATTAAATGCTCTCAAGTGGCTCAGTTTAGCAATATGTTTTTTGCTTTGCACTTAATACTTGATGAAGTCTGTATGTACAGCTGCCACTTGAATGCCTGCATACAGTGTGTAGCCTGTGTATGTAGTAGACCTGAAAATACATGCCCGCTTGTACTCGCAGGGCCTTGGCTACATGTCAGTGTCTGTTTATAGACAGGCTTATCTTTGTGCTGCAGTGCCTGTTTCCAGGCCTAGCTCTCAGGTGGCAGATACATTTCTGTAATGATTAGCTAGTTGTCTGCCGTGTATATTGCTGCTCCATATCTCAGAAGAGTAGGAATTAACTTAAAGTGTAGGTCAAGCCAAAATTGTTGTGGTGGGTGCCGACCCCCCCCCCCGTTCCTTATAGGAAGATTAACCCTTACTGTCCATTGTCTCCGGTATAGAAAATCATGATATATTGTACATTTGAGTTGTCAGGAATAGGAAGTAAGGGCTGCATGTTCTGATCACAGCTGTCTTGGGCTAGGTTCACACGCCCGATGCGAATTCCCAGTCCGTTTTCACTGTGAGTTTGCAAAGCAGCTGTTCAGCTGCAATTTCCACATACGGTTCAGATGCGAACCCCAAGAACCGGCAGCCACCCGCGTCTCCAACAATAGCTGGTTTTTAAAGCGGAGGTCCACCCAAAAGGGGAAGCTCTGCTTGTTCGCATCATCCCCTGCCACATTTGGCACTTTTTGTGGGTGGAGCGGGTATATGGTTTTGACAGGTACCCAATCCCATATCCAGGTAAGATTGCTGTGGCAAACTGCAAGCATTTCCGGCCCTTCCTTCTCCCCGCTGTCTTCTGGGGCGCGCGCACACACACGGCGGGGCCATTCAGAAAGCGCAGCGCGACTCACGCATGCACAGTGGGAAACCGGCAGTGAATGCTTCACTTCCGTTTCCCTTACCTGCAATGCCTGAAGGCAGTTGACGGATCGGCTTGGGTGCAGATATTGCTGGATCTGAACAGATGTGTGTCCCTGTATTAAATCACAAGCAATAAAGAAAAAAAAAAAAAACGCGAGGCCCTCCCAAATCCATGTCAGGTACTTCGGGTCTGGTTTTGATTTTAAGGGGTACCCTCCAAGAGGAGATAAAGTCCTCTGGTGTTCTTGCAACTATAGGCAAGCCTATAATAAGGCTTACCTATAGGCACTCTAAATATCTCAAACGTGCGGCGTTTAGGAGATATTTGTGGTATACTGCGTGATTGCGTCATCGGCACATGCACTCTGCAGAAACCGGTTTGTTCAGGGCCCGTGCCATGACCGGTGGCTCTCTTGCGCGAATTGGTGGGAGAGAAGTCATTGCGGCTCCGGCCAGTCACCGTGCCAGAGCCCGCGAACCTGGAAGAAACTCCGGGAAAGATATCGGCTGTGTCAGTGGTGTGCGGATGGCACTGCAGGGCATTGTTCTAAGGTAAGTATTTCATAATGAGCTCGCTCATTATGACTGGCGTGCGTGCGTGCGTGTGCGTGCGTGTGTGTGTGTGTGTGTGTGTGTGTGTGTTCGGGTTCCCTCCCCCCCCCTTTGAGGTTTACAAGTGTGGGGTTCCCCCCTGAAAATCCATACCATACTCTTATTCGAGCATGCAGCCTGGCAGGCCAGGAAAGGAAGGGGGAGTGGAGTAGCATCTGGAACCAGGGGCGTCCCCAGATACCGCATGATACCATTTGAATGAGTATAAGGTACATTGTACCACTAATCCCTCACCAAAAAAAATTAAAACAATTTTCAACAATGCCTTTATTAACAAAAAAAAATGTCCCCCGGTGTAGATCCAGCGTCAATCACAAAGAATGCTGCCAGCTCAAAGAAGAAAAAAGGGGTCCGCTCTTACTGTCTGACAGTTCTCAACCAAGGGACGGGGCCACTCGATGTAACCAGGTGACCCTGCCCCTTGTGACATCATTGACCCTCACTGACATGTAAGGCTGTTGGATGTAATGTTTAAACTGTATGTAGCTGAGGCCACATACAGCATACCGCACTGTCCCCCGGGTTGGAGCTGAGACTTTCCTGTCTTATACCCGAAACACAAGAGTATGAGTGGCGGTCAGCCATTCATAGAAAGCAATGTTTTCTAGGCAAGGACTACAAAGCTTCCCCTAATTGGCTGAGTCAGAGAGGCGAGTTGATTATGTCACAACCTCTGACTCCACCAATAACAGGAAGCTTTGTATTCATTGCTAGCATACATAATTTTCTATGATTGACTGAGCACTCCTTTAGACGGGGTATGAGACCCCTGTTAAGGGTATGAGACAAAAAGGTCTCATACTCCAACCTGGAACATAGTGTGGTATGCTGTATGTGGCCTCATCTACATACAGTTTAAAGCGGTAGTAAACCCATCCATTTAACAGTTTAAAAACCAGTTATATTTCTGGCACATGCCAGAAATGTAAGTCTCCCATTGGTTGGGCTCTAAACCAAACTGTCAAACCATCCAGTGGCTGGTGTCATAGCTGATGACATATCCATCATCATGGCAGTTGTAGATTAAAAGGAGACCAAGATGGCAGCTTCCTTGGCTGAAAATGATAGGAGGGTTTACTACCACTTTAAACATTACATTCAGCCACCTTACATGTCAGTGAGGGTCAATGATGTCACAAGGGGCAGGGTCACCTGGTTACATCGAGTACCCCCGTTCCTTGGTTGAGAACTGTCAGACGGCGGGAGCGGACTTGTCCCCACCCGCTTTTTCTTTGAGCTGGCAGCATTCTTTGTGATTGATGCTGGATCTACACCGGGGGGACATTTCTTTTGACTTTTTAAATAAAGGAATTGACAAAAACTGTCTCTGTGTTTTATTTCTTTTTGACACTTTTTTGTTG
>BLSH010531877.1:383927-394603 GCA_018402905.1 Glandirana rugosa
CCCCCCCCCCCCCCCCCAAAGTAGAATCATCTTCAATCATAACGCTGGCCAGACACGGGGAAAAAACAAAAAACTAAAAAAACCCGTTCTGCCCACAATTAAAGGCTAACCAGCTCCTCCAGTAAGAGTTCTTAAATAGGTAAGAGGCAGGGCCACCAGGTGCCGTCGCCTGGGGTTGTTGATGGTGCATTCCGGGTTTGTGATGTCACAAGGGGGCGGTGCCACCAGATGGCACCACCCCATGCCTATATAAGAACTGTCAAATGGTGGAGCAGGCAGTCGGCAAGGTCAGCCTTCACATTGGGGAGGCGCAGGGTGATTCCCATAAGCCCCCTGCCCCTAGATCCTTACAACCATCACCCAGGGTTTAGGTGAAGAGGCCCTTGTCCCCATCAACTTGGGGACAAAGTGCTTTGGGATGGGGGGTGAAGAGCATTTGGGATAATACACGGATTTATTGTGATTTGACTGCGCAGGTTGCCTTTGGTTACACCTTTTATCTACATGCGTTGAGTTAAGCCTGGCTATTTTACATTCTAATGCATCCAAAAATTGCACATCTATGCAACCCGTTTAAGTGAGCCCCCTCCGTATTACACTTTTATTGTGAATTAGTTTGGCACACGAATAACTGAAAGCAGTGGCAGGGTTGCTGCTTTGTGGGCTAAACAGGGTGGCACTTGTGACGTGAGTGTTCTGTTTAGAGCTAAAGCAGCTAGTTGCATGCTACTGTCTGATTGTTCTGTGACTGTTGCCAGGTTGGTGACACAAGGCTTTCTGTTTGTTCAGGAACCATACTAGTCACTGCACGCTGTATAATGTGAGCTAAAAATAGTCACACAAGTTTAGTACTGGCAAGAAGTACAGCAGCTGGGAATACATCATTGTTTCTCATGTGGGGTGTGTTCCTCAGGGTATGTCTGCGTGTAAACTTCAGAATGCCAATTTTTATAGAGCTTATTGTGTTTTTAAAAAATAATCTCAATGTTCATTCTAAAACATAGGTTACATAATGGAGACAAACATGACAAAACTCAGTACAAATATCCCCGGCAGGTGAGGTAAACGGGGAACGTTCAATGTTACATATAGTTAGTCAGGTTGAAAAAAAGGCACAAGTCCATCTAGTTAAAAAAAAAAAAATGTAGAGGAGCCTCGGTACCCCACCATCGTCAACACGGGTCCGACAGGGCAGGCGCAGACTATCCAGGGCAACTCACAAGAAATTTGTAAGTGTACCTACTCCCGCCTGAGAAATGTGAAGTGTAAACGATGTGCAAACATGTCTCAGTGATCTACACCTCATGGACGGAAAAGAAGAAAAAAAAAAAACAGAAGCAGAGACGGAAGATCTGGTCCTATTAACCAATAGTGGGTGCATTGTGAGGGGGAATATGTAGCCATGCATACATTATTCGGGTATTATGTGGTTATGTAATTTAATCTCTGAAGAATTGCACGCCCAACCTGACCATATATCTTTAAATTTGTCTTGTTGGTATTTGATCTATGAACCCATCTTTCAGCCTCCTTGATCACATCAGTCACCCTTTTCCAGCCCAGCAAAGTGGGTCATGTGGATTGTTTCCAATAACCAAGTGTTTTGAGATATAACAGACAAGAGAAATCAGCATAATGACAATGAGGTGGTTTCTTCCCCCACCATGAATGAGAACAAATGCTCATGATACAATTCCATATGAACATTGCCAAAATGAAGGACCATTACAGAGATATTGTAAAATTATGTTTTAGTTAGAAAAATAGAGGGAGAGTTAGAACCTCTTATCAGGGTTTATTGATGTCTGTTAGAGATATTAATCCCTTCTTTTCCCTGAAACCATTGTGACTAAGACAGAAAATAAAGGACAGTTCAAAATTGTACAGCGGAAAGCCTCAGGGCTGCACTTAAAGTGGTTGGAATCCTGTTCATTTAAAGCCTGAATAACAGCACGGTACTTGTGCTGTGTAATTTGGCCCTTTCTATAATCTAAAATACCTGGCTGATCCTGCCCCACCCCTTTGTAAACTGACCATGTTTATCGTGGCTAATGAGCCCTGATACCATGCTAAGTTTACGTGCCTCCATCATCCGCTGCCTCTCCTCTGTCCTCTTCTCCCTGCCTGTCAGCTAGTGTCAGTGTCCCCCCTCCCCTCCTGCTGCTAAAATAACTGTGTGTGCTTGATAGATTCTCCTATGTTCCATGAAGTTATGTGCCCCAGCGTATATACTATATAAAAAAAAAAAAAAAAAAATATGTAGCTGTGTACATTTCAGAGCGCCGCTCATGTGCCGTCCTCTCTCCTCCCTTTCTCTCCCGGCTGACCTCTGCAAGGGATCTCAGTCCCACCTTCCTTGCTGTAGTTGTCCAATGAGAGCGGTGGGTGGCCACTTGAGTGCCACTCTAAAATAAGGTATACAGCTACATATTTACATATTTATTTTTTTATATAGAACATACACTGGGGCGCACAACTTCCTGGAACATAGGGGAATCTGTTAAAGTATACAATGTGGCTTTGCAGCCACTTTAAAGTGGAAGTTCAACTTTGCAGATTGGCGAGACTACAGTACAGCAAGACTGGGGGTAGATAGGGAGCGGGGTCTAGTGTAATGTAATCTTCCAGATTTTCTTACACTTTAAGGGCACTGAAGAGAAATTTTATAAGGGTTGAGGTCCGTGCTCTGTGCAGGCCAGTCAAGTTCCTCCATCCCAAACTCGCTCATCCATGTCTTTATGGACTTTGCTTTGTGGACTGGTCCAATTCATTTGCTGGCAGGGGGGATTATGGTGTGGGGTGGTTTTTCTGGGGTTGGGCCTGGTCCTTAGTGCCAGTAAAGGGAACTTTTAAGGCATCGGCTCCCAACTTTGTAGGAATAGTTTGGGGATGGCCCCTTACTATTCCAAGATAATGAAGTATGCACCAGTGCACAAATAAGGTCTATAAAGACATGGATGAGGGAGTTTGGGGTAGAGGAACTTGACTGGCCTGCACAGACTCCTGACCTCACCCCAGTAGAACACCTTTGGGATAAAGTAGAGCAGAGACTGCGAGCCAGGCCTTCTCATCCACATCAGTGCCTGACCTCACAAATGTGCTTCTGGAAGAATGGTCAAACATTGTCATAGACACGCTCCTAAACTTTGTGGATAGCCTTCCCAGAAGAGCTGAAGCTGTTTATAGCGGAAAAGCATGGGCCAACTTAATATTTAACCCTATCGACTAAGACTGGGATGCCATTAAATTTCATGTGCGTGTAAAGGCAGGTGTCCCAATACTTTTGGTGATATATTGTACTTGCCTATTCCCTTAGCGCTCCGGTCCAGTCATATGATCAACTCCCAGCGCCAGCTTCAGGGGACAGGAGAGATTCTCAACCATGGCTGCAATGCCTGGGCGGTGGCATCACCCATAGGCTTACTATGGGGCATCCGTTGTCTACTTTCCCTCCACATTGAAGCTGGTGCTGGGAACTGATCACGTGAATGGAGCACCCGATAACGGAACATCCCAACCAGAGGACCGCTCTTCAGCTGTTAAACTTTGCACACAGCACTCGGGCCGGGTATGGTTTTTCATTTATATCCAACAGCAGTAATCGTATTCTGATGGGTGAAAAACCTGATATTAGAATAAAATAGAGCAGCGAGAGGGATTCCCCCATCAACACTGAGTGTTGATGAGGGGGTATTGAGCAATTTTTCTATCCTTTTTCCAAAGAACATTGCATAATCCACGGCCAGCCTTACCCTTGATCCCCGGAAGACAGTGCTGCCAGCTTAATACGTGTGCACTGTCAGATGAGGCCTTTTATAGGGATTGCATAACCAACCCATACCCCGATTTTCTGCTAGACAGGAGCAGTCTAGGGAGGAGGTGGCCAGGGGTGTAAACTGACAAAAAATTCAATAGGGTTGGGTAAACAAACCCAGCACAGTCTTAAACTGATGGTGCTCCTGTATTGACAAGCATTAAGCTGGCAGGAAGGAGGAGCTGGAGGGGGGAGAGAGCACAGTCTGCACCTCTTTCCGCGCTCTCTTCCTTTCCTGCTCTCCTCCTTTCCTGAACAATTCTGTGTTCTCTCCTCCAGCTCCCCTCCTGCCAGTGCAGGGCTCCTGTATTCTTGTACACACAACTTCCAGATAATACAGCAGCACTGCCTCCAGGACATGGTTGCCACTACTCCCTGTTAGCTTGTAGCAGAATGCACTTGCTGTCCTCCCTCAGCCAACCACAGCAACCTGTTGTGTTTGGGTCAAACGCCCCTCCTAACCTTACCCCGCAACCCTGAAAACCACTTCCAAAAAGCATTTGTTTTGTCAACTACAAGCCTTGGGCTGTAAGCCCAAATCCCAGGTCTGCAAGAAGGCATGGATTTCAAAGCCCACTAAGCCACTTTCAGTTTTTTGCCCTGCAGTTCAGCCCGTCCGCTGCTCTCAGAATATTTACCAAAGTGTTAGCCCCAGTCTTGGGGCTTCTACATGATCAGGGTATTCCTTTCATAGGACAACTTGCTTCTGAGGAAGCAGTGTGCACTGCTTCTGGAATTCAATGTGCATGGGAAGGTGCAGACTTTGGAGTGGTTGGGCTGCATCAAAATTCAGGCTTAGTCCCAACCGAGAGTTTGAAATATTTATTCCTCATTTTGAACATGATCCAGTTAAGTGATCTTTCCCAGGACAAATACCTTGTTCTACGAGCTTGGTGGAACTCTTGACAAACTCCTCGATCCGTCTTTTGAGGGTTCTATGAAAAATGGTAGCCTCCTTCCAGGTGGTTCATGCCCAGTTTCATTTCAGGCCCCTCCAGCCGAATGTCTTTTCAACATGGGACAAATGGATGCAGTTTCTGAACTCCTCCTCCGTGCATTCATGCCCCAAGACGAGACTAGATCTAGTAGATTTGTTTTGAGCATGCTGGAAATGGGGGGGGGGGGAGAGGAGAGAGAAACTACGTTCCTCCCTCGGTTCTAGAGGATCTTGATAATGGATGCCTGCCTAGTGTGCTGGGGTGGAGTTGTGGACAATATCTCGGTCCAGAAGACTTGATCAGAGGTTGGCCCTGTTGCATTAGTCTTTGCAGCTGAAGGGATTTCTATATGGGCTCAATTGGAGTCATCAGGGCAGGAGCAGAAGTTGGACTGCTCAGAAGGAAACGGATTTCTTTCTGTTTCAGGTGTAACTTCATGTTCCTGCCCTGTCTGGGGTCCATTCCTGGTGAGGGAAATTGGCTGGTGGATTTTCTCAGCTGTCAACGGTTGACTTCAGAGAAGTGGGCTTTTCACCCAGAGGTGTTAGAGGAACTCTACCGAAAGGGGGGAGGGGGATGCTCCAAAATGTTGATCTTTTTGACGTCCAGGTTCAATGCAGAGTTCAATAGATTTCTATTTAGGAACAGGAACTCCCAAGCATTCATGGTGCTTGGCTTTGGTGACTCCATGGAATTTGTTCTCCCTAATTTTTGGTCTTTCTGTTGCTGCAGCTTTTACTTTGTCTGCTTTGCAGAATTCTGGTGGTGATTCTGACTCCCTCAGCCTTTCCCAAGAGAATGTGGTACTCTGAAATCAAAATTTTGTTGTTTTAGTCCTAACTTCCATCCTCCCTATATTCGCTGGCTTTAAAGGCATGGCTGTTGAAGCCAGGGTCTTGAGGGACAGAGGTATTTGATTTGGTTATCCCTACCCTGCTGAAGGCTAGGAAGGTGACTTCACAGAAGATTTACCATTTGGACTTGGAAGTCTAATTTCACCTAAGGGTGAGGTTCAGGGACTTCATCCTCATACGTATGTCATGGGCCACATCCTGATGTTTCCTCAATCTGGAGCTGACAGCCTGGGAGCCTGGGGTACAAGCAAGGGTTCTCTTCAGAGACACATTGTACAGACATGCACCAAGGAACTTGAAGCAAAGGGTCATGCATAGTATTTCACCGGTCAGTCTGTTTGAACCCATTTGGGACATTTCCTTAGTCCTTACGACTTCCACTTTAAAGCGGTTGTCTACCCATTTAAAAAAATAAAGACAATACAATAGCATAATGAGCACCGCATACTAGCTCATTATGAAATACTCACCTAGAAACGTAGATCCGACTGGGCTGCTCGGTCCACTCTGAGGGAGCGGACATCTTTCCTCGGATGTTGCTTCCGGGTACGCGGCTCCGGCGCTGTGACTGGCCGGAGCCACGAGATGTCACTCCCGCGCATGCATGCAGGACCCGTCTTTCCGGCAAGGTCTGGGCCTTTGCCGGGACATACACGGCACATGCGCCGTAACACCGAAGCTGTTTAGAGGGGGAATATCTCCTAAACCATTAGGAGATATTCATTTTATCTACAGCTAAGCCTTATTATAGGCTTACCTGTAGGTAAAAGTCAGAAAATAGGGTAGACAAGTCCTGCTAGGTCACTTCAGGCCTGGCTCTCTTGCAGGTATAGCTATATAAAGCCTTAGATAAATGCGTATACTGTTTAAAATCCAGTAGTACACTCTCACCCTGCTCTGCACATGCGCTCTATTTTGTAGATTTTTGTAGAGGCCGGTTTGCTGACAGCATTGAAGTGGAATTAAGCCCTCTTATCCTTTACAGCCAAGGAAGCTGCTTTTGTTTTGATTTGCAACTGCCATGGTGTTGCACATGTGGTCATTTATGACACCAGCTGTTTGATGGTTTTGATAATTTGGTTGCGGACACATGCATATGTGACAGTTGGCAAACCAGGTATTCCAGGAATGTAACTGTTTTGAAACCACTTCAAAAGAAACGTTCGTTATTTTATAGGGATGTACCGAAATTTCAGCAACCGAAACATTTTGGTCGAAAATGGTGTTTTTGGCATATTGCCAAAAGAAAAGAAAAAAATGCAGATACCGAAGGGGCGGGGTCAGCCCCGGGTGTCCATGTGTATACAGGAGATGAGGAGTGTGTTACATTGCGCACAGAGTGCAGCTTGTAAGCTGTCGGGAGTGAGCGGGACTGAACGGCTAGCAAACACCAGCCAATGGGATAGGGGCTGGGCGGGTGTAAGCTGTTCGGTCATGCCCACCCCTGACATCAGCAGTAAATTCTAAGGGCTTGTGTGTCCCTCTCTCCCTCCCAGCAGTGACATTACAATGATTGTTTCAAACACAGAACGGCTCTTACAAGCCACGCTGTCTGTGCAATGTAACACACTCCTCGTCTCCTGCCAGTGCCACTTCATCTCCTCTGTCAGTGCCCAGGTAGGCTGCATATGACAATTGTATATAAAAATATAAATCTTTTTTTAAAAACTGTCATTTTCGGCATTTGGCCACGTTCATTTTGGGCTTTGGTACCAAAATTTCCATTCGGTGCACCACTAATATTTTTTTACAAATATAAAGTATTAACCCTAAGGGAACAATCCCTGTCAAATGATATAGGCCTTATTTCCTATCAATGCGTAGTTAGCTTTGCTGAATTTTCCAAGAGGTTGACACATTTCACATCTGAGCTTCTTCAGGACCTTCTTGGCAGCAAAGAGAAATGGCCTAACTGGGAAAAAAAAAGTATATGACCTCATAACATGTATAGCATCAAATATTTGTCACCTACACATCGCTTAAAGAGTATGACCAAGAAACTGTGTTCAAATGGCAGGTGTCCACATCAAACATGCATGGCTGACAAAGCAGCAAATCGGAGCAAAAATGGAAGTACTTTGTGACAATGGTTCTCAAACCTATATATATATAAATAATGACAATGGGTAATAGGATTGCGTGTGAAGACCAGACTCCAATATAGCTAGAGTCCATATGTTCATATGGACTCTGGCTATATTGGAGTCTGGTCTCCACACTCAATCCTTGTCATTGGTGTGTATATATACATATATATTTCCTAGTTACCAGGTACTACCACTATTGCCCTGATTTGCTGCTTTGTCAGCCACGCAAGTTAGGGTCGACACCTGCTTTTTGACCACCATCTCTTTGCCATACGCAAGCGATGTGTAAGTGACTCAGATCATTTTTGATGCTATACATGTTCTAATGTGTTATACTCATTCTATGTGTTTTTTTTTTTTTTCTTCTTTTTTTTAGTTAATTTCTCTTTGCTGCCAAGATATAAAGGGTCCTGAAGAAGCTCATGTGAAACGCGTTGTTTTTAGGGTCCTTTTTGAAGTGGTAAATATGGATGTGGTGCACTTTTAACCACTTCAGATCCGCAGGCTGTCAGACGTCCTGGGATTTCATCATTGAGGTATCGTTTTTTTAGAGCAGGCGATTCCTATCACCGTAAGAACGATCATAGCGCCTCCCCCCTCTGGTGCTTCTCCCGACTCACCTGAGTGATCGATGATCGGGAGGAGGAATCGCCTGCTGCCGGAACTTTGTGCCAGAGATTTCCGAGGGACAGATGGCCCCCACTCATCTCTATGGCTCGTCGTGACGTCACGTCCGGGTCTCCAAAAGTAAACAATGCCAGTTAAAGGAGAAGGAAAGGCTGAGATCGTGTGTGTGTGTGTGTGTGTGTGTGTGTGTGTGTGTGTGTGTGTGTGTGTGTGTGTGTGTGTGTGTGTGTGTGTGTGTGTTTAAGTAAAATAAAAAATTTGAAGTGCCCCGTCCCCGCGAGCTCGCGCACAGAAGCGAACGCATACGTAAGTTGCACTGCATATGTAAACGGCGTTCAAACCACACATGTGAGGTATCGCCGCGTGTGTTAAAGTGAGGGCAATAATTCCCGCCCAAGACCTCCTCTGTAGCTCCAAAATACCGAACCTGTAATACTTTTTAAAGCATCGCCTATGGAGGTTTTTAAGTACCAAAGTTCGGCGCCATTCCACGAGTTTGCTCAATTTTAAAATGTGACATGTTTGGTATCTATTTACTCGGCGGTACATCCTCTTTCACAATATGAAAAAAATTGGGCTAACTTTAATGTGTTTGTGTTTTTTTTTTTTTTTTTTTTTTTTTTTAATTCATGAAACTTTTTTTAAAAAAACGTATTCGAAAAATCGCTGCGCAAATACTGCATGACATAAAAAGTTGCAACAACTCCCATTTTATTCCGTAGGATCTCTGCTAAAAAAACATACATAATGTTTGGGGGTTCTGAATAATTTTCTAGCAAAAAAAATGATTTGTACATGTAGGAGAGTGGCAGAAATGCCCCTGATAGGAAGTGGATAATTACCAATTTTATTCTTTATCTGTGTTTTGAAACCGTTAAATCGATGGGTTTAGTTCTGCTTTATTATTTACTGCTGTTCAGGGGATCTGGGCTTTAGCAAAATGGCAGCCTCCAGCAAGAAGAAATCGGAACAATGCTGGAGGCTTTTTACAGCACACACTCATTTTGGTAGCATAATTAATGTGGAATGTATGTTCCTTGCTAAGGTACAAAATTTCTATCAAGTTTTTGAGAGTAAAATTCTGCTGTAAGGTGGTTTCTTTGTTCTATCCTAAAGCAGGATATTGTGTTGCCTTCTTACTTTTTCAGTTTATACTTTCTTATTAAGTTTTACCAGGTGAATGTTTGGGCTTTTACGGATGTGACTTTTGATTGGCGGGTGCTGCAGGCTGCTGTAGGAGGTTCTGGTTTGGGGCAGTGTTAATTTTGGCAGCACATTTTAATTTAGTTTTAGTGCCATTTTAGTCGACTAAAATCTCCAGTATATTTTAGTACAATAAAATAATTTTGGTCAACTAAAATCGAATCTGTTAAGCAAAATTGTATTGTATTTAAGGATTTCCTTAGAATTTCCAAACTCCTTATACTCCTGAAGTAAAAAAACCGAATGTGTTATTAATGGTATTACGGTTTGAACAAACTCAGATGCAGAATTAGCCACTCTGGATGGTCTGAGGATGCCTGTAATGCTGCATAGTGCCCTGGTTGGTGATATGAGGAGGCCTGTAATGCTCCATAGTCCTCTGGTCGGTGATCTGAGGAGGCCTGTAATGCTCCATAGTGCTGTGGACGGTGATCTGAGGAGGCCTGTAATGCTGCACAGTGCATTGCACAGCCTACTCCCTCCCACAGTGCACAGTGGGAGGGAGTAGGCTGTCATTTACCACTGTATATGCCTACATGTGACTCCATTGTTGCATGAGCTGCTCAGATGTGATAGGGAGGACATGAAACGATAGGCAGCACAGAAACTTACTGAAAACTGAGCATGTGCAGAGCTACCAATACTGCTCTGCAAAATCCCCAACTGAATTGGGGACATGAACAGAAGGGGGGAATATAAGATCAGCAGGATCAACCAGGTTTTGTTGCTGCAGAATACAGCAAACAAATCTCAGTGACCGTATGAACAGCATGTAGTACACCATTTTTTATCACTTTTTATGATGTGGGTTTAGTGACACTTTAACATTGCTTTTGTATTAAGATGACAGCTACACCCTTGCCTGCCTGAATACCTGATAAATTACTGCATTTGATAGGATTGTATTGTGTCGAGCCAAGTGGTGCCCACAACTTGATTTTTGTCCGATTTTTGAGCAGTAATCTGCGCTGCGAGGAGTATTAATCATTTTAATTCAATTATAAACTGGCTGAACAGTCCGAGCCACAGATGGGGAACATAGACTTCCTTATCTCTTTATCTTTAGAACCATATAAAGTTATTTTTTAAATGGTACAGAGAATACTGTGTGGTGTGTGTTTTTATTTTATTTTTTTTTTATTGGGGGGGGGGG
>BLSH010531877.1:403379-430144 GCA_018402905.1 Glandirana rugosa
ATATATATATATATATATATATATATATATATATATATATATATACATACATACATACATACATACATACATACATACATACATACATACATACATACATACATACATACATACATACATACATACATACATACATACATACATACATACATACGATTCGCGTTAAGTGGTTACATGTACAGTTGTGTTCAAAATAATTGCAGTGTGTATAACCACTTCACTCCCAGCGCCGTAAATAGGCGGCAGCTACTTTGAGTGTCTGTACCTGGATATATCCTGGTACCGTTTTTTTAGAGTGGACGGTCGGCTATCTGGGGCTAAGGGCTCGGAACCAGCGCTTTCTGAGCTTTGCGGTGGGGGATCTGCATTACCAATTTGTGGCACTTCCCTTCGATCTGGCCTCGGCTCCTCCCAGGTGTTCACCAAGTTGGTGGCTCTGGTGCTACTGAGGTAGGCGAAGGTGTTCTTACCTCCGGCCAAGTTGCTGACACTGCAAGCAGCGGTGCAAACCCTGCTGTCACGCCAGTGGTCCTCTTTGCGGTTCTGTATGCGGGTGTTGGGGCTCATGGTCTCGGCCTTCGAGGCGATACCTTATGCCCAGAGTCACTCTGCTCCTACAGCGAGCGATTCTGTCACGGTGGGACAAGTCTCCATTGTCCCTGGACCAGCTGATCAGATTAGATCATCGGACCAGAGGATCGTTGACCCGGTGGCTTCGGGCCCCGGCTCTAACGTTGGGAAAGTCGTTTCTTCCCCTGAACTGGTCGATAGGCTGGCATCAGTCATGACTATCAGGCTGGGGGAGGGGGTCCTGGGGCAGATGTCTGCTCAGGGCCGTTGGTCAGTGTAGGAATCCCGCCTTCCGATAAATGTGCTGGAGCTGAGGGCAATCAGGCTCTGCCTCTCCCACTGGACGGTAAGGCTGCGCGGCCTCCTGGTTTGGGTTCAGTCGGACAACGCCACGGCTGTGGCGTACGTGAACCATCAGGGTGGAACGAGGAGCTCGGCTGCGGAAGGGGCTCGCATTCTGGGATGGGCAGAACTTCACGTGTTGGCAATCTCCGCCATTTACATTCCGGGCGTAGAAAATTGGCAGGCGGACTTTCTCAGTCGCCAGACGCTGGATTAGGGGGGATGGTTCCTACATCCAGAGGTGTTCCGTCAGATTTGCCACAGGTGGGGCACGCCAGACCTAATGGCGTCCAGGTTCAATCACAAGGTGCAGACCTTCGTGTGCAGAACAAGGGATCCGTTGGCGGCTGCCACAGACGCATTGGTAGCGCCTTGGGGTCGGTACCGGCTCCTGTATGCTTTCCCTCCTCTCAAGCTCCTACCGCGGCTACTGCGCAGGGTAGAAGCGGAGGGGATCCCGACAATCCTGGAAGCTCCGGATTGGCCTCGCCGCCCTTGGTACGTCGACGTGGTGCGGATGGTGACAGATGTCCCCTGGCGTCTTCCGCTACACGAAGATTTTCTGTCACAGGGACCCATCCTGCACCCTGCTTTACCCTCGCTGGCTATGACAGCTTGGCTGTTGAGTCCCGGGTGTTGAGGGATAGGGGCGTCTCTGACTCCGTGATCCCTACCATGCTTAAGACGCGCAAGTGTACTTCGCGCAAGATATATCATCGCACCTGGAAGGCTTATATTGCCTGGTGTGAGGTGGGGGGGGTGGAACCCCTGCTCTTACGTTGTGGCCGGGTGCTGGCATTCTTGCAGCAAGGCCTTGATAACAAATTGGCATTGAGCACTCTCAAGGGTCAGATCTCTGCTCTGGCGATTTTCTTTTTCAGCGCCCTTCAGCGTCACATTCATTGATACGTACATTTGTACAGGGTGTACGCCATGTGGCTCCTCAGGTGCGGTCGCCTTTGGCGCCGTGGAATTTGAATTTGGTACTTTATGTACTGCAGAGACCGCCATATGAGAAAATCAGGGCTATTCCCTTACAATTGCTCACAAAAGCTGGCTTTTTTGGGGGCCGTTACATCCGCTAGGCGGGTGTCTGAGTTGGCGGCTTTGTCATGTAGGTCTCCCTACTTGGTCCTTCATAAGGATAAGGCAGTCCTGCGACCTTCACCTTTGTTCATACCGAAGGTGGTTTCCTCTTTTCACATTAATGAGGATATTGTTCTCCCTTCCTTATGTCCGCACCCATCGCATCCCAAGGAGATTGAGTTGCATTCTCTGGATGTCGTGAAGGCTTTGCGTGTGTATTTGGCGGCTACAGCTTCTTTTCGGAGGTCTGATGCGTTGTTTGTACTGACAGAAGGCCCGCGCAAAGGGTTGGCGGCCTCGTCTGCTACTGTCTCTCGTTGGATCAGACAGACCGTGACCCATGAATATACTGTTCGGGACAAAGTTCCCCCCCCCCCCCTTTTCCAGACACGGCTCATTCCACCAGGGCAGTTAGCACTTCCTGGGCTTTCAGACACCAAGCTTCGGTGTCCCAGGTGTGCAAGGCGGCTACTTGGCCCTCGGTGCACACTTTTGTTAAGTTTTACAAAGTTGATGTGTCCGCATCTGCGGATGCTGCTTTTGGCCTAAAAGTTTTACAGGCGGCGGTGTAGGCGCAACTGGCGCCCCCTGAGAGGATTCTGTTGGGTACAGTTGTTGTTGTTAACCCACCCCTCTTGAATGACACCGCTTTGGCACATCCCCACTTGTCAATGAAGGGCTGCGTCTGTCAGTGAACGTAGGAGAAAATAGGATTTTATTAAGAACTTACCGTAAAATCCTTTTCTCTGAGTTCACTGACAGACGCAGCACCCACCCCTGTGTTGCATTTGTACGGCTTGTTACGAACTGATATGCTAAGTAGAGCTGCGGGGTTATATGCTGGAGTGAGGACAGCCCCCTGGGAGGGGTCGGCTTGCTTTTTTTTCTATTTGCCTAGTCTACTCCTAGTAGGATGTGCATAAACCCCACTTGTCAATGAAGGGCTGCGTCTGTCAGTGAACTCAGAGAAAAGGATTTTACGGTAAGTTCTTAATAAAATCCTATTTTCCATACACACAAATACATTGGGAACACTACACACATCTATTCCAAATCAAAACATGAAGAAAATATATCAAATGTGTGTAGTTCCTCTAAAAAAAAAAAAAAATTGAATATGTTCTATTCGACTTCAAAAAAATAGCAGTTTTGTATTCTTTACAAACTCAAACATTCACTATATAAACTGAAAAATGTTTGAATATTTTGCTTTTCTTTGAATCACTAAACTAATATTTAGTTGTATAACCACTGTTTCGGAGAACTGCTGTACATCTGTGTTGCATGGAGTCAACCAACTTCTGGCACCTGTGAACAGGTATTCCAGCCCAGGATGATTGGACTACATTCCACAGTTCTTCTCTATTTCTTGGTTTTGCCTCAAACTGCATTTTTGATGTCACCCCCACAAGTTTTCTATTGGATTAAGATCCGGGGATTGGGCTGGCCACTCCATAACGTCAACCCTGTTGGTCTGGAACCAAGATGTTGCATGTTTACTGGTGTGTCTGGGGTCCTTGTCTTGTTGGAACACCCATTTCAAGGGCATTTCCTCTTTAGCATAAGGCAGCATGGCCTCTTCAAGTATTTTGATGTATTCAAACTGATCCATGATCCCTGGTATGCGCCACCATGCTTCACTGTCTTCACATTGTACTGTGGCTTGAATTCAGTATTTGGGGGTCGTCTGGCAAACTGTCTCTGGCCAAAAAGAACAATCTTACTTTCATCAGTCCACAAAATGTTGCACCATTTCTTTTTAGGCCAGTCAATGTACTCTTTGGTAAATTGTAACCTCTTCAGCACGTCTTTTTTCAACAGTGGGACTTTGGGGGGGCTTATTGCAGATAGCTTGGCTTCACATAGGTGTCTTCTAATTGTAACAGTACTCACAGGTAACTTTAGACCTTCTTTGATCTTACTGGAGCGGATTGTTGCCATTTTGGCTATTCTTCTATCCATTTGAATGGTAGTTTTTCAGGTTTTGGTTGCCATTTAAAGCACTTGCGATCATTTCAGCTGAGCAGCCTATCATTTTCTGCACTCCTTTGTTTTCCCCCTCCAGAAGAACAGCGTACCTTGATTAAAAAGTTGATTGAACAATGTCTGAAATGACCCATTTTCTTCAGAATTTCAGAGAAATGCACTGTAACCAGCATGTACAACATTTGCTGCCTTCCTTCCTTAACCACTTGCCGACCGCCGACCAGCATCTGACAGCGACAAAGTGGCTTGATATCGCAAACCGCCATCATATGGCGGCGGCTGTGTGTGATATCCCGCACTGTGAGCGCGCTCACGGTGTTCGGGGGGGGGGCAGGGAGTAGGTAGGGCGGACTCTATCGCCGCCGGCTACCCGCGATACCACCCCCCCCCCCCCCCCCGCAGTGAAAGAACGGAAGTCCGTGTATGTAAACGCGGATCTCCGTTCTGTTAGAGGGGGGAGGGCTGTGATAACAGGCTTTCTGTATATGGAAGCTGTGATCACTCCCTTCCCCCAGCCAGCCCAGCCCACATACAGTTAGAACATGCCCAGGGAACACAGTTAACCCTTAGAGCGCAACCTCCAAGTTAACCCCTTCACTGCCAATGGCATTTACACAGTAATCAGTGCATTTTTATAGCACTGATCCCTGTATAAATGCCAATGGTCCCAAAAAAGTGTCAAAATGGTCCGACATGTCCTCTGCAATATCTCAATACTGCTAAAAATCGCAGATCGCCGCCATTACTAGTAAAAAAAAAAAAAAACCCAGAAGTGAATTATCATCCGCAAACCAATCAATAAACGCTGATTGCGTTTTTTTGTGGTTTTTTTTTTTTTTTACCAAAAATAAAGAATATAAATCGGCCAAAACCGATGGGAAACATGTTGTGTTTTTTTTATTTATTTATTTTTTTGGATTTGTATTTTGGCAAAAAGTAAGACTTTTTTTTTTTTTTTTTTTTTTTTTTTTCTAAATTGTCACTCTTCTTTTGTTTGTAGCAGTGATTGGAAATGACGCAGAGGTGATCAAATGCCACCAAAAGAAAGCTCTATTTGTGGGGAAAAAGACGCAAATTTCGTTTGGGTACAACGTAGCACACCCGCACAATTGTCAGTTAAAGCGACGCAGTGCTGAATCGCAAAAAGTGCTCTGGTCCTAAAGTGGGAAATACTTTCGGGGCTGAAGTGGTTAAATAAGGGCAATAATTGCCACCTGTTTTTCAAAGAATGAATGACCTCACTAATTGAACTCCACACTGCTATTATTGTGAACATGCCCCTTTCAATTTGTGATTCAATTACACAGAATCAACAGCATGCATGTCATGACTGTTGGGTCTGTTGGATTTCTATTACTCTACTACACCTGCTAGTAAATTATTTGCCATGTAGAAACATAATTTCTACCAAAAACACTGATTGATCAGGTTAGTGATGTCTGACTACTATTATTTTGAACACAACTGTATGCCCCCTGGAGACAGCTATAATCCTGGTGTGTGTTTGGGTTTTTTTTTTTGTCTGGGTCCACTGCATTGTACTTGCAATTTTAAGTTTGAGATATAATCAGGGTCGATGTGTACCTGCTACTTCGTAGTATTTTATTTTATATCTTTTCATTAACCAGTTCCCGACCGCGCGCCGTGTTTTCACGGCAGCAGTCGGGATGCTGAGCGTGAATCGCCGTAAATAGACGGTGATCTGCAATCAGCCACTAGGGGGCGCGCGCGCGCCCGCCGCACTCCTGAGGAGTGTGCCCGCGGCTCGGGCGGACCCGATGTCCGCCAGCGAGCCGCGATGAGTGGCCACAGGGAAAGAACGGGGAACCGCCGATGTAAACACGGCGGTTCCCCGCTCTGTTAGTAGGGGCATGGGTGATCTACTGATCCCTGTCACTGGGATCAGTTAGATCTCTCATGCCCATGTTAGTCCAACCCCCCCACAGTAAGAACACACCCAGGGAACACAGTTAACCCCCTAGATCTCCCCCCGCAGGTTAACCCCTTCACTGCCAATGACTTTTATACAGTAATCAGTGGACATTTACATTTCTGATGTCATTGGTCCCAAAAAAGTGTCAAAAATGTCCGACATGTCCGCTGAAATATCGCAGTACCGCTAAATCGCAGAGCGCCGCCATTACTAGTAAAAAAATAAAAATAAAAACCCCAGAAATTAATTCTCATCATCCATAAACGCGGCCACTTTTGCGCAAACCAATCAAACGCCGATTGCGATTTTTTTTTTTTTTTTTTTTTTATTTATTTTATTTATTTTTATCACAAATATGAGGAATTATATAAATCGGCCAAAAACGGTGAAAAAAAATGTTTTTTTTTTATATTTATTTTTTTTTTGATTTGAATTTTAGCAAAAAGTAAGAAATTTGGGTTTTTTTGCAAAATGGTCGCTCTTCTTTTGTTTATAGCGGCGAACAGAAATGACGCAGAGGCGGTCAAATGCCACCAAAAGAAAGCTCTTTGTGGGGAAAAAAGGACGCAAATTTTGTTTGGGTGCAACGTCGCACAACCGCACAATTGTCAGTTAAAGCGACGTAGCGCCGAATCGCAAAAAGTGCTCTGGTCCTAAAGCTGGAAAACCTTCCGGTTGGTAAGTGTTTAAATATATATATTATTCTCTGAACTCCGGGCAATTTTTTTAAAATTTAAATCTCAGTGGGGCTGTGCCCACACTGCATTGGGTTAACTGTTCGTTTTTTTGTTTAGAGGAAAGCGGAGAGATACCTAATCCTCCAATACTCCCAGCACAAGACCAGTCCCTGCGGATCCTAACCGTTTGCCACTGCTGTGGAGGGTCGGGTGAGTATACAGCTATCTGGTTACCCCTTCACAACGAGCAGATAACCCATGCAGTGCTGGCACATCCCCGTTGCATGGGGGGACAAGAATTGACTAGGCAGAACAACAAAATGTCAAAAGCAGACACAGCCCCTCCCAGGGGCAGTCCTCACTGCTACGAACCCTCCACCCTTTAACAGATGGCTCAGTTTTTTCTGCCTAGTCAAGGAGTAAGGACCTGGCTCCTGTGCTTCCTCTTTCTGATGGTTTTCCACTTTTGGTTTTTCACGTGAAGACTACAATCAATTGCTGGGCTGGGTGACAGGCTGGATAATCTAGATCCTGGTAGTCTCCCCAGCCCGGCAAACGCGCACAGAACTTAGCTCCACACTGGGTCGGCCACGACGGGCCCCCAACCGGGTGGGGCGACCGGCGGTTTGAACGTCTCGCAGGAGCACATATGACCGGATGCCAGAGGTCTGAGTCACAATGCTACCATGGCCGACAGCCCCCCGGGATGGACGGGGTGGCGGATATATCTCGGGTGGATACCCGCTACCTCCCGACTGGATGGGTAAGTACCCCCCCAACCCCTGCTGGGGTATGGTGGGAGCAGGCGGGTAGGTCGTGAGCATGTCTCGCCTGCCCCCCACCCTCCTCTGTGTGTTTTTTTTTTTTTTTTTTTTTTTTTTTTTTTTTTTTTTTTGCTGCGCTACCGTTGCGAAGCATCGCAGGAGGTGGCCGTTCCCTTCGGGTTGCATAAGCCGGTCTGATCGGCTAAGGTTTTCCCTTATTTGCCTTACTTTGATATGTTTATTTGCAGAGAATGGGAACGGCCTCAGGGTTCTTTCCCCATTCCAAGACGGTTCTCTGTGCGATATCCTATCCTTTTGAGGACCGCCTAGTGAAGAAATGGGCATCACCTCCTATTGTCAATCCCAGGGTGATTTCCTGGTCTCCCTTGACATCAAGGACGCGTATTTGCATATTCCCATATGTGATCAGCACCGGCGCTTCCTGCGCTTTGCGGTCGGGGAGCATCACTACCAGTTTGTGGCCCTCCCGTTCGGCCTGGCTTCTGTGCCTCGGGTCCTCACCAAGCTACTGGCCCCGGTTCTGGCTCTGTTGAGACGGAGGGGCATCGCGGTGCTGGCTTACCTGGACGACCTCCTCTTGCGAGCGGAGTCTGCTCCAGCCCTGAGGGACTATGTGGTGATCACCATGCGCACACTACAGGAGTTTGGCTGGGTGCTGAATCTTTCGAAATCGGTCCCAACCCCGTCCCACCGACTGGAATACCTAGGCTTAATTCTCGATTCTGCCCACACAAAGGTTTTCCTTCCACCGACCAAGCTACAGACGCTTCGGCGGTTCGTTCCTTGCTGTCTGAGAAATGGTCATACGCTTTTGCATGCGGGTCCTGGGTCTCATGGTGTCCACCTTCGAGTCGGTTCCGTACGCCCAGTGTCACACCCGTGCTCTGCAGCGGGAAGTGAGACAAATTCCCCCCGAATGATTCGGGTGGACGGTCAGACCAGGGTCTCGCTGCTCTGGTGGTTACGGGCCCTGGCCCTTCGGCTAGGGAAGTCACACACACACACACACCCCCCCCCCTTCATTGGACAGTGATCACGATGGATGCCAGTCTGACCAGTTGGGGGGGGGAAGGGGAGGGGAGTTCTGGGGTTGCTGTCGGCCCAGGGCCACTGGTCACTGGAAGAATCGCATCTCCCAATCAATATTCTGGAACTTCGTGCCATCAAGTGCTGCCTCTCCCAGTGGACGAGGTGTTTGCACGGACTCTGTCAGGATTCAAACGGACAATGTCACGGCTGTGACGTACGTGAATCATCAGGGCGGGACAAGAAGCTCGGCTGCGGCCATGGAAGTGGCCCACATCCTGCAGTAGGCCAAACTTCACGTGCCGGCGATCTCCTCCGTTCACATTGCGGGCATAGAAAACTGGCAAGCAGACTACCTCAGCCGACAGGTGCTGGATCAGGGAGAGTGGTCCCTGCACCCGGAAGTAGTCCGTCAGATTTGTCTATGATGGGGCTTGCCAGACGTGGACCTGCTAGTGTCTCGTCTCAATCGGAAGGTGCAGACCTTTGTGAGCAGGATGAGAGATCCCTTGGCGGACGCAGCTGAGCCTCTGGTGGCACCGTGGGCTCTGTATCGGCTCATCTGTGCCTTTTCCCCCTCTCAAGCTTCTTCCGCGTCTGTTGCGCAGAGTAGAGGCGGAGGCAATCCCAGTCATTCTCGTAGCTCCAGTTTGGCAGCGGCGTCCTTGGTACGCCGTGGTACGGATGGTGGTAGATGCCCCTCGTCGGCCACTATTTCACATTTGATTAGACAAACTGTGATACAAGCCTATGCTGTTAGGGGTTTGGAACCTCCCTTCCTGGTCACGGCTCATTCTACGAGGGCGATTTTAGCACTTCCTGTGCTTTCCGACATCAGGCGTCTGTCTCGGGTGTGCAAGGCAGCTACATGGTTGTCTGTGCACACTTTTTCCAAGTTTTGCAAAGTTTCTGTTTTGGCATCCTCGGATGCAGCCTTTGGCCACAAGTTTTTTGCAAGCGGCTGTCTGAGGTGTATATTCTGGTTCCTCGCAGAGGGTTCTGTTGGGTGAAGGTTTTGTTGTGTTCGTTTACCCACCCCTCTTTTGACACTGCTTTGGGATGTCCCTATGGTCAAGATGGAGCTGCTGTGTCCGTCAATGAACGAAAGATGTGTGTGTGTGTGTGTGTGTGTGTGGTTTTTTTTTTTTTTTTTCTACTTGCCGTAAAATCCCCTTCTCTGAGTTAATTGACGGACACAGCACGCGCCCCTCCTTTTGTGGTTTGTACTGCTTGTTACGAACTGAGCTATCTGTTACAGGGTGGAGGGTTACTACCAGTGAGGACTGCCCCTGGGAGGGGCTGTGTCTGCTTTTGATATTTTGTTCTGCCTAGTCCACTCCTGAAGGTGGCAGTATAACCCTGTGGTCAAGATGGAGCTGCTGTGTCCGTCGGTCAACTCAGAGAAAGGGATTTTTTTTGGGTAAGTAAAAAAAAATCAATTTTTCTTCCGGCGACTCGACCATGCAGCACATCTTTCTTCAAGTGCCTCTTTATTGTGCATCTTGAAACAGCCACACCATATGTTTTCAGAGTCCTGTATTTCACCCAAAGTTATTTGTGGGGTTTTCTTTGCATCCCAATAAATTTATCTGACGGTTGTGGCTGAAATCTTAGTTGGTCTACCTGACCGTGGTTTGGTTTCAACAGAACCCCTCATTTTCCACTTCTTGATTAGAGTTTGAAAACTGCTTATTGGCATTCTCAATTCCTTGGATATCTTTTTTTATATCCCTTTCTTGTTTTATACAGTGCAACTACCTTTTCTCGCAGATCCTTTCACAATTCTTTTGCTTTCCCCATAACTCAGAATCGTCAGTGCAGCACTGGTTGAAGGATGCAAGGGTCTGTCATTAGTCCAGAAACTCATTGGCCTTTTTATACTTACACACACACACACTAATTACAAGCAAACCGATCACAGGTGAGGATGGTTACCTTTTAACCACTCCAGATCCGCGCTATTGCCGATGTACGGCTCCAGCGCGGATCTGAAATGCCGGGACGACGTCCATGGACGTCGTCCCCTGTGCACGCTCCTCGCGCGCCCCCTATCGGCGGCGCGCGCGCACCCGATGTAAACACGGCGGTTCCCCCGTTCTGTGACAGGGGACATACCAGATCTACTGATCCCTGTCACTGGGATCAGTTAGATCTGTTATGTCCCGGCCAGCCCCGCCCCCCCGCAGTTAGAACACACCCAGGGAACATATTTAACCCCTTCACTGCCCCCTGCAGGTTAACCACTTCACTGCCAATGACATTTATACAGTAATCAGTGGATATTTAAATTTTTGATCGCTGTATAAATGTCATTGGTCCCAAAAATGTGTAAAAAATGTCCGCTGCAATATCGCAGTACCGCTAGAAATCGCAGATCACCGCCATTACTAGTGTAAAAAAAAAATAATAAAAATGCCATAAATCAATTCCCAGTTTGTAGACACGATAACTTTTGCGCAAACCAATCAATATACGCCGATTGCGTTTTTTTTACCAAAAATATGTAGAATATATATCGGCCAAAACTGATGAATAATTTTTTTTAATGGATTTGTACTTTAGCAAAAAGTAAAAAATATTATTCTTTTTTGCAAAATTGTCGCTCATTTTTTGTTTATAGCGGCGATCAGAAATGACATAGAGGTGATCAAATACCACCAAAAGAAAGCTCTATTTGTGGGAAAAAAAGGACGGAAATTTTATTTGGGTACAAGGTCGCACGACTGCGCAATTGTCATTCAAAATGCGACAGCGCTAAAAGCCAAAAATTGGTCTGGGCAGGAGGGGGGTTTAAGTGCCCAGTAAGGAAGGGGTTAATGGCCATTCAAACCCTTTTGTGTCAACTTGTATGCATGTTATCAGGCCAAAATCACCAGGGTATGTAAAATTTTGATCAGGGTAATTTGGGTAGTTTCTGTTGTCATTGTGATTTAAAAAGAGTAAACCTAGTTGATAATAAATGGCTTCAACCAAACATTAGCCACGAGTGTAAAATGTTTGTGTTCTTCATATTCTCTGAAAAATGTCCAAGAAGTCATAAATTCTGCCAGGGTGTGTAAACTTATGAGCACAACTGTGTATTTATGTGTGTATATATAGTGTGTGTGTGTGTGTGTGTGTATATGTATGTACAGTTGCTCGCAAAAGTGAATACACCCTTCTCATTTTTGTAAATATTTTATTTTATTTTCATGTGGCAACACTGAAGAAATGACACTTAGCTACAATGTGAACTAGTGAGTGTACAGCTTGTATAACAGTGTAAATTTGCTGTTACATCAAAATAACTCAACACGCAGCCATTAATGTCTAAACTGCTGGCAACAAAAGTGAGTACACCCCTAAGTGAAAATGTCCAATTTGGGCCCAATTAGCCATTTTCCCTCCCTGGTGTCATGTGATGCATTAGTGTTACAAGGTCTCAGGTGTGAATGGGGAGCAGGTGTGTTAAATTTGATATCGCTCACTTTTCTTGGTCACTAGAAGTTCAACCTGGCACCTCATGGCAAAGAACTCTCTGAGAATCTGAAAAAAAAAAGAATTTCTGCTCTACATAAAGATTGCCTAGGCTATAAGAAGATTGCCAAGACCCTGAAACTGAGATGCAGCACGGTGGGCAAGACCAAACCGTGCTTTAACAGGACTGGTTCCACTCGGAGCAGGCCTCGCTATGGTCGACCAAAGAAGTTGAGTGCACGTGCTCAGCATCATATCCGGAGATTGCCTTTGGGAAATAGACATATGAGTGCTGCCATTGCTGCAGAGGTTGAAGGGTTGGGGGGTCATCCTGTCAGTGCTTAGACCATACACAGCACACTGCATCAAATTGGTCTGCATGGCTGTCTTCCCAGAAGGAAGCCTCTTCAAAAGATGATGCACAAGAAAGCCCGCAAACAGTTTGCTGAATACAAGCAGACTAAGACATGGATTACTGGAACCATGTCCTGTGGTCTGAGACCAAGTTAAACTTATTTTGGTTCAGATGGTGTCAAGCTTGTGTGGTGGCAACCAGGTGAGGAGTACAAAGATAAGTGTGTCTTGCCTACAGTTATGCATGATGGTGGGAGTGTCATGTTCTGGGGCTGCATGAGTGCTACCGGCACTGGGGAGCTACAGTTCATTGAGGGAACCATGAAAGCCAATATGTACTGTGACATACTGAAGCAGAGCATTATCCTCTCCCTTCAGAGACTGGGCCGCAGGGCAGTATTCAAACATACCTCCAAGACTACTGCCTTGCTAAAGAAGCTGAGGGTAAAGGTGATGAACTGGCCAAGCATGTCTCCAGACCTAAACCTTATTGAGCATCTGTGGGGCATCCTCAAACGGAAGGTGGAGGAGCGAAAGGTCTCTAACATCCACCAGCTCTATGTCGCCCATGGAGGAGTGGAAGAGGATTGCAGTGGCAACCTGTGAAGCTCTGGTGAACTCCATGGGACAATTTGGACATTTTCACTTAAGGGTGTACTCCCCTTTTGCTGCCAGCGGTTTTTGGCTGTGTGTTGAGGTATTTTGAGGAGACAGCAAATTTACACTGTTATACAAGCTGTACACTCACTATTTTACATTGTAGCAAAGTGTCATTTCTTCATTGTTGTCACATGAAAAGTTATAATAAAATATTTACAAAAATGTGAGGGGTGTACTCAGTTGTGAGATGCTATATATGTATTTTTTTTTTTTTCCATTTTATGCACATTTTGTCAGCCTAGGTCCTAAGATAAGATAACAGTATTAAAAAAAAAAAAAAAAAAAATAGAGAGAGAATTAAAACGAGATATCTGGTCACAAAAGGGTTAGCTTCAGCCCCCGTCACACCGGTGCGACTTATCATGCGATTTAAAAGTCTAGCGCCCTTCGGTCGTTTTTCGCCGCCATTTTGCGGCGGACCGCCGCCATTTTGCCGTAGCCGCAGACATATTGGGCCTATGGGGCTTTCCCTCTAGCGCTCAGAGCGGCCATTTGTGGTACTGCACATTCCCTGAAGGTGTTTTTCGGCCTCTAGTGTTCAACGGCGGCCATATTGGAATCCCTGCTCATGCAAAAAAACGTGTCTACAGCTTTTTACTTTCACTTTGGAACGGTGTGTGCTCCTGACGGCGTGGCTCTCTGACGATCCTCAGGGTTATGGCAGCAAACCAAGTATAGCTGGGCTCTCCTGTGGGTGCTGTTGGCGGCGGGTGCAGTCCTCCTGGGTCCCCTGGTGCACTGTGGGGTGGTGGTGTCTGGCTGTGTGGGGGTGCCTTTAACTTTTTGTATGCATTTATGTGCTCCTAAGGGAGCTGGACATGCTAGGAGCACAATCTGCGCAAGGGGCTTTTCTGGACCAGCTGTGGCGGTCTTTAGTGATTTTTCCCCAGGGCGGATGTCACCAACAGGCCCCCCCCCCCCCAAGAAGCGTCCCCTTCCTCCTTGCTTTTCAAGGGAGGATTTTTTGATCCGGAAGGTCCCTCTGACGGAGAAGAGGATCAGGGGACGGCAGCTGCGATTATAATTGGTATCGCACTGCGATGCGATTGAGCCAGGATGGTGAATCGCTGATTTGTGCGCATGTGGTGTGGTCCTCCAGGGCCCCTAGGGCGCCCAAGGCTTACCCATATGATCTTTTTCCTGATCGCCTTGTTTGTTGTAAATGGCAGTGTCCACAGCATTCCTTTTAGTGCAGTGGAACTTGTGCCGGGCAGCATAATGCTTGCTGGCGCAGATCCTAAGCATGTCCTCCCTGTGCATGCGTGGGTTACCTCCCGGTGTTCCGGTTTCCTCCCACACTCCAAGGGACTTGACGGTTCGCTGCTCGCTATCCCTTGAGGAAAGCTTTTTTATGATCGCTTTAATAAGACAACTACCAGTCCTCTGGAAGGGGTTCCTGCATTCAAGGGCCCCGCTGCCAAAGACAGAGGCGCTGTTAAGGTCGCTCTTCCTGGTGACAGGCTCTGTGGCCAGCCCTGACGTTCGCCATGGCGGCGCAATATCTGTCTGAGCTTATGACGAAGATCCAGAATCTTCTGGACTGCGGCCGTCTGCTGGATACTACGCCACAGAGGGCTGACTTTTTGCTCCGAGGTCTCAAGTACCTTGGTGATGCGGCCGTTGATTTACTGCCTATGTGATCCAGTGTTGCTGTATCCTCAGATGGGTACTCTGGTTGCGTTTTTTGGTCCGGTGACCATGCTTCCAGAAAAGGTCTCGCAGACCTTACCTTTCAGGGTGGACGTCTATTCGGTCCATGGCTGGGTGAGATCATTAAAGTTTTCACAGGAGGTAAGTGCCTTCCTCCCAGAGCCCCGGAGGCATAAGTTTTTGCCGTAGACAGGAGCCCCCCTACCTCGGGTCAGAAGAGGTTTTTTTTCGCACCCCGGGCGTAGCGGGTAAAGGGACCCACTCCGGTAAGGTCGCTGCAGGGGCCGGGTGCCGGCAGTGGCAGCGCAAAACCAACAAGGCTGAGGACAAACCTCAGCCTGATGGGTTGCCTCTGCCCGGGCTTCGGGTGGGGGACGTTTCTGAGTTCAACACTCTGCCACCAGTCAGGTTCTTCCCTTCGACTTAGGGCTCATGCAGGCACGCCGGGAGGCCCTCTTTGGGGCTGTACATGCTCTCGAACCAAGGGGTGATCGTCCCAGCGCCTCCAGCGAGAGGCTTCGAGGTTTCTTACATCTGTTCGTGGTCCCCAAAAAAAAAGGGGGGGTCCGGCCAGTACTGGACCTGAAGGCCCTGAACCAGTATGTTAGGGCGCAGAAATTCCGGATGGAATCTATCCACTCGGTTGTAGCCACCCTCCATCAGGGGGAATTTCTGGCGTCTCTAGACATCAGGGATGTGTACCTCCATGTGCATATTTGTCCACGGCTTCAGCGTTTCTTTCGCTTGCAGTGGGAGACCTCCATTTTCAATTCGTGGCACTCCCTTTCGGTCTAGTCTCAGACCTCGAGTTTTTTTCACAAAACTGGTGGCTCCGGTATGGTGTTACTGCGACAGAGGAATTGTGGTAGTAGCCTACCTGGACGACCTGCTCCTGCGAGCGGAATCCGCCTCGGCTCGGGAAGAGAAGGTGAGGATCACAATGACCTCGCTGCAGGACTTCGGCTGGTTGCTCAACCTACAGAAGTCGACAGTGTCTCTATCCGTCGCCTGGAGTATCTGGGCCTGTTCCTGGACTCAGAGCAGGCAAAAGGTTTTTCCTTCCTCAGCCAAGTTGCGGTCACTGCAGTCGGCAGTGAAAATTTCACTGTTGCACCGACGGTCTTCCTTACGTGGGGGGCTGGGGCTCATGGTCTCGACTTTCGAGGCGATACCATACGCCCAGAGTCACTCATCTCCTCCTTCAACGAGCAATTTTGGCTCGGTGGGACAGATCCCCTCGGTCCTTGGACCTTCTGATCCGTCTGAGCTCCCAGACCAGGGCGTCTCTGACCTATGGTTCCGGGACTCAGCGTTGATTCAGGGGAAGTCGTTCCTGCCCCTTCAGTGGGTGATCATCACCACGGATGATAGTCCTTTGGACTGGGGCGGGGTCCTGGGACAAGCTGTCTGCCCAGGGCCGTTGGTCGGCACAAGAGGCTTGCCTCCCCATCAATGTACTGGAGCTGAGAGCATTCAGATTGTGCTTTTTTTTTTTTCTCTGGATGAGATTGCAGGGTCGTCTGATTCGCATTCAGTCGGACGATGCCACAGCAGTGGCGTATGTGAACCATCAGGGCGGCACACGGAGTCCAGCAGCTACGGCGGAGGCAGCTATGGTACTGCATTGGGCGGAACATCACGTTCCGGCAATCTCCGCCGTTTACATTCCAGGTGTGGAGAACTGGCAGGCGGACTTTCTCACTCGCCAGACGCTGGACCAGGGAGAGTGGTCTTTCCACCGGAGGTGTTCAATCAAATTTACCGCAGATGGGGGGACGCCGGACGTGGATCTCATGGCGTCCCGGTTCAATCACAAGGTGGTAACATTTGTGTCCAGAACAAAGGATCTGTTGGCAGTGGCCACGGACGCTCTGGTGGCCCCCTGGGGCCGTTACTGCCTTCTGTACGCTTTCCCTCCGATAAAACTGCTTCCGCGATTGATATGCAGGATAGTGGCGGGGATACCAATAATCCTGGTGGCTCAAGATTGGCCTCGGCGCACTTGATACGCCGACGTGGTGCATATGGTGGCAGACGCCCCTTGGCGGCTCCCGCTGCGAGACGATTTTCTGTCTCAGGGACCCATCTTGCACCCTGCTTTACCCTCGCTGGCTTTTACGGCTTGGCTATTGAGTCCCAGGTGCTAAGAGATAGGGGAGTCGCCGACTCCGTGATCCCTACTTTGTTAAAAGCTCGCAAGTGTACTTCTCGCAAGATTTATCTCCGCACCTGGAAGGCTTATATAGTTTGGTGCGAGGCGGAGGGTCATAACCCTCGCTCTTATGTTGTGTCCAGGGTCCTGACTTTTTTGCAGCAGGGCCTGAACAAAACACTGGCTTTGAGTAATCTCAAGGGCCAGATATCGACTCTGGCGATTCTCTTTCAGAGACCTTTGGCTTCGCACTCGATTCGTACCCTTGTACAGGATGTGCGACACGTGGCGCCTCGGGTGAAGGCTCCGATGGCTCCGTGCTTTCTGTTCTTCAGAAACCGCCATATGAGAATATCGGGGAGATTTCCTTACAATTGCTGTCGCAGAAGGTGACCTTTTTACTTGCCATCACTTCCGCCAGACGGGTGTCTGAACTAGCAGCATTATCGTGCAAGTCTCCCTACTTAGTCATGCATAAGGATAATGCGGTCTTGCGACCCTCTCCTTCCTTCCTTCCGAAGGTGTTCTCTTTCTTTCACATTATGAAGATATTGTTCTTCCTTCATTGTGCCCTCGTCCATCGCACCCAAAGGAGTTTGAGTTGCATGCTTTGGACGTAGTGAGGGCCTTACGAGGGTACTTGGCTGCTACAGCTTTTTTTTTTTTTTTTTTTTTCTCGAAAAGCTGATGCTTTGTTTGTGCTGCCAGAGGGTCCGCGCAAAGGGTTGGCAGCCTCGTCGGCCACGATTTCTCGTTGGTTTGGAAAAACCGTGACCCATGCGTATTCTGTTCGGGGCGAGGTCCCCCCTTTTCCAGTCACGGCTCATTCTACCCGGGCTGTTAGCACTTCCTGGGTTTTCAGACACCAGGCCTCGGTGTCACAGGTGTGCAAGGCCGCAACTTGGGCCTCCGTACACACTTTCACTAAGTTTTATAAAGTTGATGTGTTTGCATCTTCAGATGCTGCTTTGGGCCGCAAAGTTTTGCAGGCGGCAGCGTAGGCGCGTCTGGCACCTCCTTAGAGGTTCATTTGGGTACTGTTAGTTTTTACCCACCCCTCTTTTTGACACAGCTTGGGGACATCCCCACACGCAATGGATAGCTGCGTCTGTCAGTGAACGATAGGAGAAAAATGGATTTTATTAAAACTTACCGTAAAATCCTTTTCTCCGAGTTCACTGACAGACACAGCACCCACCCCTCTGTGCTCTGTTCTGGTACGGCTTGTGTACGAACTGAAGAGCTATGCTATGAGGGGGTTTTATGTGGGAAGAGAGGACGGCCCCCATGGGAGGGGCCAGCTGTTTCTTTTCCCTGCCTAGTTAACTCCTAGTGAGACCAGCATAAAACCCCACACGTAATGGATAGCTGCGTCTGTCAGTGAACTTGGAGAAAAGGATTTTACGGTAAGTTTTAATAAAATCCCTTTATTTCAAGTGAAGTCACATGATTTCAAAGCCGCATGCAGTGTAACCGAACGGTAAAGTGTTTGTAAACCATCATTTTGTAAAACAACCTATTTAAGGCACCATTCACACTTGTAGGACTCCAAAAGTTGGGAAACTTTGACTCAACTTTGGACGGATGCAACTTCGATGTGAATTGTCCATTCGGACCCACTGTTGCATGGAAAACATCAGGTATGACTTTCATGTAACGTTTGAAGTTTAACACTGAAGTATGTGGCCCTCAAGTTGCATGAAAGTTGGACCAAAGTAGTGCAGTAGGGACTGAAGTCGCTGCAACTTTAAGTCGCACATGGTTATTATTGGGTAACAACTTGTCTTGCAACATTGATGTCAAAAGTCATATGACAGGTCACAGGAGTGTGAATGAGGTGTACAATGAAAGGCAAAACATTTGTGCATAGATTAAGCCCTGGGCTCACACTGATGCGATGCGGTAAACTCACAAGATTTGCTGCGTTTCATTGCATCACACTTTTTGGCAATCGCGATCTTCTGCGGATGTCAATGTTGGATTAACTACCCCTCCCCCTGAAACAGATCTCAAACAGTGCTATTGCCAGAATCGTAATCCTTTTTCTCCCCGCACTTAAATGTGATGCGATTTAGGTGCGGGGAGAAAAAGGGTCCTGCGCCATTTTATTGCGTATGCAATTTGAACCATACAAAATGTGTGGCTCAAATCGCACCACACAGACCTCGCATGTGATGTGCACAGGAATGTGGTGTGACTCCTGTGCGAATCAAATGCGGTGTTTTGCACCAGTGTAAACCTAGGCTCAAAAAACCTAAATAAACCGTGGTGTGGTGTTTTGCTTAGTGTGGCCAGTTAATAGAAAAGCAGTAGGACTTGCGAGAACACCAGGGATTTCACACACAGGAAGCTCCAGGCAAATGGTTAAATACACAGTTGAAATACATCTGAGCTCAGTGTTACCTGACAAAGGATTCAGATTTTAATCCATCTAGTGCTGAGGGGTACATAGATCTGCCCCACAGCCCAACCCTGTCAGGGCAACTGCCCCTCCCTCCTACCCTGTGACTGGGCAGTGATGGGTGAAGGAGCAGACTGTGATATTTGTCACTTTGCTCTCTCCTCCTATCAGCATATCCCTTGTTGGCATATGAGCACTGCAGCACAACTGATTTGGCTCCTGGTTCTGTTTCTCCTGCTTCCTCACAAATCTCTGCTGTACAGTGACTGCAAGAGGCAGATACCAAGTTAAATTTAGATATGCGCACTGCTCATTTTAATGCAAGTGTAATAACATGGCAATAAATGCATATCTACATACATATCGGGTGGCACAGTGGTGTAGTGGATAGCACTTTTGCCTGGCAGCAAAAGGGTCGCTGGTTCGAATCCCAAACACGACACTACCTGCCTGGAGTTTGCATGCTCTCTCTGTGCCTGCGTGGGTTTCCTCTGGGACACCAGTTTCCTCCCACACTACAAAGACATGCTGGTAGGTAAATTAGATCCTGTCTAAATTGGCCCTAGTATGGCTATGTATGAATGTGAGTTAGGGACCTTAGATTGTAAGCTCCTTGAGGATAAGGACTGATGTGAATGTATATATGTAAAGTGCTGCGTAAATTGACAGCGCTATATAAGTACCTGAAATAAATACATTTAAAAAAAATTATCTGCCTGGAGTTCAGCTGTAATAGAGAAATTTTTGGGTGGAGAGGAGCCCAACACTGACCACTTAACAGGAGTACAGTAGTTACTTGTGCTCCTTTTTCTAACCTATCTGCCAGTTGCATCGGTGGGCACCCACAGACATGAGTCACCAACACTCATAATAGGGAATGCAGCTGATTACTATGGGTGTTTTTAGAGGTGGACAAACCTCTCGTAGTTTGACCTTTCAGTTTGCTTTTCAGCACAGACTGTTAATTTTTTGCGTTGAATCGAGGAATCAGCTGACTGCTGCTTGGAGGTTTGCCTTCCATCTGTTTTGTTTTGTTGATATGAGATGGGCTTCCTGTGCGGTGGGGGAGGGGAGGCCTGCACAGGAAGTGAGGTAACGCCACAGACATTTGTCAATTGTGGGCTTTTAAAAGCATGGTGTCCTCGTAACCATAACAAACAAAAAGGCCCTTTGACATCTCGTTTGGTCTGTGTGGAACACTCATCTGTATTTTTAGTGTTCTAGTCTCTCTGCGGTTTGGCTCGGGTAATTGTTTAATTTCCTCCAGCTCTTCTTGTTCGCAGTCCAAGTCACTTTGCAGACACAGGCCCATAATCTTTCTGCCTCCAGCAGACGCTGTGTAATGTGAAACTGTCAAACTCTCCTTAGGGCTGAAATTCCCTCTGTTCCCTAGACTTTAGAAGTGAACGTCTTTGTTTTTCTTCGGCCTTCTGAGTTTGTTTCAGAACAATAGAAGCGTTCAGCTTTGGTTAAGCTGACAACTGTAGTTCCACCAAAGCTTCTTAGAGTTAAACTGGCCACACATGGCTGAATTTCAGCCCACTGGCCCAACGAGAAAAAAAAAAATCAATAGATTTCCTCCATCCACATTAAAGTGGTAGTAAACCTCTGCAATAAAAAACAAACATTCCCCTGTAAAATAGCATAATGTGTTAGTGTGCATTGCATACTAGCACATTATGAAATGCTTGTCTTAAAACTAAGCCCTCCAGTGGTACGCTATCACCGCTGAGAGGGCTTTCATCTTCCCCCCGATCTTCCGGGTTCATGGACTCCGGCTGTGTGAGTTGCGGGAGCCGCAATTATGCCCTTGGTTGAGCCTTTGGTTACGGCACGGTGCTCTGAGGGTCCAGGACGGTATGCTGTCACTGGCTGCATCCAGGGTGAAGATCTCCTAAATGGTGCACGTTTTTAGGAGATATTCATTTTACCTACAGGTAAGCCGCCTTATAGGCTTGCCTGTAGATGAAAATCACAAAGCGCGCTTTATGACCACTTTAAACCGCATGGCTGTTGTATTTAAGCAGCAAGTAGGGATCGATGGATTTTTATTACTTTGAGGCCCATTTCACACTTGTGTGACTTGTCCTGCGACTTGGGACTGCAAGGTCGCATGACAAGTCGTACCCCATGATTTCCAGTGAGTACCATTGTGACTTCATAGTAGTCCCTATACTACTTTGGTCCGACTTTGATGCAAGTTGAGGTCCATAGACCTCCAAGTTTACACAGGCATTCCCTGAAATCACGGCACAATCGAGTGACTTTCAAATCTGGGTGGTGTGAAAGGGGCTTTCTCTTACGTTCATTGACAGACACAGCCTCTATTCCTAGTAGGATGTGCATAAACCCTATGTGTCATGAATAGACTAGGCAAAAAGAAAAAAAGCAAGCTGGCCCCTCCCAGGGGGCCGTCCTCACTCAGCATATAACCCCCCAGCTCTGCATAGCATATCAGTTTTTTTTATGCCTAGTGCAAGGAGTTAGACCTGGTTCCCTGCTGGGATCTGTGGTTCCCCATTTTTCTTACTTTTGCTTTTCTCAAGCTATCTGATGAAGACTGCTATCAAGTAGCCGGCTGGGGCATAGGATACCTCGAATCCTGAAATTTTCCCCAGCACGGCTGACCGATGCGAGCTACCATTATCTTTAGCGGGGTCCGCTGCATCGTTCCTGTTCCGTGCGGGGGGCTATTGGGTGAACCCCACTTACGTCCGAGTGACCGGGCTGCGCTCACGTCCAGGGGCGTTATGGCCGGCAGCATCCCTCCCCATCTGGGGGGAGGAAGGTTAGCTACCGGGTGGCTACCCGCTGCGCCCGTCGGGAATGGTGAGTCACACCCCCCTCCCCCCTCTGGGGTGTGAAGGGGGGGGGGGGCGACTAACGGTACCGTAAGTCCAGTGGAGGGTCATGGGGTCAAGGTTCCTGTACTATTGACACCCCCCTGCGCTACTATACCGCCATGTGGCGTTTTTTCGCCGCCATGTGGCGGTTTACCGCCGCCATTTTCCCTTGGCCGCATTCGGCGGCCATTTTTAATGGATGTTTTGGCCTCTAGTGACCGTGCGGCGGCCATTTTGCCATAGTCGCGGCCATTTTAGCATGTGCTTTTGGCCTCTTGTGACCGCTCCGTGGCCATCTTTGGTGTGCCTTGCTATTAGAAAACTTGCATGTCAGCGCCGTTTTTTCTTCCTGGATCAGCGGTGCACACTCAGTGGCAGTGGCAGCAAAAATTGGCAGTGGCGGACAGCACACCTACGGTGGCTAAGAGGGGCATACAGATCAGCAAGTATGGCTTACTTTTCCCTGGGGTGTCTGTGGCGGCGGTGCAGAGTCCTCCTGGGCATACCCTGGTCGCTCTGTGGGGTAGCATTGTGGGGTGTCATGGCCCATAGGCCCTAAAAGAGTTCCGGTGGTACAATGACAGCCAAATCTGCGGGTTCTTCCCCAGAGGGGTCCACAGAAGCGCAAGCTGCGCTGGGACCGCTGGTTGCCCTGGACCAGTTAGCTTCCATTTTTGGAGGTTTTTTCGCCTGGGGGGTACCGAGCCGTGCCAAGGGGGTGACTAAATAGAGTCCACCCCTCCTTCCTCTGAGAAGGAATCTGAACCGGAAGGGGGCTCTGTGGTCACAGGGACCCCCGTGGAGCTCTCAGATGGTGAACTGGAGCCCTCGGATGGTGAGGTAGACAAGGGGGCGGCTATGAGATCAGCTCTGGCGTCGGCCATGATGGTACAGTCAGATTGTGCGACGGAATTGCACAATGATTTGGACTGCAGGTGCTCACCTGGGGCTTTGCAGCAGGCTGACCACCTGATACAGGGTCTCCAGCGCCTATGTGACGCAGCCTTGGTCCTGCTTCCCATGCTGTCGAATGTCTGTTTATGCAGTCATTATCTGACGGTTGCGGTGTTGGTCGGGTGACCACGTATCCAAAAAGGGGCCTTACGGACCTCCCTTTTCAGGGTGGTTGGCTTTTCGGGGCGCAATTGGATGAAATCATTAAGGATTTCACCGGGGGGGAGAGTACCTTTCTCCCAGAACCCAAGCGGTGGGAGTACCGCCGTACGCAGGGTCCTTCATCTTCGGGCCAGAAGCGTGTTTTTCGTGTGCCCGGTTCAGCGGGCAAGGGCTCAAGGCCTGGCAAGTCTGCCTCTGGGTCCGGTAAGCGGCCCTGGCAGCGCAGGCCCGAAAAGACGGAGGAAAAGTCCTCTTCCGCATGATGGGTTGCCCCCGCCCGAGTCTCGGGTGGGGGGCCGACTTCTGGGGTTCGCAGACAGGTGGACTGCCCGCATTTCCAACCGGTGGGTGCGGGAAGCGGTGTCTTCTGGGTACAGGATAGAGTTAAGCACTCTACCCCCAGACAGGTTCTTCCCATCGAACTTGAGACTCCCGCAGGGGCGTTGAGAAGCTCTTTTAGGGGCTGTTCAGATGCTGTCCGAACAAGGGGTGATTGTGCAGGTACCTCCGTTGGAAAGGTTTCGCAGCTTCTACTCAAACCTCTTTGTGGTGCCCAAAAAGGGTGAGGTCAGGCCAGTTCTGGATCTAAAAGCGCTCACGAAGTCCCTTCGTGAAAGCGTGAAAATTCAGGATGGAATCTGTCCGCTCGGTTGTGGCCGCCCTTCACCAAGGGGACTTCATGGCGTCTCTGGATATCAGGGACGCGTATCTGCATGTCCCCGTTTGTCTCCGGCATCAGCGCTTCCTGCTCTTTGCGGTAGGAGACCTACATTACCAATTTGTGGCAATTTCGGTCTGGCCTCGGCTCCTGGAGTCTTCACCAAGCTGTTGGCTCCGGTGCTGGCTCTATTGAGGCAGAGAGGCATTGCTGTGGTAGCATACCTCGACGACCTACTCCTGCGAGTGGAGTCTGCCTCGGCTCTGGAGGACAATGTTGCTGTCACCATGGCCTCGTTGAGAGACTTTGGCTGGCTGATCAACCTGCAGAAGTCGACATTGACCCCGTCCTGTGGACAGGAATATCTGGGTCTAATACTGGACACGGAGCAGGCGAAAGTGTTCCTACCTCCCAGCCAAGTTGCTGACACTACAAGCAGCGGTGCGAACTCTGCTGTCACGTCAGTGGTTCTCACGGTTCTGTATGCGGGTGTTGGGGCTCATGGTCTCGGCCTTAGAGGCGATACCTTACGCCACAGTCACACTCGGCTCATGCAGCGAGCGCTCCTGTTACGGGTGGGACAAGTCTTCGTTGTCCCTGGACCAGCTGATCAAATTGGATCATCAGACCAGGGGGTCGTTGATCTGGTGGCTTCGGGCCCCGGCCTTGGCGTTGGGGGAAGTCGTTTCTCCCCCTGATTTGGTCAATAGTCACGACGGACGCCAGCCTAATGGGCTGGGGAGGGGTCTTGGGGCAGTTGTCTTCTCAGGGCTGTTGGTCGGCGCAGGAATCTCGCCTTCCAATAAATGTACTAGAGCTGAGGGCAATCAGGCTCTGTCTCTCCCATTGGTCGGCAAGGCTGCGCGGCCTCCCGGTTCGGGTTCAGTCGGACAACGACACAGCGGTGGCAAAAGTGAACTATCAGGACGGATCAAGGAGCTCGGCAGTAGCTGCAGAAGCGGCTCTCGTTCTGAGATGGGCAGAACTTCACGTGCCGGCAATCTCCCCCATTTACATTTTGGGCGAAAACTGGCAGGCGGACTTTCTCAGTCACCAGACACTGGATCAGGGGGAATGGTCCCTACATCCAGAGGTGTTCCGCCAGATTTGCCACAGGTGGGGCATGCCAGACGTGGACTTAATGGCGTCCAGGTTCAATCGCAAGGTGCAGGCCTTTGTGTGCAGGACAAGGGATCCGTTGGCGGCCGCCACGGACGCACTAGTCGCACCTTGGTCTCGGTACAGACTTCTGTACGCCTTTCCTCCTCTCAAGCTTCTACCGCGACCTCTGCACAGGATAGAAGTGGAGGGAATCCCTACAATCCTGGTGGCGCCGGATTGGCCTCGGCGCCTTGGTACGCCGACGTGGTGCGGATGGTAACAGATGTTCCCTGGCGGCTCCCGCTTCACGAAGATCTGCTGTCACAGGGACCCATCCTGCACCCTGCCTACCCTCGCTGGCTTTGATGGCTTGGCTATTGAGTCCCAGGTGCTGAGGGATAGGGGTGTTCCCTACCATGCTTAAGGTGCGTAAGTGTACGTCGCGCAAGATATATCATCGCACCTGGAAGGCATATGTTGCCTGATGTGAGGCGGGGGGTTTGAACCCCCTGCTTTTTCTCTATAACCCGGGTGCTGGCCTTCTTGCAGCAAGGCCTGGATAACAATTTGGTGTTGAGTGCACTCAAGGGTCAGTTTTCGTCCCTGGCGATTCTTTTTCAACGTCCGTTAGCTACGCTTTCTTTGATACGTACATTTGTACAGGGCGTACTTCCTGTAGCTCCTCAGGTACGGTTGCTGTTGGCACCTTGGGTCTAAATATTAGTACTTCTGTACTGCAGAAACCGCCATATGAGGCAATCAGGGATATTCCCTTACAATTGCTGTCACAAGGGGTGGCTTTTTTGGTGGCCATTACATCCGCTAGGCAGGTGTCTGAGTTGGTGGCTTGTCATGTAGGTCTCCCTACTTGATCCTTCATATGGTTTAAGGCGGGGCTGCACCCTTATCCTTCGTTCTTACAGAAGGTGGTTTCCTCTCTTCACATTAATGAGGACATTGTTCTCCTTTTCATTGTGTCCCCACCCATCTCATCCCAAGGTGATTGCTTTGCACTCTTTGGATGTAGTAAGGGCTCTGCGGGTGTATTTGTCAGCTATAGCTTCTTTCGGAAGTCTGATGCTTTGTTTGTACTGATGGAAGGACCGCGCAAAGGTTTGGTGACCTCGTCAGCTACTATGTCCCATTGGATCGGGCAGACGGTGACCTATGCGTATACTGTTGGGGGCAAGAACCCCCTTTTCTGGTCACGGCTCATTACACCAGGGCGATTGGCACTTCCTGGGTTTTCAGACACCAAGCCTCGGTGTCTCAAGTGTGCAGGACGGCTACATGGGCCTCGGTGCACACTCTTGTTTAATTTTACGAAGTTGATGTGTCGGTATCAGCGGATTCTGCTTTTGGCCGCAAAATTTTGCAGGCGGCAGTATAGGTGCGGCTGGCGCCTCCTGAGAGGATTCTGTTGGGTACATTTGTTGTTGCTTGCCCACCCCTCTTGTTTGACACTGCTTTGGGACGTCCCCATGTGTCATGAATAGAGGCTGCATCTGTCAATGAACGTAAGAGAAAATAGGATTTTATTAAGAACTTGCCGTAAAATCCTTTTCTCTGAGTTCATTGACAGATGCAGCACCCTCCCCTCTGTGTTGCGTTTGTACGGCTTGTTACGAACTGATATGCTATGCAGAGCTGATGGGTTATATGCCGAGTGAGGACAGCCCCCTGGGAGGGGCCAGCTTGCTTTTTTCTTTTTGCCTAGTCTACTCCTAGTAGGATGTGCATAAACCCCATGTGTCATGAATAGAGGCTGCGTCTGTCTCCCCACCCGTTCGTTGTTGTTTACATGGGTTGTCTTAGGAGAGTCCTCCGCGGTCGGCGTGGATATGACGGCGGACGTTTTAAAACGCCGGTTTTCGTCTTAGGCGACTATGGCTGTGTAGTTGAAGCATTTTAATTTGTTCTCACACGTGGCTCCGGGTACATCGGCAGGACGTGTGAACTCTGTGGCTCC
>BLSH010531877.1:469287-480688 GCA_018402905.1 Glandirana rugosa
CCCCCCCCCCCCCCCCCCCCCTAGTGAGTAGTTTGCGTATGTTTTTAGCCCCCCCAAATGCATTACCTTAAATTTCTCCACATTAAACCTCATCTGCTATGTAGTTGCCCACTCCATTATTTTGTTTAGGTCTTTCTATAAAATGTATATATCCTGATGAGTTATTGCCCTAATTCATTTTTGTGTTGTCTGCAAAAACTGAGATTGATCTATTTATCCCATCCTCTATATCATTTATGAATAAATTAAACAGAATTGGTCCCAAGACAGAACCTTGGGGAACCTACTTGCCACTCCAGACCAGTGAGCACGTGTTATTTATCACCACCCTTTGGATACGCCCCTGTAACTAGTTTTCTATCTAAGAACAAGCCTTATGGTCCATGCCTGCAGACCTCAGCTTGTAGCTTAAGGGTTTATAGGCAACGGTAGTGAATGCTTTTGCAGAATACAGATACACCACATCCACAGGCCTTCCCTGATCTAGATGGCAGCTCACTTCCTTGTACAATGTTAACAGATTGGTCTGACAGGAACATCCCTTCGTAAAACCCATGCTGATTACTACTAATATTTTTCTTCATCAAATTCTTGGATATAGTCCCTTATCCCTTCCAATAATTTACCTACTATTGATGTTAGGCTGACTGGCCTGTAGTTTCCAGGAATATGTCTGCCCTTTGTTGAATATTAGTGCCACATTGGCTTTTCTCCAATCAGCTGGTTCAATTCCTGTCAGTATGTTGTCAGCAAAGATATTAGGACTAATGGTCTAGCTATAACCTGACTGGTCCTGGTGATTTATTTGTGTTAAGCTTATCTAGTTTTTTCTCAACTCCAGCCTCTGTTAGTCACAAGGGTACGTCCTGTGATGTGTAACTAACAATCCTGACCTGGTCGGTGTACAGGAGAGTTTACTGCCTTACACTCTGCCTGGGAAGAGTACTGGCTGTGACTAGGAAAACTTTCACATAGTCCTCTTGTCCAGGCAGAGGATAATTAAAGTAAGTGACCGATTGTAAATGTACTTTACACTTACCTGTTTGCTTCCGGTCCAGCAAACACATTTTCAAATCAATTATCCTTGTAAAGACCCTGAAAGTACAGAAAAATACCCATTGTTTTCTAGAAATGCACGCTGTTCCAATAAGTTCATGCACAGAGATTTACATTTTTTATGGCTAGCATACATTTCCCTGCACTTTCCTCCTGTGTTTGGGGTGCTGCAGATGTGGCATCCAGCCCGTCCAAGTGAATGGCTGTGCATAATTGTACTCTGGTAAATGCTAATGTTTCTTTGCCTCAGCATGTACCCACATGTGCGCCTTGCCGCACTGCATATTCCGGGCTGTGTTGCAGTACGAGTGGGGCACATGGAAGACAACTGTTTTCTTTGTGCTCTAGCAGTGGCGGTCGTCGGTTCAGCATGGAAAACGCTAATCACCACACATGTTGTGCAGGTTCTTATTAGAAATGATTTTTTTTTTCATTTCTGTGCATATGTCTGATGTCTGCATTTCTTCTGCCCCCAGCATACTTGCCACCCTCGGTTATGCTGCCCCCCAGACGTCTGCAAACTCTGCTACGTCAAGCGGTTGAGCTGCAGCGAGACCGGTGCCTCTATCACAATACAAAACTTGACAACAATTTGGATTCCGTGTCCTTGCTGATTGATCATGTCTGCAGCAGGTAGGTGAATGTTGAGTTCAAAAAAAGAATAAAAAGGAAAGGCAACTGTGCACACATGGAATTTTACGCAAGTACATTGTGGATCGTGGACGCTGGAAACCACTATTGCTATATGTGTGCATTGTCATACTACTAATTCTTGGACAACTTTTTTTTTTTTTTTCTTGTTAATGCTGTGATGTGATTGGTTAACGTTAGTTTGCTAATTTGAGAATGGGTTGTACATTTTTTCCTGACCAAAGGTCATTAGCCAACGTGTTCTCTTTGTAAAGATTCACCAACATTTGTGTGAATGTTGTATTGGAAAAGCATCAAATTCGCCCATAAAAATCCTTTGTGAACTGGAGAATCTAGTGAGTTGTAAGGCAAAAGGTTTTTTTATCTTAATGCATTCCATGCATTAAGTTAAAAAGCCTTCTGTGTGTAGCAGCCACTTCAGGACCTCCTAATACTTGCCCGAGCCCCAACGATGTCCATGATTCCCTCGACCGTCCGGGGCTCTCCTCCTGATTGGCTGAGACACAGCAGCAGCGCCATTGGCTCCCACGGTCAATCAAAGTCAGCCAATCAGGAGAGAGGGGGGCAGGGCCAAACTGAAGCTCTGCCTGAATAGACCCATGGAGCTCTGACTCGGCTCATGTTCCCCCCATAGCAAGCTGCTTGCTGTAGGGACACCCGTCTGGAGGGAGGGGCCAGGAGCACAGAAGAGGGACCCGAGAAGAGGAGGATCTGGGCTGCTCTGTGCAAATCCACTGCAACAGAGGATGTAAGTATATCAAAAAATAGTCTTTACAATCGCTTTAATTACTTGCAAAAAGAGGGCAAAATCCTGTCCAGTTTACCCAAATGCTATACACCCCCACAGAAACGCATACATATCCTTGAGCTTCTGCAATGAGAGATGTAGGGGCACATAGAACACTAGTTCTGGTGACACCCCGGTATTCCCTTGCTTTGGAGGCATTTCCTCACATTCCCTGTTTTGACTGAGGGACAGGAAATGAAGGGAAATCTACGCAATGGGACAAGGAAGGCAAAAAAAAACTGATGCGGTTGTAATCTTTCCTTACTCTATCCAAAATTGAAAAAAAAAAAGGTTAGTAGCTTTTCAGTTTGTTGAGCATCTGTCCAGCTTTACTTTTGAGACACTCTGACTCTCAGGCCCCTTTTTCATACAGGTGTTCCGTTCAGGTCCGCCTTTCAGTTTTTCAGGCGGACCTGAATGGACGCTCCATGCAGCACTATGGAGCGGCTGATGTCAGCGGTGACATGTTCACTGACATCCGCCGCTCTCCGATCTGATCCTGTCCGTGAAATCCATATGGATGGAAACCCTATTTTCCATGAATCTGGAGAATTGGATCAGATGAAAACGGACAGGGGGATCCGTTTTCATCCGATCTCCATAACGGAGAGTGGGGCTCTGACAGATCTGTCTCTGCACAGTGAGCGGAGACGGGTCTGTCATCCACCTGATCAGCGGATGTATCCCTGCTGAGCAAAGCGGAGTCCGTAAACTGACAAGCCCGTGTGAAAGGGGCCTTACACTTTTTTTTTATTTTTATATCCAGTCATGTTACTGACCTGTTATCAATTAACCTAATTGGTTGCAAAATGTTCTTCCAGCTCTTCCTTGTTAAAACCACTTACTTTGGCAGCTTTTTGCTATCTGCCACGTTTTTTTTTTTTTTTTTTTTTTTTTTTGTACTTTCTCAGTTTAAACACTTGATATGTTTTCTGTTGTGAATAAAATATTGGTTTGAGATTTGCAAATCATTGCATTCTGTTTATGTAGATTTCACAGTGTCCCAACTCTTTTGGAATTGGGGGTTTTACTAACTTTGAACAAGCCAAGGACGCATGTACATCTAAATGGATGCAAGGGATGCATTTGTTTCAGAGAGCCCTTTGTCTTCATCTTTTGCCCAGTAAATTTGTCTGCAGATTTACACTGTCAGGATCCTTAATGTTGCAAGTATGGCAGATGAAAGTTTAAAGTAATATGTAAACCTAATTAGTAAAAACTCAAAAAAAAATTAAGCCTATTAGTTAATTTCTGACTGCGCTATAGCCGAATGACTTCTACAATGCAGTCGCACATTTCCGGGAACCCTGCCTCCCTGCGCACCCCTGGGACGTGCATCGGGGGAGCGCTTTGTGTTTGCTGTGTCCTTCGGTAACAGCTGATCAGATTGGGGTAAAGAACCAATCTCATTGGCTCTTTACCATGTGATCAGCGCAGTGTACACAGGATTTTCTGATTTATTGGCAGTCCTCACCTCATGCTGACAGCGCATGCGGCGAGACGGTAAGTGGCAATCCACACAAGGGACATCTACACTGATAATCAGGGCACTGGTTATCAGTGTTGCCCCATCAGTGCAACATATTGGTGCAGCCTCATCAGTGAAGGAGAAAAATTACTTATTTCCAAAATTTCATAACTGAACCTAACTTTTTTTTCTCGGGTGTTTAGCGCAAAAAAAAATCCCAGTGGTGATTAAATACCACCAAACAGAAGCTGTATCTGTCTCAAAAAAATAAATATTTTGTTTGAGTACAGTGTGGCATGACCGCACATTTGCCATTCAGAGTGCAACTGTTCTGAATCCTGGGCAGGAACAGGTAAAAGTGCCCAGTAGGCAAGTGGTTAATATTTTATAAATTACATTTTTGAAATATTTGTCAAAAACGTTCCTAAATAACGGGTGATCCTGCAATAAAGGCCCTTGTTCAGTCACTTGCTTTTTATAGGGTGACAACATTCTGCCCCTATTTCTCATTTGTGCTCCTGCATTGTCACCCTGTCCCAAAGGCATCTGATGGAGTTTACAATTTGCCATTTCAACACCTTACGCATATATGCTCCACTGTTCTCACCATCGAATCCCCATCCAGAGGAATGCTGTTTGACACACAGTGGTTTAGCAGACTAAATGTCATACAGTTAGTTTACATCTGCTTTAAATTTGCAAATGTAGGTGATTTTGCCTGCATAGACTAAAGAGGTGTTTGCAAACTATGCTTATTCTTGGCTGAGCTGTCAGTATCAAGCGGGGGATGAACAAATGTTGTGCTACTGTGTGTTTCTTTTTTTAGTGTATGTGTAATGTTTTCTTTTAACTCTTAACTTTTTTTTTTTTTTTTTTTTCTTTAAGAAAACAGTTTCCGTGCTTCACACAACAAGTCCTTACAGAGCACTGTAACGAAGTGTGGTTCTGCAAGTTCTCCAATGATGGCACTAAACTAGCAACAGGATCAAAAGACACAACTGTTATTATATGGCAGGTTGATCCAGTGAGTATGACTTGCATTTCTATTCAGAGAGACACGGTCACTTTGCCTGTTTAGAGCAACAGTGCCTTTTGAGAGCCCATCCCTTCCCTGCAAGTTATACTTGTAATGTGCATTCCCTCGCCACATTCCCACTTCAAGTCGCATGCTCTCCCATACCTGGGAGCCCCGTTCTGCTAGAGCAGCAGAGTGAGGGCTCTGATTAAGCAGGGGGAGGTAGAGAGTAAGTGCAGATAGGTGAGTATAATGCGCTGTGCGGGTGGGTTATCTGAATGTGGGCCGTCACTTTGCCTTAAATTGTTAAAGTGGCAATGTCTTTTAAAGCTTAAGAAAATCTAGTATCGCCTGATTTGCCCGCTCGTCTTTTGCCATGTAAAAGAAATGTCTAAACGTTTTCTGTCTTGCTTTTTGTTATGGCCTTGGTTTCATTTGAGCTTTGACGTTTGGTGCTAAGCATGTTGACATGATACAGCACTGAGCCTGTAGTAGGGCTGACCTATTATGTGTTGCAGCCTGGTATCACAGGCTAAACTAAAAGATTTGTGTCTTTTCAGGTTAAGAAAACACTGATGACTTCCTCCCCTCCCTCTCGTGATAGTGTTCGGGCCTAGTGATTGGCTGCTGAGGCCCGAGCACTGCATCCTGGGAAGAACGGGAGGAGTGGACATGCTCCCCCATACTTGGTAGCACTGGGCATTTCCAGAGGGCTTCAGTGGAACGGCGGGGGAACATAGCTATGGTGAGTATAAGTGGGTGGCGGGGAGGGGGGGGGGGGGTTGTTTGACTTGAATGGGCTATGCAGAGAGCATGTCCGGGAATGATTGGGTACAGGGAAAACTGCTTGCTGAATACTGGCATATTTTTAGCATATTCTTGTGTGTAGCTCTTCCATTTTACTATGTTTTACCATTTGTTCATGCAAAAATGTGAATGTTCAGCCTGAAAATTACAAATGGAAATTCTTACAGATCTACATTTAGATGTGTTTACATTTATCTAAATACATACCTAAATTACCAAGAGTATTGGGACGCCTGCCTTTACACGCACATGACCTTTTAATGGCATCCCAGTCTTGGTCCGTAGGGTTCCATATTGAGTTGGCCCACCCTTTGCGGCTATAACAGCTTCAACTCTTCTGGGAAGGCTCTCCACAAGGTTTAGGAGTGTCTATGGGAATGTTTGACCATTCTTCCAGAAGCACATTTGTGAGGTGAGGCACTGATGTTGGATAAGAAGGCCTGGCTCACAGTCTCTGCTCTAATTCATCCCAAAGGTGTTCTGTTGGGTTGAGGTCAGGACTCTGTGCAGGCCAGACAAGTTCCTCCACCCCAAATTCATCCATGTCTTTATGGACCTTGCTTTGTGCACTGTTCCAAATCATTTGTTGGAGGGGGGATTATGGTGTGGGACTTGTCAGGAGTTGGGCTTGGCCCCTTAGTTCCAGTGAAGGAAACTCTTAAGGTGCCAGCATACCAAGACATTTTGGACAATTTCATGCTCCCAACTTTGTGGGAACAGTTTGGGGATGGTCCCTTCCTGACATGACTGCGCACCAATGCACAAAGCAAGGTCCATAAAGACCTGGATGAGCGAGTTTGGGGTGGAGGAACTTGACTGGCCTGCACAGAATGCTGACCTCAACCCAATAGAAGACCTTTGGCCTGAATTGGAGCACAGACTGCGAGTCAGGCCTTCTCATCCAACATCAGTGCCTGACCTCAAAAATGTGCTTTTGGAAAAATGGTCAAACATTCCTGTGGACAGCCTTCCCTCCCAGAAGAGTTGAAGCTGTTATAGCTGCAAAGGGTGGGCTAACTCAATATTGAAGCCGGACTAATGCTGGGATGCCATTAAAGTGTGTGTGTGTGTGTAGGCAGGCGTCCCAATAATTTTGGTAATCGTGCATCTACATCTGCCCATTTTATTTAGTGTTATTCTTTTGGTCTAAGGGCTTTTTCACATGGGCAGAGAGTGATCAGGTCCACCTGTCAGTTCTTTTTAGGCTGACCCAATCGGACCATCCATTGCCCTCTATGGAGCAGTAGATGTAAATGAACGTGTCTGTTTACACCAGCCAACGCCTAATCGGATCCTATTCGCTAAAAACAGACCGATTGGGATCAGTTCCCCATCCATCTAGTGGATCAGATGACAGTAGGATTTAAACGGACAGGCAGTCTGTTTATATCTGACCTCCCATAGAGGAAATCGGGCTGTGTACATTCTGCATAAGCGGACATGGACCTGTCCGCTGGTGAAGTCTGCCCGTGTGTAAGAGCCCTTAGGCTGACTCTTCAGCTTGAGAATCACTTGCAGTATGACAGTTGTGAAATGTCTTTCTCAGTCTCCTTGAAAGTACAACATAGGTCAAATAACAGAGCCCTGCAGTTAAGGGGAACAATAAAATACATTTTATATATATATTAATACATAGACATATAAACAAATCATCATTTCATAGTTCAGAACTGAATATTCAGATTCTTGTATCAGGACGTGTGTGTTTTTTTTTGTTTTTTTGTTTTTTTTTTTGTCTAGTTTATTTATTCCCCACCCCACTCAAGATTATGCTCCATGCACACTGAAGCTGATAATGATTTTTTTTAACAGCCCATAAACGCCCCTCTGTTATCCTATGTGTCCATGCACACATGGACGTTTGTCGTTTAGGAGCAGTGGCGTTCATGGGCTGTTGTCTGAACTCCCTAAAATCGCATTCAAGAGTCGTTCTGACCACAAAAAACGTTGAAAGCTTAAGCGACCCTAAACGCTGACGCTCAGACACTCAAGAACACTGATAAAAGCTGAAAAACGCACCACAAAGCTACTGATGTTTTTAGAACTTTTTTTTTTTTTTTTTAACGTCCAATGTGCATGGAGCCTAAGACTGTATTTGTGTGTTTCTACAATTCTCCTGTGTCTGACCTTATTCTGCCACTGTTTAGAACATCCTATTTCTTAAAGCACTGACGGGTTTCTAGCTGTTTAAGTTATTTGGAGTGTGTTAATTGTAGTAGTATAAAAGAGGTCAGTGTTCTTTTACATAAGAAGATAGGAATGTTAATTGTACACAGGAACTTTATAAGCATAATCTCTACAAGGAAAATGCACTCCAACAGACCTATATATCCCAGACTATTTTGCTGGTGGACATCAATCAGGCAATAGGGTTATTGTATATTCCTCCCTTACAGGTTTGTCCTGTCTGCCTTTTCACCTGGCAGGAATGGCAATTCTGAATGAGAGGTGTGTCATTGCTTGATTGCTGTTTATATTATTGTCCTTTCCTTTTAACTCCTTCATGCTCATAATATCTAATAAAATCTTTTTGTATGATATTCCTTGCTGGACATGGGTTGACAAATGTCGTCCTTTTGAGAGCGACCAGCTGAGGATTGGGAATCGGAGTGGTTCCCGATCTTATGATTGTTTGTTACCTATGACATAGCGATCACCATCATGCCAAAGGCTTCACTCTATTGGAAAATAAAAAATAAAGCTTGTAGATGAACACTAACTACCCTGCCACATTGAGGCTGAAGAGGTACTGCAGTTATTGGACAAAAAAATAATTGGGAAAAAATGGTATTTGTCAGGGGGAAAAAGGGTTTTATATTAAAAATCAAAAGCCTTCAAAGCCCATTTCTAGCATCCTCCTGAAAAATCTAGTTGCTTTACGGTCTCTGGTTGTACTTTTTAGTGAGTAACAAACAAGATGATCAAGCAAATTAACCACTTTAGCCCCAAGTTAGCCCCTTTCACACTTGTGCGACCTGAAAGTTGCACAATTTTTCCCCCGATTTTAATGCGACTTTAAGCAATGTCTGTGTAATCTTTAGGTCTATGAACCTCAAATCGTATCAAAGTCGTACCAAAGTAGTGCCGGGACTACTTTGCAGTCGCACAGATATGAATGGTACTCATTGGAAATCGTGGGGTATGACTTGTCATGCGACTTTGCAGTCCCAAGTCACAGGACAAGTTGCACAAGTGTGAAAGGGGCCTAAAGACCAAGCCTATTTCTGACGCTTGTTGCTCATAAGTTAAAAATCAGTATTTTTTTGTGGTTTTAGTGGTACTGCTTAGAGTTAGAGGAATTATTGCTCTCGCTCTGGCGATACCTCACATGTTTACATTTGCAGGCACGCTTTATCTATGCATTCTCATTGGTGCGCGAGCACATGGGGGCACTTTTTAAAATGTATTTATATTTTTTATTTATTTACACTGTCCCTTTTTAAAATAAAAAAAATCTTTCTCCTATCGTTCACTGACAAACGTCCACTGGGGTCTCAGAGACCCCAGTGGACCTATCCAATGGGGAACTGGGCCCATCAGACGGCGAAGGGGATGGCGGCTGCGTGCGAGAAAGCGTTGGTTGCTACCATTATCGCTGGCATTCGCACTAAGCTGCGACTGGGTCAGGATGGTGAATCGCAGTCTGCTGCGTATGTGTGTGGGTCCTCTAGGGCCCCCAAGGCTTATCCCTACAATGACTTTTTTGATCATTTTCTTTATCGTGAATGGCAGCGTCCACAGCACTCTTCTTCGCTGTCAAAACGGTTCGCTGCTCGCTATCCCTTTGAGGAAAGCTTTTTGAAAAAATGTGAATCTCCTGTGGTGGACCCACCAATAAGCACGCCTTAGTAAGGCGACAACCATCCCTCTGGAAGGGACTCCTTTTAAGGATCCCGCTGATAGAAAAACAGAGGCGCTTTTAAAGTCACTGTTCCTGGTGGCAGGTTCCGCTGTGCGACCGGCCTTGGCGTCGGCCATGGTGGCGCAACATCTGTCCGAGTGTATGGAAGAGCTCCTGAAGGACCTGGAAGGCGGTCGTCTGATGGATGCGCCGCAGAAGGCTGAGTTTTTGCTCCAAGGTTTCCAGTACCTTTGTGATGTGGGCGTTTATTTACTGCCAATGTTGTTCAGAATAACGATATTTGCCGTCATACTCAGACGGATACTTTGGTTGCGTTCTTGGTCCGGTGATCACGCTCCTAAAAAAGTTCTTGCTGACCTCCCTTTTCAGGGTGGACGTCTATTTGGTCCACGCTTGGATGAGATTATTAAGGACTTCACGGGAGGTAAGAGTACCTTCCTTCCAGAGCCCCGTAGGTGTGAGTTTCGCCGTAGACAGGGGCCCTCTCCTTCGGGGTCAGAAGAAGTTTTTTTGCGCCCCGGGCACAGCAGGTAAAGGGACCCGCTCTGGTAAGGTCTCTGCAGGGGCCGGAAGACGGCAGTGACAGCGCAAAACCGAAAAGGCGGAGGACATGTCCTCCTCAGCCTGATGGGTTGCCCCAGCCGGGTTTCGGGTGGGGGGACGTCCTCTGGGATTCACAGGCCGGTGGCTGGCTCACATTTCCGACCGCTGGGTCCGGGAAGTGGTGTCCACCGGGTACAGGATAGAGTTCGACACTCTACCCCCAGACAGGTTCTTCCCATCAAATTTAGGGCTCCCGCAGGAACGCCGGGAGGCCCTTTTTGGGGCTGTACAAGCACTCTCAGACCAGGGGGTGATCGTGCCAGTGCCCCCAGTAGAGAGGTTTCGAGGGTTCTACTCGAATCTTTTCGTGGTTCCCAAAAAAGGGGGGGGCTCAGCCCGTACTGGACCTGAAGGCCCTGAACCGGTATGTCAGGGCGCGGAAATTCCGGATGGAATCTATCCACTCGGTCGTGACCGCCCTTCATCAGGGGGAATTTCTGGCGTCCCTGGACATCAGGGATGCGTACCTCCCATGTACCCATTCATCCACGACATCAGCGCTTCCTGCGCTTTGCGGTGGGAGACCTCCATTTTCAATTTGTGGCACTCCTTCAGCCTGGCCTCGGCACCTCGAGTTTTCACAAAACTGCTAGCACCGGTGTTGGCGTTGCTGCGACAGAGAGGCATTGCGGTAGTAGCCTACCTAGACGACCTGCTCCTGCGAGCGGAGTCCACCTCGGCTCTGGAGGAAAATGTGGGTATCGCAATGACCTCACTTCTGGACTTCGGACGGTTACCGAACCTGCAGAAGTCGTCGGTCTCTCCATCCCATCGCCTGGAGTATCTGGGTCTAATTCTGGACACAGAGCAGGCGAAGGTATTCCTCCCTCCGGCCAAGTTGCTGTCTCTGCAGTCGGCAGTGCGCACCGTCAGTCTTCATTACGGTTCTGTATGCGGGTGCTGGGGCTCATTGTCTCGTCGTTCGAGGCGATACCATTTGCCCAGAGTCACACTCGTCTCCTTCAGCGAGCAATTCTGGCTCGGTGGGACAGGTCCCCTCGGTCATTGGACCTTCTGATCCGTCGAGCGTCCTCGTCCAGCAGATCCATCCGATGATGGCGTTACGGAGAGACAGCGTCGTTGCGGTTGTGGCCACGATCGTCAAAACACTTTTGAGCTCCACGGCTCCGGTCCGACTTCCTCACGGTGTTT
>BLSH010531877.1:507150-518255 GCA_018402905.1 Glandirana rugosa
AGTTGGAGTCAGGAGCTAGCAAGTTAAGACATCCGCTAAATGGTGAGGGCAGATGTACAGGTTCAGGTACTAAAAGATCCATTGTAAAATGGGGACATGGAGATTGATGTTTATTCAAGTTTGCAGTATTGGTCTCTGAGTGATCAGAGATTGTGATGCACCAATTTCTAGCAGAATTGTGCCCAACACAGCCTCTTCTGTTAATCTGCTTTACCCTTCCTCCTTGTAATCTGTCCACTAGAGCAGTGTTACTCAACCTCGGTCCTCAAGTACCCCCAAAAGGCCATGTTTTGGGAACTTCCCTTTGATAAAATAGCTCTTATCAATAATACCATGTCATTGATATTGATTTAAAGCTGCCGTGCACAGTAAAGGAAAACCTGAAAACATTGCTTGTTAGGGGTACTTGAGGACTGAGGTTGATAACCACTGCCCTAGAGTGTTACAGCATTTGTGCCCCCAGTGGATTCTTTGTAGGAAGACACAGAGAATGCTGTACTTTGCTTATGTATCCTTGTCAAATGATTTTGAGTTGCAATAATTGGGAATAAACCACCTTCTTCTCCCCAAAAACCAATAAAGTCTGTTTTGGGTGCAGTTTTGCGACAAAAAAAAAACTCTCTGGCCAGTAAACATAGCAAATTGCTATATATGTGAAAAGTCCTATAAAGTTATTCAAATGAACTGGTATACCGATGCAAGATACGAAAACAAATGTCTCAGTGATAAGACACAGATGGATTTACCCTTGTTCATTAGTTATTTTGGCACTGCTCTAGTCACTTTTACATTTTGTATACACGCCACCTTGTTTTGTCCTGCCTAGTCTCCCAGGATTAGCCCCAACTTTTGGCTGCTTGCAGCCTCCGTTCTTATGGTCTATTCTGGTTTATAATCCACATAGGAAGGAAAACTCTGACCTAAACTAAAGACTGTTACAATTATTTTATTTTGTGATATTGAACTCATTTGATTTGGCAACTTCTTGGGTGAGGTGGAGGTGCTCATTTAAGTCATTATGAATCAGCCTGTTAACCTGAATTGAGATAGAGATGATAAAACTGGTTAAGCTGTATTGTTTGGATTCAGCCCAAAAAAGAGATGGCTTCAGCCTGATTGGGTCAACAGGATTATATCGTAATGGTCTCTGTGTCCCCACTGAGCCGAAGGCTCTGCCCTCTACAGGTTTCAGTGTGTTAATAACAATTCCACTTCAAATGTATCATTAGTATAAATTTATTTAGAAAATTAGGTATTTTATGTCTTATTTTTTCACACCGTTTAGCTGCAAATGAAGCACTTTGTTGAAAACAAATATATACGTTTGTTTGCTGGCTAAACATGATGCTAATTAGTCTGACTTTATTTGGTGAGATTGGAAGCAGGAGAACTCGTGTGTACTGGGTTTAGTTGCCAATAGCAGCTGTTCTTGTGGATCTGTGGTATTCCAGATGGATTATAAATAAAATGCTTTCTTTGGATAGCTTTTGCTAGTATGATATGGACTAGAACTGCTCCACAGATCTTTAGGTTATGATAGGAATTGAAGGTGGCCCTGACACAAACTATTCTATGTGAACAATGTCCCCTCCTGTATTCTGCCATACAAAGCTTGTACAGCCAATTTTGTACTTGCCACCACCTGCAATTCATACACCATAATAAAACAAAAATGCACATAATGAAATATGTCCACTCACAGACTACTTTTACTCTGGCATGTGTAATGCCATATATAAGTTGCTGCCTCCCTTTGAAAACCAAAGTAAGTTCATTTGGGGAGTTAGCCGAGGAATGAAATTCGTTCTCAAGTTAGTCTCCATGAAAAGATTTTTCATCTTTTTCTGAGGAGGTCAAATCTGTTTTGCTACTTGAACTGCCAGTAAAATAATTTGCACATACCGTTCCTCTATAAACAGTGACATTATTGCTGCTTCAGAACTGCCCATGACTATGGGGATTGAGTGCCATTAGAAGCTCAGCCTACTGAAGAATGTATAAGAGCTGCACGTTAGGTATGCTGGGGGTGGCAGTTCTCCAACAGATGCAGAATCCTTAAAGTGGTTGGAAATCCTTGCACCCAAATATACCCATGCAGCCATTAATGTAATGTAATGTGATTTGATGTGCGCCAAAATAAAATAAAAAATCGCTGTTTTTCTACTTTTATTTTGCATAGTTTTGTCCCTGTTCTGTGTCCACCATCATCCTCCATTCTGATCCTAAGAGCGGCTGGTGAGTGTGTCTCACTTGCGGCAAAGGATGGCTTGTGGGTATGACTAAGAAGATAATTGGAGGTGCTGCTTCCCCTGGCAGAGAGCTTGCATGAATGAGGAAGCTTGTATGTCCTCATTCATGAGAAAGCTGTGATGTCATGGATGGGCAGAGATAGGGCAGGGCTTGGAGAATGAACACTGACAGCAGTATAAGGAAATGCCTGTTTGCAGCCACATTCAGCTGCACAGGGCTAATGTCGGTGGAAGAGTGGAGGGTTGGCGATTGTCTGGTTTGGACAGTTGTTTCCAATCAGGCATTCAGCAATCTTAAAAGTGATTAATATAAAAGATTATTATATTGCCCAATTAAATAAAAGTGACATTTTGTATTTTTGATTGGAATTCCACTTTAAAGGGAATTGGTCACAAAGCAGAATACCAGCCTAATCTTTGGCCTCTTGGGCACATGCCAGAACCATGTTGCTATTGCCCATACTCCTGCAGGTACCATGTTTTGTAACAAATTTCCTTTGGAGGAATTATTCTGTTTAAACCACATACTGCTGTTCTCAGTATTCTCCTGAATATACCAGCTGCCTGGCTTGTCATGCTGATTCTCCAGTTTCACTGTTTAGTTGCCAATTGCAATAAGCATGCTTGGTCACAGCGCTTATATGATGATGGTGGCTCAAGTACTGAGGCTTGGGCCCAGCATATTATCATCAGTGTGTTAAGCATGGCAGCATGTCTTTCATGACAATACATGATACTGTGCTGAAGGATGTCTAGGCTTCTGAAATGCCCATGTGGCTTTAGTGATCGAGAACATGTTTTGAAGATCAGGATTGAAGGTTACTGGCTGTGTGCATCATCTAGTTCTTTGATTTAAAGCACTAAAGCCAAGGGGAGCCAGAAAACTAGCACTTTAGCAATGGCAGTCCCAGTAAATGTTTCCTTTAGTTTCACAGCTCCCCTATTTAGAATGTGTATCAGAAACAAAGGTGTTCAAGTTGTGGATTGTGCACACCATATTAGTGAGCAAGGCAAGCTATGGGCATTAATGGGGTGAAGACCTCAATTCAAGATGTTTATGACTTCATTGACTGATAAATCTGATCTGCAGTTGACCCCCACTCCTAACATGCATTTAATCCTGCTTCAAGCAGGTTTTATATAGACTTTCAGGGTAAACCTGGGTGAAGTGAACAGGTTTATACTTGCTGCTCTATGCAATGGAATTGGCACAAAGGGGCTCCATTCCTCTCCTCAAGTCCCCGTCGGTGCTCTTGGTTCCTACTCTTTCTGTGTGCCAGCAAAGGAAACCGCTTTCTATCGTGGCAGACCTGCAGGTGCCATCCCTGCATCTATAGACACATGTATTGTGGTAAAAAATGTTTAGGCTTTAGAGACACTTTAAAATGGTTGTAAATGGGGGTTGACCGATAAAAACTTTTTTTTTTTTTTAAGCATGAGTATCGATCTCAAACTTACTGTCTGGTACTGTTAAGAGCGGACGGTCAGCTTTCTTGCAATAACAACTGATGTGGCTCAGCAGTTGCCTGCTATTACTACAAGCAGCAGGAGGGGATGTCCTGCTGGGAGGCCTGAGCCACCACCGACACGTCCGCAGGCTGGATCTAGTAACCTGGAAGTGATGTCATGACATCACTTCCGGTTTACTGGCATCCTAAAGGCACCGGTTTTAAAAAAAATAAAATTATTCAAAATGTCATGAGCAACGTTTTTGAATATTTTTTTTAGGTGCAAAGGAGGGGTTTTGGGTCTTAAAGGCCCCAGATCCCTCCATAAAGAGTACCCACCACTGCCTATTACTGTTACAAGGGATGTTTACATTCCTTCTTACAGCAATAAAAGTGATAAAAATAAAAAGTTTAAAGCTACAGAATATTGGCACCTGATAAGCTATCGGCATGAAAGGCAGCCGAAAAAATTGGTATCGGCCCTGAAAAAAAATTTATATTGGTCGACCTCGAGTTGTAAAAGTAGAAGGCTTTTCACTTTATGGAACTTTCACAGGACATGGAGACAACAGCAGGAGTTATTGGGCCCTGCTGCTGTCAATCACAGTCTGTGGGGGGCGCTAGACACAACCAGCACAGCTTGGGCTTGAACCAGCACTAGTACCCCCATACTTAGTAAGTGGCTTGCTATGGGGGTCACTTGGCAGGGGGACCCCACAAGAGAATTGGGGCTGCTCTGTTGTACAGAACCATTGCACAGAGCAGGGAAGTATCACTTCTGTTTACAATCATTTTAATAGATCACCATTCATTAAGCAAGATTTCAGTAGTCATTTAGTTAATTTTAACTTTTTCTGACTAGTAAAATGAACCTTGAACACAAAACTAAAGACATTAATATTCAGTCCAATCTTTTCTTCTTTTCTCAGAAACCAATTTTAAAACAAATTGTGGAAAAGGAAGGTAATGATTTTGCACAGAAAAAAAAGGCCAGAATATGACATTCAACCAGTAATGATAAAATGTAATAGTCTACCTATCCCAAAGCTGCAATATTAAGGACCTAACAAGTACCCGACATGTCAGAGCATTGACACCTTGCTGGCTTATTAGTGCAAAGAATAAAGCAAACTAACCTTTAGTATTCATCTTTTTTTTTTTTTTTTTTTATATATAGATACGACCTTCAGTGGTTTGTCTGCTCTTTGTGCCTCACGTTTCACTGCTTGATTAAATAAAGCTGTATCTGTGTGAATGTTTTTAATAAGATAATGGACAGAGTTTGGCCTTCCTTCAGGCACACAGTGCACGTTCAACCATACAACATTTTCTTAATATACAGTTTGTATTCCTTGCTGTGTCCATTCTCCCCCCTTTTACCCAAATTTGCTCATCGGTAGGGGTTGTCAGTCAGTACAGAACGAGAAGCAGCAGAGATTACACACGATAAATTAAAATGTATACCTATACTGTGAAGGAGTATGAAAGGAGGTCAGAAATAAGTTTCACCCAAATTCCTTGAATTCTTCTTTTTGCTAATGCCAGTCATGTGACCAACCACTGTGACATTAAGCACATGATCCCTAGATAAAGGGGGCTTGTGCTTTGTAATGTTAAGGCTGTCGGCCAATCAGCAGATGTCTAAAATCTCTCCCTTTTGAGCAAGATCACATGACCAGTGCTTTGGCCAACCATGTCAAAGAGAAATCAAGAACTCTGGCAGTAAATATTTCTTCTCTGGGTGTAGTGTAAAGACTCAATTTTCTAAAGGCCATTTAAATGTGGAGTGCAGGTCCTCTGAAATAAAAGGAAATTGCAAGTACAGAAGCTTATTAATCGGTTAACACAACTCTGTCTCTAGTTAAATTTGGAAAGTAGGCCAGCCTGTGAAGATATGAATACTTACCTGTTCCACCACAAATCTTTGCTCTTTAGTACAGCATCAGACACACTTTTGGGTTTGGTTGATGTCTACCCCCCCTCTGTACACTGTGGTATCTTCTCCCTGCCCCTAGTGCAGTGATGGTGAACCTTGGCACCCACATGTTTTGGAACTACATTTCCCATGATGCTCAATTACACTGTATGAGCATCATGGGAAATGTAGTTCCAAACCAACTAAGGTGCCAAGGTTCGCCATCACTACCCCAGTGCATCCTGTAAAGATGTTGGAGCCAGCAGATGTGACCAGGTATCATGAGATGACGAAGATTTTACTGCCACCCCTAGCTCTGCAACAGATTGAAGATGTGGAGTGGGTAAGTATTCATTATTATTATTATTTTTTTTTTTTTTTTGCAGTTGGCCTATTTTACAAATTCGCTAGCAGCAAAGTTGCTTTAAATGTTAAAGACACAGTGTGTAGCTTCGTGAACTGAATCAGCAAGTATGTAATAGCAGTGATAAACTTAAACCATGGCCAATCTGGATGTCTGCTTTTACTTAAGCATATCCAGCATCTTCTGTTGCTTACTGGGCAAAGAGCTGCCTCCATGACTTGCCAAAATGGAATCCTTTATTTTTAATCCAAGCAATGTGGATTCTCTGACCTACAAGTCAGTAAAACTTCTGTGCAATAAAATTAAAAAGGAGAAAAAAAAAAAAAAAGCAATCAAGGAACCAACTGCCGTGTTTCACATGTCCACAGTGGCTCCAGTATATTTTTATAGATAGATTTGCATAAATCACTGTCTCATTTACTCCCCTTTCCTTTTGGGTTAGAATATTCAGAATTTCATACATTTAGAACTGAAGACAAACTTCTATAAAGAAAATCACATGCAATGGAAAGAATTTAAAAAAAATAAATAAATAAATAAAAAAAAAGGTTTTTGGAAAACGATAGACCATAAAAGCATGTATGTACATTACGAACCAAGCTGCAGGGATCGAGAACAAATCTCTTTAATTGATCTCGAGATTTTTTCAATTGTCAAGATTTGTATGGAGTTGTGGTGGAACTAGTTATCAAGTAGAGCTTTTTTGGTATGTTAATGACTATTTGCTATGGACTGATATTAAATGTTTTAAAAAGATTTTGCGTTCTTAAATATTTTTTTTTTTTTGTTCTTTTGAACTATATTACGCAGTTTCAATTTCTTTGTATTATTACCACATTAAAGTATAACTTTTGAGTCTACGCTATTTATTTTCACTGTTTTACTAATAATTTAGGGAACACCCTTTTATTTCCTTTTGTTTTAATAAAAAATGTGTAGTATTTTAAACTTTTTTTTTTTTAGGTCAAATACCTTTTTATTTTAAAATATTTTTAACTATTTTTTTTTTCCATGTCGGTGCACTGCACTCAAGAAAATCATTTGTATTCCCTTAATTTCAGTCAATAAACAGAATGAATAACTGGACTAGAAGTGTATTTATTTACTATGTGTGTGTGTGTGTGTGTGTGTGTGTTGCATGGAGACTGATCATATTAAGCTTGCAGGGCTCCTGAACTTTGGGTATGTGAAAGCTGAAAAATGGAAAATAGTATCAAATACTTACCGTAATTTTCCTTTCTTGAAGCCAAAGCATGGCAGCATACTAGTGATAGAGCTCCACCTCTTGACCACTCCCCCAGGACCAGTGAATAGCATAAAAAAAAGGCATAGTTAGCGACCCCACCCCCCCATTCTTTGTAACAAGCTACATACCGAAACGTACCAGGTGGGCCCATATGCTGCCATGGTTTGGCGTCAGGAAAGGAAAATTACGGTAAGTATTTGATACAATTTTCCGTTTTCCTGACGCCAACATGGCAGCATACTAGTGATAAATAACTAGCTGACAGGGTGGGTTCTACTTGCCAAACCAATATTCTAATTAGGATGGGACAGAGGACTGAATAGTCGTTCCTACAAAGTCCACTTATGACAAGGTACCTGGGTCTAATCCGTAAAGTTTGAGTAGGTATGCTGGGGTGACCATGATACTTCTACAGATGCATACTATAGATGCTCCCAAATGGGCTGCTTATGAGGCTGCAACCGCTCTGGTAGAGTGCACCACCGGTGATGGAGGCTTGCATCCCCTTGCCCTATATGCACCACCAAGCCTGCTAGAGTGCAGGCAGTAACCTCTTTTCCTTGATGATTTCCAGCTGGAATGACAAAAGGCTTATTAGATGATCTGAAAGGAGCAATTGTGGACAGGTGCTTTTTTCTGAAGGCATCCAGTTCACGTGACTTTCCTGTGTGATGTTCTGGAAATTTAGACAATTCCCAGAGGTCTGTTAAATAGAGGGTTATTGCCACCTTTGATACAAGATGACCTACAAGACAGAACTCAACTGGTTTCTTTCCAATAAGAGTGTTTGTTTTTTTTGAAGCTCCAAGAATCTCAGACAAACTTCTGCTTAAAGTTCTTGCAATAGATACTGTCTTGTAAGTAATGGCCTGAACCAAACACTGCTCTGTTGGACCAAACAGTTGAACTGACAGAAGATCAAGCAACACCACTCCATCCCACTGGGAAAGCCTCCTTTCTGTGGTGACTGAATCCTGACGACTGTCTTCAAAAGTCATGCAGACTGAAGGATTCTTGGCCCATTTAAATTTGCTATTGCCGATATAGCTGAAACTTGCAAGCTCAGTGAGAATAAGCTACCACTCATGTCCAATCTGGCCTAGAGGACGTATAGAACAGCTGGGGGCAGTAGGATCAATGTCTCGCTCTACTGAGAAAATGCAAACTTGTGTCAGATTTAGGCATAGATGTTGTAAGTAGAGTGCCTTCGAACACTCAACAAAGTAGAAATTGCTCTGGAGTAACCAGAGTTCCCACCGCCTCCCCTATTAGCACCCCTGCTTGCAGTCCTGGTCTGCGTATGTGCACAGGGGAAATGTCTTCTGTATCCTGAAGTGAATGGCCAAGGAAAACTGAGGGCTTCATGGCCCAGACATTATGGGTTTCACCTCTCTCAATAGCATACTGCTAATAGGGAGAGTTCCTCCCTGGAGCTGAATATAGGCAACTGATGCTCAACTGCAAGGAGACTGGTCTTCCAATGATTCTGTGTAGCAAGGTCAAAGTGCTAAAAAGGCTGTTTGAACTTCCAGCACCTGCGAGACTACCCTCCTTGGCTGGGAATCTCCATTTGCCTTGATCGGCAGTCCCTCACAGTGTGCCTCCCAGACAGTTTTCCTGACGTGATTTGTAACAATGATCCAGTGTAACGGTTCAAAAGGGCCGTGACTTCCTCAAGGTCTTTCCATCACTGTGGACCGCTGCTCATACTGAGGGACACTGTTCTCAACTGTGCTCGATCTTGTTTCCTCCCTTGTGCTAAGAATCCTAGTTGAAACTTGCGCATGCGCCCAAGGAATCATTGGTATGCATGAAGACATTGAGCCCAAAAGGCTGAGGCACTGAGAAGCCATCAAACAAGCAATGGTGGCTGTCCTCAGAATTCTCTTCCTGTCACTGCTTTCTCTGATGGAAGCAAAACAGAGGAACTAGCAGAGCACCCCCAGGTACACTAACTGTTGGGTTGGAGAAAGTCAGCTTCTCTTCCCCCTATTTTTTTTTTTTTAAGTTGATAACCCAGCCATATCTCTGCAGGGTATAAGTATGTATATATATATATATATATATACCTCTTGGTGCGTCAGTAATTGTTCCAGTCCCCTGGATAGAAGAAGAATGATGTCCAGGTAGTGACAAACCCGGAGACCCTGTTCTCTGAGTGGAGCTGACACGGCACTGAGACCCTTGCCAACACTCTCAGAGATATTTATGGGCCACAAGGTAGGCTGGTAAAGTGGAAATGCGTCTAATCGATCACCAAACGTACTTATTTTGGAAAGAAAAGGAAAGTAAAATTTGGGATGTGAGGATAGGCATCCTGACGATCCAGCAGTAGCATCCAGCCTACTGGTTGTACTGTTTTAATGAACTCCATCTTAACCTCTTGCTTACTGGGCACTTAAACCCCCCTCCTGCCCAGACCAATTTTTGGCTTTCGGCGCTGTCACATTTTGAATGAGAATTGCGCGGTTGTGCAACGTTGTACCCAAAGTTTATATCATTTTTTTCCCACAAATATCATTTCTGATCACTGCTATAAACAAACAAATAGCGACGACTTAAAAAAAAAAAAAAAAAAAAAAATATTTTTTACTGTTTGCTAAAATACAAAAAAAATAATAAAAAAGAAATTATTCATCAGGTTTGGCCGATATACTTCTACACCGAGTCCGCCCGACCCGCAGGCATGCCCCGCGCGCCGCCACCTGAGTGCGCGCCAGGAGCACACACAAGGGCTGGACATCCATGGACGTCCACCCGGAAATCCAGATTACTGAATACTTCGGCTATAGCGCGGATCTGAAAGTGTTAAAGATCTCTAAAGCTTCGTACACATGGTACAACAGTCGTACAACAACTTGTTGTACGATCATTCGACCGTTAGTACACGCGTTTAGAAGAGCCAACGCGCGATGGTCGTACAACTGAAGTTGGATGAGCAGACTAGAAAACTGTTGTACCGTGTGTACAGAGAAGTTGGGCCAACAAAGCTGTACATGCAAAACACGCATGCTCAAAAGTCAGGAAGCCTGGAAGTGTCCGTTCGTGTTAACCTACTTTCCTAATGCACAAATCACATTCACCTGAACTTCCTCTTATACGCTTGTGGCGCGTCACTATGTTAGGCTTGGTCGTACGTCGATACTGCACCTCAGTATGCGAGACACAACAGCCAACATACAATTTTGGACGTCTGCTCGTACGATCGTCGCATTGTGTGTACGAGTCTTTAGAGGGCCAAAAAGGTTCAACCTCTTTCGATCTGCAACTGGACGCTAGCCTCCGCGCCCTGCAAACTACAAACGGCGTTGGGTAGAAAACCTGCAATCTTTCCTGTGAAAGGGACCGGGGGGACGACTCCCTGAATCTGAAGTGTCTAAGTATTGTAGCAGCCCACACACTTTTGCGGTGGATTTGGCAGAGAAATGGTCTGGAGGAGCAGTGAGGAATCCCCTGAAGTGACCATAAGTGCCTAATACCTTCCTCCAAGGATCTGTACAAGAAACCCATAAAACACATCCTCTGGCTCCTACCTCAAGAGTCTAAGCATGCGCTTAGTGGGTACCTGTGATATACCCAAGGATTTTCACTTATGGGCCTTGTGAAATGTTGCCTGATTTCCCTTCCATCCTCTACCTGGGACCCTGGCCTGACAGCTGGCCCTAGGCTCCCTGGACCTAGAGGAGTGGAACCTGCCAGGAGAAACATTTTCTTTTCCTTTTGCTTCCGGTCTTATGGGAGCAGATCGGACTTACCTCCTGTCACTTATGATATGGCTGTCTCCAGTTTCCTACCACCTACACAAAATACCCAAAGAACATGTCTAGGAACCTCCTTCCATAATCCGTGAATACCAGTGAAGTCCCCTAAGGAGTGACGAGGA
>BLSH010531877.1:530199-546529 GCA_018402905.1 Glandirana rugosa
TCAAGTCATTCCGAAGACGACCCAGGTCATTTTCCGGGACCTTTGTCTTTACAAAGTAGTTTAGTGCCTTCAGGTCCAGAACTGGCCTGACACCGCCCTTCTTGGGCACCACAAAAAGGTTTGAGTAAAACCCGTGAAATCTTTCCACCGCGGGTACCGGTACAATCACCCCCTGTTCGGCAAACGCCCGAACGGCGCCCAGAAGCGCCTCCCAACGCCTCTGAGGGAGTTTTAAGTTCGAAGGGAAGAACCTTTCTGGGGGTAGAGAGATGAACTCTATCCTGTACCCGGAGGACACCACCTCCAGCACCCACCGATCGGTGATGCGGGCAGCCCATCTGTCTGCGAACCCCAGCAACCGGCCCCCCACCCGTGAGTCGGGCGGGGGCAACCCATCATGCGGAGGTTGACTTATCCTTCGTTTTTTCGGACTTATGTTGCCAGGGCCTTTTACTGGACCCAGCAGAAGCCTTACTGAACTTAAAGTCCTTACCCGCTGAGCCGGGTGCACGAAAAAACTTCTTCTGACCTGAAGAAACAGGGCCCTGCCTACGGCGAAAATCCCGCCGTTTTGGCTCCGGAAGGAAAGTACTCTTCCCTCCCGTGAAATCCTTAAGGATTTCATCCAACTGTGGGCCAAACAGACACCCTCCCTGAAAGGGAAGATCTGTAAGAGCTTTCTTCAAAGCCTGGTCACCCGACCAAGAGCGGAGCCACAGCACCCGCCTGATAACAATTGAAAAAACAGACATTTTTGACAGTATGTCAAAAGCCGCATCGCATAGGTAGCGGAGACCTTCTTCCAAGTGTTGTGCACGTTGCACCTCAGCCTGTGCACACTCACAAGTTAAACCGGTGTGTAGTGTGGCAGCGTGCTCGTGAAGAGATTGCGCTGCCATAGCAGCCGCCACAGCTGGCCGCATGGCTGACCCAGCCAACAAGAACAGTGCCTTAGACACTGCTTCCGTGCGGCGATCGGCCGCCTCTTTAACCACTTCAGCCCCGGAAGGATTTCCAGCTTTAGGACCGGAGCCCTTTTTGCGATTCGGCGCTGCGTCGCTTTAACTGACAATTGCGCAGTCGTGCGACGTTGTACCCAAACGAAATTTGCGTCCTTTTTTTCCCACAAATAGAGCTTTCTTTTGGTGGTATTTGATCCCCTCTGTGTCATTTCTGATTGCCGCTATAAACAAAAGAAGAGCGACAATTTTGCAAAAAAATAACAAATTTCTTACTTTTTGCTAAAATACAAATCCAAAAAAAAACTATAAAAAAACATTTTTTTTCACCGTTTTTGGCCGATTTATATTCTTCCTCATATTTGCGATAAAAAAAAAATCGCAATCGGCGTTTATTGATTGGTTTGCGCAAAAGTGGTCACGTTTACGGATGATGAGAATTCATTTTTGGGGTTTTTATTTTTTTTTTTATTTTTTAATATTAATGGCGGCGATCTGCGATTTTTAGCGGTACTGCGATATTTCAGAGGACATGTCGGACCATTTTGACACTTTTTTGGGACCATTGGCATTTATACAGCGATCAGTGCTATAAAAATGCACTGATTACTGTGTAAATGCCATTGGCAGTGAAGGGGTTAAGTATGTTCCCTGGGCGTGTTCTAACTGTGGGGGGACTGCCCTAGCTGGGGAAGGGAAGTGGTCACAGTCTTCGTGTACAGCCCTTCCCCCTTCACAGAACGGAGGTCCGTGTTTACATACACGGACCTCCGTTCCTTCACTCCGGGGGGGCCATTGCGGGTAGCCGGCGGCAATCGAAGCCGCCGCACCCGCTCCCTGGCCCTCCCCGAACACAGTGAGCGCGCAGGCGCGCCTCAGGAGGCGTGCGCTCACTAGGCGCGATCACGCGGCCGCCGTCATATGACGGCGATCCGCGTTACAGAGCCACTTTGCCGCCGTCAATTGCCGATCGGCGGTCGGCAAGTGGTTAAAAGACGGAGACCCCTCCAAGGGAATGGCCGTTGCCTTATTCAGACGGGCCACCGGTGGGTCCACTGCTGGGGAAGCCCATCTCTTAGTAAAGCTATCCTCAAAGGGGTAGCGAACAGCAAAGCTTTTGGGTAAAGCAAAGGAATTTTGCGGCTGTAGCCATTCCTTGAACACCTCCTGTTCAAACACCTGATCATAAGGGTAGGCCCTAGGGGACCTAGAGGGCTTAAGCGATCCACAAATATATGTGGACTCAAGCGACTCCCCTGCTTGGTCAAGTCGCATGGAGTCGCGGATATCAGTGATCAAAGCGCCCACTATCGCTTTGTCGCGCGAAAATGGAGCCTCCTGACCACCTTTGCCGTCTGAGGGTATCAGTTCACCCTCTGACAGGTCCACGGGGGTTCCCATGACCACCGAGGCGCTCTCTGGTTCCGAATCCTCCCCCGAAGAATGACGGGGGGGCGGGCGTTTTTTGGGGCCCCCCGGAATCGGGTCCCCCGCCCAGGGAAAGAACTCCCCAAATACCGCCCTCAGCTGTTCCAAGGACACCAAGGTGGTGGATTTTTGCTCCGCAGGTACCCCTGCCATAGCACTTCTGGCCTCTGACATCCCAGACTTCCGGCACCCCCACTGTGTGACCATCACCTCTACCCCACCAATCAGCCAGGGAGACCCGGGAGAATTGCACCCACCGCTACCAGCACCCAGGGAGAGCAGCTATACTTGCTGTTTTAAATGCCTCAGCACTGTGACCGGAGTGAGCAATGCCAAAAATCCACTGCACTTCAAGAGTCTGCACCGCCATCAGTCATCCACGTTGTACAAGCAAAAACGAAAGTGCTTCTGCTGTTTTTATCACTTCCTGCAATACTGTGAATGACCACTGGGGGCCGCCAGAGGACAGGCTGAAAACCGCATGGGCTACCAAACGATGACTGCTGCCATCAACACAAGCCGAGCTTACGGCAAAATGGCGCGGTCAGCGGACGAATGAACGGTGATCCACACTGAATGGTGGCGAACCGCCAAATGCAGTCTCCGAATGGTCAGTGCGGGTGCGGTACTGCGGAGGGGAGGGGGAGTGGGGGGACAGGAGATGACCACCCCAGATGCGTCCCCACTAATAGGCCCCTACCGGCCGGCTACCTTAGAAGCTGCCCAGGTGCCCACTCTCCACGCCCTAAGATGGAAGAGGGGTCTACTCACCGATCTGACGGGCGCAGCGGGTAGCCACCCAGAGCAGACTTATCTCCCCAGAGGCATGCTGCTGGCCAGGCCCCTGGACAGGAACAGAACCAGTCACTGGGCTCTAGTGGGATTAGCCACTGGCCGCCCGCACGGAACGGGCGCTATGCGGCGTGCTCCCGCTAAGGGTAGCTCGCATAGACGTTGGCTGGACTGGGGAAAGTTGCCCCCGCTAAGGGTAGCTCGCATAGACGTTGGCTGGACTGGGGAAAGTTTTTGGATTCCAGATATCCTCTATACCGCCAGCTTCTTGATAGCAGTCTTCATCAGAAAAACCTTCAGGAGACCGCAGATCCCATAGGGAACCAGGTCTACTCCTTGCACTAGGCAATAAAAACTGATGTGCTATGCAGAGCAGGGGGATTATATGCTAAGGTGAGGACAGCCCCCTGGGAGGGGCCAACCTATGCTTTTGTTTTATTTTTGCCTAGTGTACTCCTAGTGATATGAGCATAACCCCATGTGTCATAAGAAGAGCTGCGTCTGTCAGTGAACATAAGAGTAATACATAAATACATTCTGCTACTTCTCCTGAATATGGCGATATTCCAGTGCTGGTTCTTTCATCCTGAAGTCTAGTGCTGTTGACATTTTGCGATTGACCATTGGGGCCTTATGGCGCTGCTGGGGGCTGTCTGGTCTTCTGAGTGTCTTCTTTTAGGATGGACTGCTTCCTCCTCCGATTCAGTCACCAATCCATTACTTTTAATGGGCTCATACTCTGAATCGGATGGTGACAGCTCCCAGCTGCCCTCATCCATCATACTTAGGATTTGATATGCCTCCTGAGAAGTATAATATTTTGCCATGGTGGCTGTATGACAGGTAAATTGCTGATGAGTGACAGGTACACTGATGAACTTCAGGACAGGTACTCTTTATTGCTGGGGCAATCAGGGCACAGTACCATAAAGGGTTAAGTGGTAACTCACTGTTCTCGGTTCTCCTCCTCACACAGGATTGGTGTGTGAGGAGAAGCCGGTAACAGCGAGGTACTCCTGTTTGTTTACATTTATGACTGGCTGTGATTGGACACAGCCGATCCCTTGGTAAAGCCAACTTCATTGGCTCTTATCCCTGATCAGGGATGCACGGTGTCCAAGGGACACAGCCTATCACTAATCGCCACACTGGGGGGGCGCACACGAGTGGTGTGACCGGGAAGACGTCATATAATGTCCGCCCAGAGGGATGAGAGATCAGCCTTCATTCTATAATAGGCCAGACGAGAACCGGTTAAAGCAGGATTAAACCCAAAAGCAAACGTTTATTATATTGCAGCTTACCAAGTCTTAGATGTGATGGCTGCATTAGTTTCCTTTTTTTAGGATCTCTGCTTTTCATCTGGTGATCCAGCCAGTAAGTCTGTTTTTAACAGGAAAACTCTTTTGCAGTTACAGGGTTGAGATGGCCCATTTGACACTGGCAGGGGTGCTTAAAGTGGTTGTAAAGGCAATTAACAAAAAAAAAAAACACAACCTGCAAAACAAAGGCATAATGAGCTAGTGTGCATCGCATACTAGCTCATTATGAAATACCTTGGAACGGCCGATGACGTTGGCACATGTAGATACAGGGAATTCCCGGGACCTAGAGGTAAGCCTTATTATAGGCTTACCTGCAGTTTAGGCTACTTTCACACTGAGGCGCTTTCCTAGCGAGCGTTTTTGTGCTAAAAATAGCTCTTCTAAAATGCTGCCCATTAATTCCAATGTACCTATTCACACTGGGACGTCACACTGGCGCAGCGTTTAAAAAAGTCCTGCAAGCATAATTTTTTGTGCTTATTCTGTGCGCTAAAAAACATTGAAATGAATGTAAAGCGCTTTAAAAGCGCCAGCAAAACACCCAGAGGTTGTGGAAAGGACAAAATACCAGGGAGTAAACAGGATGTAATGTAGGGGGATGTGCTATTTATTTAATGCTAGCGCTTCAAAAGCGCTTGAAAAACGTCTAGGCGTTAGCGCGAATTATATCGCTAATGCGGGGAAAAACGCGGCCTAAAAACTGTAATAATGCTTGATGTTTTGCATCAACGCCTCAGTGTGAAAGTAGCCTTAAAGTGGTTGTCATGGGTTGACAACCACTTTAAAATAATCAGTCTTTATTTATGTAAGCCTTTATCCCAAAAGGAAAAAAAAAACAGTTTGCTGTAACCACATATAACATATGAGCTGGAGTTCAGCTTCAGTTTTTAGTATAGTTCTTCTTTTCAATTAACATCTTATTATGTATTAGGCCTCATGCACACAGGACGTTTTTTGACTGTTTTACAGCAGCTGTTTTTAGCTGCAGACGGTTTTTTCTACAGTCAATAAACCCTCCATCGTGTTATCCTATGTGCTCATGCACACATAGGCTTTTATCAACTGTTTTTAGCAGTGATGTTTTTGAGCTGTAAAAAAAACCCAAGACCAGTGGGTTCCGAGAGACGTTTTTCAGCTGTAAAAACATTCAAAAGCTTAAAAACGCTCAAAAACGTGGCTGAACGTCGACCACCAACGTTTTTGGACATTTTACATCAATTGAGGAAAAAAAAAATGCTGAAAAAACGCCGGTAATATAACGCTATTAGCAGCTGAAAAAATCACTGATAAGCTACTGACGTTTTTTTAACACCCTGTGTGCATGAAGCCTAAAAAGAAAGTCTCACATAAACATTGCCAGAGAGGATGTAGCATTGTAAACAATTCAGATAGCAGTGTACAAGGTGGAGCAGACCAAGTAATACTTTCAACATAGACCTCCTTATTTGACAGTACCCAGCAGAATGTATAGAAAGCATATAGATCGTTCAGTCTCGTATTAATAAAAGGTACTGCTAGTCTGTTATACCTATGCGGATCATAAGTCATGTCCTGATAAAAAGACACCTAGATCACATAAACTAATGAAAGCTTTCTTTAAAAGGAGAAACAAGTAGAAAAAAGATAAAGGAAGACAGATAAGAAGAAAAAGATTGGAAGAAAGTAGAATAGTTAAAGGTCTCACCATGTCCTACCACTCGGTCATGACGCGTCCTCTCCGAGGTGCCACAGCCCCCAAACCCCATTGTGGGCCTCCAGTCCATCCTGCATTCTTGCAGTCATCTTTTCCATTAGTTCAAGGTCCTTCACCCTACCATACAGGGCTTCAGACATGGGGGGGGAGAGTTTCTTCCAGTGGAGGGCCAACAGGCATCGAGCCGCCATAAGGTTATGTCTAATAAGTTGTGGCTTAGGAATGTTCAATGGTGACAAGCCCAGCAAGTAAAATTTTGGCGTGTCTGGGATAGGTATCTCAAATAAGCATGTCAGTAGTTGCCACACGGAGCGCCAGTACGGGGCGAGGAGAAGGCAGCTCCAGTATACATGGAGAAGAGTTCCCCTATCAGCACCAGATCGCCAGCAGTGATCTGAGCAGGATGGGTAGATGGCACGAAGCCTATCTGGTGTCATATACCAGGAGTAAATCATTTTATAGGTATTTTCTTTGTACAGGGAGCAATGTGAGCTATTGGCAGCTTGGGACTAGGACCAACCTCCATGTTTCTATGGGGATATCCTCTCCCAACATCTTTTCCCATCTACGCATGAATCCATGTTTGTTTTGTTCAGATAGAGGGAAGGTGTTGAGTATCTGGTAGATCTGCCCCTTCCCCGCTAGGCCTTCCAAGGCTATTCTTTCGAATGGGGAGGGGGGAGAAAACTGTAGACTAGAGGTTATAGTTTGAGCATAATGCCGGATCTGCAAGTATCCGTAGAACTCCTGGCAGGGTATATTAAACTTATCTTGTAGGTCAGAGAATGACATTAGTTTACGAGATCTAGGGTCCACCAAATGGCCAAAGTAAAACAAGTTCCTTGTTGCGCAAGGTGTGTCTGGTGTGTGAGGCTAGCAGGCATTCTGGGGTTGTATAAAAATTAGGTCATCAGGGACTTTTCAGATTTAAGCTCCCTTTCTCGTGATACCCTACTCCACAATGACCGCAGTTGGGTCATCGACCCCAATAACCTGCCAGAGTCAACTTCTGCGTTCGTGCCTCAAAGCAGGCTATTCGGGTGGACCGGTGCCAGACAGATATTTTCAATCTCAGTCCATTTATTATATGATCGCTGTGGAAACCAGGAGATTAAAGCTTGCAGTTAGGCTGCTTGATAAAATCTTACAATATTGGGGAACATGAGGCCACTGTCGTGTCTGGATGCTAATAATACTGAGGAAGGTATCCTATGTCGTTTAGAATTCCACACAAAACGGATCAAATCCGCCTGCAATTTACTTAACCACTTAATGCGAATCGCCGTTGATAAATGGCGGCTGCTTTAAGTGGAGGTGTTGGGGTATAGCCTGCAGCTACAGGCTATATCCCGGCACCGTTTTTTAGATCGGGCGATCGGCTATCCCACGATAACGGCCGATCCAGCACGGGAGCTCTCGGCCATTATCCTGGGCTGTGGGAGACCGGAGCTCTGATTCGGCACATCCGCCGGCTAGGAGGAGACCTGAAGGCCGATCGGGTCTCCTTAGTCAAATTCTGAAAGCAACATCACGTCACTTCCTGTTTACCCGCTGGTTAAAGGCGCCAGTTTTAAAAAAATGACAGTAATCAGAATCACCGTTTTTGGCGATCTGAATACTGTGAAGTGTAAAGAAGGGATGGGGGTCTTTTAGACCTTCGATCCCTCCATAAAGAGTACCTGTCACCACATATAGATTTTTTTTTTTTTAAAGGAACAGTGTTATAATAAATAAAAAAATTTAAAATGCCACCGTCCCCACGAGCTCGCGTAGCAAAGTAAACGCATACATAAGTCACGCCCACATATGAAAACGATGTTCAAACCACACATGTGAGGTATCGCCTTGATCTCCAGAGTGTGAGCAATAATTCTAGCAAAAGACCTCCTCTGCAACTCTAACCTGGTAACCATTAAAATTTTTTAAAGCGTCGCCTATGGAGATTTTTAAGTACCCGAGTTTGTCGCCATTGCGCACACTAGCAAAAAAAACAGTTTTTACCTTGTAAACAACAAATGTAAAAAAGGGCTCTGGGGCTTATCGTATTTTTTGCACCATAAGACGCACCTAGGTTTTAGAGGAGGAAATCAAGAAAAAAATATTCTGAACCAAATGGTGTACTAAAATATTTACATGAAATACAGCCATATACCAGTGTCCATAAATACAGCCATATACCAGTGTCTATAAATACAGCCATATACCAGTCCCATGAAATACAGCCATATAACAGTGTCCATAAATACAGCCATATGCCAGTGTCCATAAAAGCAGCCCTATACCAGTCCCATGAAATACAGCCATATACCAGTGTCCATAAATACAGCCATATACCAGTGTCCATAAATACAGCCATATACCAGTGTTCATAAATACAGCCATATACCAGTGTCCATAAATACAGCCACATACCAGTCCCATGAAATGCAACCATATACCAGTGTCCATGCAATGCAGCCAATCACCAGAGTTCATACAATGTAGCCCTACCTACACAGGACAGAGCTGACAGGGAGACCTATTTGGATTTCCCGCCGCGCCCACTGTGATGGGTACATTCGCACCATAAGACGCAGGGACACTTTCCCCCATTTTTGGGGGGAAAAAAGTGCGTCTTATGGTGCGAAAAATACGGTAAATGGTTAAATGTGTATAAGGGTCCTGTATAGCATTTGGAATAAGTAAAGGAGCTTGGGAAGAATCACCATTTTAATCAAGTTGATGCGCCCTAAAAGGGAGATGTGGTGATTCTTCCACTTCCGTACCAAGTCTCTGATAGCTGCATACTGTGGGGGAAAATTTGCTTGATATAGCTTCTTAAAGGACGGGGTGAGATAAATCCCCAGATGTTGTAAAGTTTTTGTCTTCCAATTATAAGGGACGTTGGACCTCAACTTCAACCTGTGGAATGTTTATCGGGAGGGCCTCAAATTTTGAGTCATTTATATTAAAACCCGATAAGAGACCATACGTCTCAAGCTCACTATATAGATTTGGTAGGGAAGTTTAGGGTGGGTCAAAGTGAGTATTATGTCATCTGCAAAGAGCGATATTTTACATTCCTTCCCTCGGACCGGTATACCCCTAATATCTGAATTCTTGCAAATAGACGCCGCCAAGGGCTCTATGCAAAGAGCACATAGTAAGGGTGAGAGTGGGCACCCCTGACGGGTACCATTCGAAATAGGAAAGGAATCGGACAGGGCAAAGAGGGTCTTTACCTGAGATGAAGGGTCCGCGTAAAGGTGTCTAATAGCTCGTAGGAATGGCCCATGAAACCCCATATGTTGCAGTGTAGCAAATAGGAAGGGCCAGCTTAGGCAATTAAATGCCTTTTCTGCACCTAGACTTAATATGAGGGCCCCCATTCTATCTCTGTTCACCACCTGGATCAGGCCCACAATCCTCCTGGTATTATCCCCTGCATGTTGCAGAGGGACAAAACCCACCTGGTCTTTGTGTACCAGAGAAGGTAGAACCAAATTCAGTCGTTTGAAAGTAATTTGGTGAAAATCTTCAAGTCAGAATTCAGGAGGGCTATGGGCCGATAGCTGGCACACAGAGAGGGGTCCTTATCAGGCTTCTGGATCAATGTAAGGAAGGATCTCTGCATGTCGCGGGGCACAGAAGTTTGTCGCATAAAAGCATTAAATAGTTTGCACATGTGAGGGAGCAGGAAAGGGAGGAAAATTTTATAGTACTCATATGGAAGGCCATCGGGCCGGGGGATTTATGGGATGGTAGATTTTTGATGGTCTCTGCAAGTTCCTCATCTGTAATTTCAGCAATGAGAGAAGGTCCGTGCATTGAAGCTTGGGACCTCACTGTCTTCCAAATACTGCTGCAATCGCTCTGTCAAAGCGGGAGAGAGTGGACCAACTATGTCGCAGCAGGGGATGAGACAGCAGAGACCCCTCCTTATTCTTAATATGGTGTGGGGTCGTCAGGTGACAACGCTCTGATAGTTTTATGGCTAATAAGGAATGGGCTTTGCTGCCCTTATCATAGTATAGCTGCTTGAGCCTAATTAGGGCTTTCTCAACTTGGCCTAAGGCTAGGTCCCTAAGAGTTGTATGCAATTGAGTGATCTTTCTAAGTAGGGGAACAAACGGAGTGTGGAGCCAATGTTCCAGAGCTCTAAGCTCTAAGCTCCGTTTCAGTGTGAAGTCTAGTGGCTTGAGCGTTTTTTTTCATGGCCGAGGAGAGAGCTATGCAGCAGCCCCTAAAAACCACCTTGTGCGCCTCCCCGAGAATAGGTGTAGAGGTCTTGGGAGTGCTATTTTTGGCAAAATATAGTCTCAGGGTAGTCTCTAGTTCCGATTTGGTTGGAAAGTGCTGCAGGAGAAAGTTGTTCAACTGCCATTGGCATGGTTTACCAGTAGAGATTCCGAAGTCTATTGTGAAAAGTATGGGAACATGATCAGACCAGGATATCGGGAGTATCTTTACAGATCTGCTGGCTCTAAGAGTCGCATTGTTTACAAATATATAATCTATGCGTGTGCGGGTCTTGTGGAGGGAGGAGTAAAATGTATATTGGCGGTCTCCATAATGCAACACCCTCCATGAGTCAAATAAAGCGTAAGGTCTAGTAAGCTGGTGAAAAATTCTCGAATCAGGAAGGGTCCGTGCCTGCATCGGATGGGGGTGCAACACCTGGCAATCGACTGTCGCAGATTGAATCAAGTTGAAGTCTCCTCCCACTATCAATATCAATGTCATTTGTGGTGCGAAAAATGTGAGCGAATGCCTATGAAAAAAAAATAATTTGGCGAGATGTCGGTGCATATAACACACAAAAGGTGACCGATTGCATTCGCCATAAGCCATGCAAAATTATATAGCGCCCCTGTGGATCCAAATAGGAATCAGTACAGGAGAACTGGGACCCCTTTTTAAAGAGTATGGCCACTCCTGCCTGTTTGCAAGAGCTAGATGCCTGATAGACTTGTGGAAAGTGTTTTGAGGTAAAAGTCAAGGAGCCCCCCTTTGTAAGATGTGTCTCCTGGATCATTATAACTTCTGCCCCAGAATGCCTGAATTCCTGCAGTGCCAAATGCCTCTGTTAGAGTTCAGCCCATAAACATTTAACGATAATACCTTAGCCATGATTGGGGATAAAAATGTCACTCGGATACTTAGTTGACCACATTGATGTTATGTTTCAAAGTGAGGGGGGTGTGACGTCCCAGGAGCACAAGAACAGCGTCGTTTGCAGACCGGTGGTGACCTGGAGAGAGAGAAGACAAAAGTAGATTGATAGAGAGAAAAAAAAGGAGAACCAAAACATAAAATATCAAGTACAGTATACATTTTAAACAAACCCATCCCAACTTGTGGGGGGTAAATCTGAAGAAGTTCCTAGATGTCCACCCGAACCAGAGCCCAATCATAAATGAGTGATCTCCAGGACCGGGGAGACCCAGAAAGATACTTTGGGACAATGAGACCCTGTATCAATTAGTACAGGAGGAACTGTAGGAGGAAAAAAAACAAACGGGGAAGCAACCAAAGCTCGGCCGCTCTCAAATCTCTGAGAAGATAGGCCCATAGTAACTTAAATTTCTTAAGCAGGTGCTTTGGGGAAGACTAAAGGTAAATAGTCAGAAAATGTGGTGCCTAGTGCAGTCTTTATGCAGTATTATATGTGAGGAATAAGTGGAACCCCTATCAAATATTAATCTCCCTGGCGGTATGATTATTTCAGATTTTTGGTGCTGAAAGATGTACCATTATTTTGCATGGAAATTTGGTGTTTTATACTGTAGGCCTGTAATTCTTAGGAATAACTCACTTAAATCTGTCTAGTAGACATCCCGGGTATGATAAAGTTTGAAACAAGAAATCATAAATTATAATATAATAAATAACTATAAATGATTATCAAAAAGAATAATATAATAGTAATAAAATGTATTCAATAATGTAATTACCGTAAAACCTCTATTTGAACGCCACCTCTATTTGAACGCCACCTCTATTTGAACGCCACCTCGTCGAGGAGATTGAGAAATAGAGCGCCACCCTCTATTTGAGCGCCACTTACCGTACATGAATTCATCTATTTTGGCAATTACGGCTGAAGACGCACATCGCGTTAGCATGTGACTCAGCACGTCATGTTACAGATACCGGTATATACGGTATTTGAACTTCCGCAGAGCTGGATAAGAAAATAAAAAATTTGGCAGCCATGTCAAGTGATCCCGAATCTGAAGATCCGATTCCTTTGAAGCGAAAGAGCTACAACCTGCAATTCAAGCTGGAAGTTGTTGCATACGCTGAGAAATACAATACATCAAAGGCTGCAAAAGACAAGAAGGTTTCTCGTTCGTGTGTCAAGGATTGGAAGGAACAGAAAGAAGAGCTGGAGGCTCAGTTGAAGACGTCTTCTCCATGTTCCATCTTTCCAAGCAAGCGACTCCAAGGTGCCGGGCGTCCTTTGAAGGACAAGGATTTTGACGAGAAGCTCATCAACTGGGTTCGTCAGCAACGCCAGAAGAAGCCAATTCCATTACAGGTTGTGTAATCTGCTTTCTGTTTTCATAAATAAAAAGTATCTTCTCAGTTGAAAAATATAGCGCCACCCTCTAATTGAGCACCACCTCTAATAGACCGCCACCATGGTGGAAGGGTTGAAAAATAGAGCGCCATGGCGTTCAAATAGAGGTTTTACGGTAAATCAAAAACACTGAAATTTGCTCAGTTGCAGAATTGTCGCTGTCGTCACTTTCAGTGTCTGATGATAAATTTCCCCAAAAATCAGTATCACTCAATTCTGCAAATGATTCTTATTTACTATCGGTGTTTTCTAGCTGCTCAAAAACCACTTTTGATGTAAAGGGACACGTTTGGTTGCCATGGACATTCTCAAGTTTCCAGGCAGAAAGAATGACATATATAATATAAAAGTGCATGCAGGTCACTGGGCAAACCACTAGGGACAAAGGGGATGTGAAATTATTTCATACAGTAATGTAATCTTACAGATTACAGTGTACTGTATGTTTCACTTTTTGAATTTGCAGCCAGGCTCCGCCCCCGTGCGACACAACGCTCGCAGGGAACAGAGCCCAGCACACAGAGGCATCGGGCGAAGGACACAGCCCGCAGACACAGCGGGGGGACATCACTGGATCCAGGGGACAAGGTAAGTAACGCTGCCTGGATCCAGCGATGCAATCCCGAGTGTGGCTCGGGGTTACCGCTCTTGGTACAGAATATTCACCCCCATCCGCATTCGGGAATACCGCCAGGGAGGTTAAACTAGATCAGCTACTTCTCTGCTTAAGTCTCTGAGTAGTGGGGTCAGGCCCCAAATGTCCACACATTCTACGGGCGTAACCCTTGTGGGAATTATCAGCTGTCAACTAAACATACAAATGTCCAGATAAACGATTAGAATAACCGCATCTATTAGAACCGTTAACTAAGGAAGCCAGCACATCGGACCATTTAGTGGATCGGGCAAGTTAGTTGTTTCTAGGCTTGGTTGACTTGCGGGGGGGCTCCAGACCTTGGGATCTCTTGGGGAGTGGGATCATAGGGGGTGGAGGTGGAGTGGAAACCAAATCCCATTCAGGAAGTTGAGGAGCTGGAATATCCAAGATATTACAGAAGGTGTTGATATCTTCAGGATACCGCAAAGTGGCAGATTTTCCTTGGTGTTTCACTGAGAGGCTAAAGGGAAAGCCCCAGCGGTAGGTTATGTCTGCTTCTTGAAGGGTGCACAGTAAGGGTTGAAGTAGCCTGTGTTTTTGGAGGGTAATCCATGATAAGTCAGGAAACAGTTGTACGGGTGTGTTATCAAATACTACCCTACAGAGAGAGTGGGCTTTGCGTATGATATCCTCTTTCAAAGGGAATGAGTGCACTCTGCATATAACATTGCACGGTTTAGAAGCTGGACCCTTAGGTTTAAAGGCCGATGGGCTCCATCCATTTCAAAGGGTTTGGTGTGGGGCTCACCCAGGATATCACTGAACAGTGTTTGTAGGGTGGAATGTAAATCCTCGGGCCTTCTGACTCAGGGAGGCCCCTCACCTGAATGTTGTTCCTGCGCCCCCTATTGTCCAAATCCTCTATGTGGCGTTGCATATCACTGAGCATGGTGCGATGATCTGCTCCTTGAACCTGGGTGCGATGACCTGCAAGTTTAGTTTCCTGAATCTCCTTTTCTGCTTGTTCTACCCTGTCCGCCAAATGTTTGAGGTTATTGTGAAGCACTTGGATCTCCATGCGGCATGTGGACTTAACGTCCTCTATCAATTGTTTGAAGTCTTCCTTGGTAGGCATAGTTTGTAAGTAAGCATGGGAGGAGGGGGGAGTGTATCGACAATATGGGGATATTATCCTACCACATCTTCTGACCACACTCAGCGCTGCTAGAGAAGTCCAGAGACTCCCTGTATCCATGTCTCAAGCCAGTATAATCCTCATAATTAAACCGGGCAAAGACCCCCTAGATCCGGGCTCTTATAGACCCATCTCTTTATTACAAACTGATATTAAAATCCTAGCCAAAGTGATGGCTCTGAGACTCAACAAGGTAATAACAGACATTATCCATCCGGATCAATCCGGATTCATCCCAGAGAGGTCCACGGCCATCAATTTGCATAGGCTGTTCCTCAATATCCAATCCCGGGCTGACAATATAGGCGAGAGGGCCCTGCTATCGTTGGATGCACGTAAGGCCTTCGACAGTGTCGAATGGCCTTGTTTGTGGGCTACTATGAAAAGGTTTGGGATTGGTCCTACATTTTTATCTTGGGTCCAGCTGCTATACGGCTCTTCGGGGGCGGTGATCAGAGAGGCGGGACATGTCTTACTATCCTTTAACTTGCAAAGGGGCACCAGACAGGGGTGCCCCCTGTCCCCCCTCCTGTTCGCCATCGCCATAGAGCCTCTTGCGGCATTGATCTGCTCTGACCCCTTGATTACAGGATTTAAATATGTCTCCTTACACGAAAAACGTATGTTATATGCGGATGATACCATGCTACTATTGGTGACACGAAGGGCTCACTGGCAGAGGCCATGTTGGTTATTGGGAGGTTTGGAAAATTCTCAGGCCTGGTAATCAACTGGGCCATGTCCTCCATTATGCTGCTGGACCCTCCTTTAGCTGATGTGCCCCCGGTCCTTCATGGTATCGCAGTAACCATCTCCTTTAAATAATTGGGGGTGTTTATCACCCCGCAATCACAAGACTACCTCTCCCTAAATCTAGCCCCGCTGCTGGGCCGCATGAGGGATAAGATCAGGATCTGGGCCAAACTACAGATGTCCTTAGTGGGTAGAACAAACCTTATCAAAATGATCTTAATACCCCAATTGTTGTATGTGTTACATAAAACCCCCATGGTAGTTCCCCCAAAGATGTTTTGCATTATTAACACCTTATTTTGATCATTCCTGTGGTGGCAAAAAAACGCCTAGGATAAAATTGGAGCAGCTGCAAAAACCCAAGGAGGAGGGCGGGCTGGCTCTGCCCAACCCCTGGGTATATCACCTAGCGGCCCAACTGCAACATATTGCTCGCATACTGTCCAAAAACACTCGCAGGGGAGAGGGAGCGAGGACCCTACTGCTGCTCTTAAGAACCGTGTCACAGGCACTGCTGATGTGGCCACAGGGCTGGAAGCCCTGGCCTACACTAAATCCAACAAACTGTTCCCTACCTACACCCTGTTCCAAATTATTATGCCAATGATATTTTCCTCATTTACCTAAATAATTGATGTAAACAACAGTCAGCATAATTCTCATGTTATCAACTATTAAGAGTACAATTCAAATTTTATTCAAACAAACTTCCTAATGAGAACAGTATTTTTTTTTCAAAATAAAAAACTTACAATGCACTGTTCCAAATTATTATGCACAGTAAGTTTCAAAACATAAACTTAACATGAGAATTATCAACTATTGTACTCTTAATACGACTGACAACAAATGTAGTTAATAAATCCATTTACTCCTTTTATAGTAACCGTATTATTAAACCTTGTCCCACATCCATCCCTTGTCAAACAACCTAAATCACATCCGGTCCCGAAGGTCGGGACACCGGTGTAGTCGTCACGGACACTGTGCCAAGAATTCTCGTCGTCATCCCAGGAGCGAGGGAG
>BLSH010531877.1:546539-560545 GCA_018402905.1 Glandirana rugosa
CAAAACTTTGAATGACACGTATTATTAAACCTTGTCACGTAACATTCAAAAAATAAAACTTTTTTTTTATGACAAGAGTAATCCTTCAAACAAACTTATTTTAAACTTAACATGAGAATTATCAACTATTGTACTCTTAATACGACTGACAACAAATGTAGTTAATAAATCCATTTACTCCTTTTATAGTAACCGTATTATTAAACCTTGGAGTACAATTCAAATTTTATTCAAACAAACTTCCTAATGAGAACAGTATTTTTTTTTCAAAATAAAAAACTTACAATGCACTGTTCCAAATTATTATGCACAGTAAGTTTCAAAACACTTTATAGGTTGTAAAGAACTGAAAATTGTCATTTGTTGTGTTTGCAGCATATTTACTGAAATCAAAAGCTATTTCAATCAAACTTTGAACAACATTTTAACTTTTTAAACATGTTAACAGGTCACGTTACATTTTAACATAGGACCCCTTATTTGATAGCAGCTTCACAAGTCTTGCATCCATTGAACTTGTGAGTTTTTGGACAGTTTCTGCTTGAATTTGTTTGCAAGATGTCAGAATAGCCTCCCAGAGCTGCTGTTTGGATGTAAACTGCCTCCCACCCTCATAGATCTTTTGCTTGAGGATGTTCCAAAGGTTTTCAATAGGATTGAGGTCAGGGGAGGATGGAGGCCACACCATGCCTTTCTCTCCTTTTATCCCCATAGCAGCCATTGATGCAGAGGTATTCTTTGCAGCATGAGATGGTGCATTGTCATGCATGAAGATGATTTTATTACGGAAAGAAAAGCATAGTTCTTCCTTCTGTACCAGGGAAAGAAGTGGTCAGTCAGGAACTCCACATACTTTGCAGAGGTCATCTTTACACCTAGGGGACCCTAAAGCTCTCTTCCCATGATTACGGCCCAAAACACGACTCCACCACCGCCTTGCTGACATCGCAGCCTTGTTGGAACAGGGTGGCCGTCCACCAACCATCCACTACTCCATCCATCTGGACCATGCAGGGTTGTACGGCACTCATCAGTGAACAGGACTGTTTGAAAATTAGTCTTCATGTATTTTTATGCCCAATGCAGCCATTTCTGCTTGTGAGCATTGATTAGTGGTGGCCGAATGGAAGGTTTATGCACAGTTGCAAGACTCTGGAGGACTCTACACCTTGATGTCCATGGGACTCCAGAAGCACCAGCAGCTTCAAATATCTGTTTGCTGCTATGTAATGGTGTTTTAGCAGCTGCTCTCTTGATCCAATGCATGGATCTGGCAGAAATCTTCCTCAATGTGCCTTTATCTGCACAAATTTGTCTGTGCTCTGAATCAGCCACAAATCTCTTAATAGTGCGATGATCACGCTTACGTTTTAGTGAAATATCGAATGTTTTCATACCTCGTCCAAGGCATTGAACTATTTCACTCTTTTCGGCAGCAGAGAGATCCTTTTTCTTCCTCATATTGCTTGAAAATGGTGCTCTGCTTAATAATGTGGAACACCCTCCTTTAGTACTTTTTTCTTTAATTGGGCTCACCTGGCAATCTAATTATCACAGGTGTCCGAGATTGTTTTCAGTGATCAAAAGAGCCCTGAGACACAATGCCATACATGAGTTAAACTGAAAAACAAAATATTTAATCTTTGTGACACAAATAGAATTTGCATAATAATTTGGAACAGGGTGTATCTATTACTACAGAAGGTATGGAACAAAGTGAGACAGCTGCAAGATATCACTGGATTTACTGGTCATAGTCCCATTTGGGACAATGGACACTATGATGAGTTGCGGTCACTGACGTGTGCTGCCAGATGGAAGGCATACGGAGTCACCCCCTTAGTACACATATTCTCCAATGACAAGCTCCGCTCCTTTCAGGAATTACAGACTAGATTTGGAGTTCCCCAGACTATGCATTTTCACTATTTGCAATTGAGCCACGCGATCAGAGCTCAATCGAGCATGACTGAGTGGACTCAATCCTTAGCCCCCATTTTCCATTACATGGAAGGGGTTTCATATCAGGGTTGTATGCAATGCTTCTGAGTACTCTTCTGCGTGGCTATCCAAATAGAGAGGTACGAGAGTGGGAAGGGGACGTAGGAACATTGGAGGAGGATCAGTGGTAAGAGGCGCTCCAGGCGGTTCAACAATGCTCGCTTAACATGGCCCAGCGCCTGTCCCAGTTATATATGGTGAGGAGAGTACACTACACCCCGGCGAGACTGTTCAGGATGGGGGTAAAAGATAACCCAGATTGCACTAGATGTTTGAGGGACCATGGTGATCTTATCCATTTGTTATGGCACTGCCCAAAATTGCACCTTTATTAGAGTAAAGTTATTGACACCATTAATAAGGTATTCCAGGTCAAAGTCCCTCTTGACCCTAAACCATGTAGACAGGCGATAGCCAGGGCTTTGTTTCCAGCATAGGGGTAGCCTGGATACATTTGATAATTTATGGGACCCATGGTTGAATACTCCAGGTTTAGCACTCGTGGATCTAATAATGGACAGATTGCTACTGTAATTACCTACTGGAACGAACTAGGGAATAACCATGTCAGATGTACACACCTGGGAGGCTATTCTGTAATAATACTGGGATTGGGGGCGGGAGGTATAAACCATTAAATGGATTATGACAATTGGCTTAATGTACCTGACCATGTACTTTTGTGGAGAGATTTGTATTCTATTCAGAATATGTGCTGATTGTAAACTTGCATTGTAATTCTCAATAAAATCAGTTTTTGAGAAAAAAAAGCATGGGAGGAGGGACTAAAGAAGGCTGTGCTATATCTGCTTGTTGGCGTGTTCCTTGAACAGGCAAATGGAGCTGCTGGGAGCCTCGCTGGCCTGCAGGCATGGCTGCAAAAGCGGGTTGTGGTGGTGAGTCCCACGGTTCAAACCACTCCAGGACACCTTGAGATTGCAGCCTACTAGGACCCTCCCGCTGCTCCGGTGTAGGGGTTCCCACTATCTGTGCATAAGTAATGGCGTGCTCAGGGGCCCTTTGGACATACTAAGGGCTCTGGAGCAGGAGGGTATCTGGGATCTAGGAGAGCCAGGGGTGGACGCTGGCATTTGTGGTGTAGCCTCTGCTGGGCCTGCCAGGGGGGCTGTGGATTTTCAGGGCCGGTGTGGGACAGGGAGGGCCAGGTAGTCGGCTGAGTCCTCAGAAAGGACGGGAGACTCGGGGCCACCATGCGCGGGTCTGACACTGTTCGTAGTAGCCGCAGGAAGGCCACAGTACACTGTGTGTACGGCTCGAGGGAGCGGCCTAGCGTAATGGATGGAGCCTCCCGGGCCGCAGTCTCTTCAATATCCAGCTGCAGGGGTAGGCTCACCACTCCTGGTGTACCGGATGGTCCCATCCTCCCCACCCGGGGCAGCTGGGGCTCGGATGGTGCCTGATGGTCCATTTTGAGTGGAGAAAGAGGGGCACTGCGGGGCTCCAGGACTCGTGGAGAAGGCCGCCGGCGCCATCTTGGAAGCTCTTCTGGACACTCCTTCGTTCGGCGTAAGGAAGTCCCGGAGACATGCCGAGGAGCCCGGAGGAGGCTGTGATGATCCTCTGGCTTTTGTGGAGCGAGAGTGCTATGATTTGGCTATGAAAATAAAGCTATTGTCCCCGATGAGCATGGCAGTCCCCACTGGCAGATAACCCCACAGCCAGCTCTGCTAGCTCAGTTCGTAACAAGCAGTGCAACATCAGAGGGGTGGGTGCTGTGCCTGTCGAACTCAGAGAAAGGGATTTTACGGTAAGTCCAAAAAAATACTGTTTTCCCTTTCCTTCGTCGACAGGCACAGCGACTCTTAGGACTAAGTGGGACGTCCAAGAGCAGTGCCAAAAATGAGGGGTGGGTAACAGAACAACAACAGAACTACACCCAACTGAACCCTCGGTGAGGAACCACACGTGTCTCACACGGCCGCCTGCCAAACTTTGCGGCCAAACACAGCATCCGAGGATGCTAAAACATCAACTTGTAAAACTTTGAGAAGGTGTGCACAGAGGTCCAAGTAGCCGTCTTGCACACTTGAGATACAGATGCCTAATGTCGAAAAGCCCAGGAAGTGCTAATCGCCCCGGAAGAGTGAGCCGTGACCAGAAAGGGAGGCTCCAAACCCCGAACAGCATAGGCTCGGGACACCGTCTGTCTAATCCAGAGTGAGATAGTGGCCGATGAGGCCGCCAAAGCTTTGCTGTGGACGCCAGATACACCCGCAGGACCCGAACATCCAGGGAGTGCAAAGGGACCTCCTTAGGGTGAGACGTGCGCGGGCAAGCAAAAGAAGGACAATGTCCTCATTGATGTGGAAAGATGACACCACCTTTGGCAAAAAAAGAAGGTGACGGCACAAGACTGCCTTATCCTCATCTGGAATATGCAGTTCAGTTTTGGGCACCATTTCTCAAAAAGGATATCGGGGAACTGGAAAGTGCAGAGAAGGGCAACCAAACTAATAAGAGGCATGGAGGAGCTCAGCTATGAGGAAAGATTAGAGGATCTGAATTTATTCTCTCGAGGAGAGGAGATTAAGGGGGGATATGATCAACATGTACAAATATATAAGTGGTCCATATAGTGAACTTGGTGTTGTTATTTACTTTAAGGTCATTACAAAAGACAAGGGGGCACTCTTTACATCTAGAGGAAAAAAGATTTAATCTACAAATTCCGTAGGTTGCTTCACAGTAAGAGCTGTGAAAATGTGGAATAGACTCCCTCCAGAGGTGGTTTTGGCCAGCACGGTTGATTGCTATAAAAAAAAGGCCTGGATTCTTTCCTTTTATATATATATATATATATATATATATATATATATATATATATAAATTGTTTTTTTTTTGGTTGAACTAGATGGACTTGTGTCTTTTTTCGCCTGACTAACTATGTAACCCTTGTGTAGGACCAGATAAGGAGACCTACAAGACAGAGCCGCCAACTCAGACACCCGCCGGGCGGATGTGATAACCATCAGGAAAGCCACTTTCTGCAAAAGCAACTGCAGAGAGATTTCCCTGATATTCACAAAAGGCGGCTTCTGAAGCACCGAGAGGACCAAATCGAGGTCCCATGGCGCCCCTGGGGGGGAGACATGCCGAACCCCCTTCATGAAAATACGAATCAATGATTGCGTCAAAGGACGCTGAAAAAAAGATCACCCGAGCAGAAACCTGACCCTTGATAGTGCTCAACGCCAGTTTGTGGTTGAGGCCCTTCTGTAGGAAGGCCAGAACCCCAGATACAGAGAAGGAACGAGGGTTCTACCCCCCGGCTTTGCCCCAGGCGGTGTAAGCCTTTCCGGGTGCGGTGGTAAATCGTACGCGAAGTGGCCTACAAGCCTTCAACATGGTAGGAATCACCGTCAATCCCTCAACACCTGGGATTCAATAGCCAGGCCGTTACAGCCAGAGAGGGTAAAGCAGGATGCAGGATCGCGAAGTGGGAGCCGCCAGGGACGATCCACCACCATCCGTACCACGTCTGCGTACCAAAGGACACCGTGGCCAATCTGGAGCTACCAGAATGGTCGATAAACCCTCCACTTCTATTCTGCGTAGAAGGCGCGGAAGCAGTTTCAGAGGAGGAAAAGCATAGATGAGCCCATACCGAGCCCACGGAGCTACAAGAGCATCTGCCGCGACCGTTAGGGGTCCCTTGTCCTGCTCACGAAGGTCCGCACCTTTCCATTGAGATGGGACGCTAGTAAGTCCACGTCTGGGACGCCCCATCTCAGACAATCTGATAAAACACATCCGCGTGCAGGGACTACTCTCCCTGGTCCAGGCGCTGATGACTGAGATAGTCCGCCTGCCAATTTTCTACGCCCGGTACGTGGATGGCAGAGATTGCCGGAAACGTGGCTTTCTGTCCACCACAGGAAGGGAGCTACCTCCGAGGCCGCAGCCGAGCTTCTCGTCCCGCCCTGGTGGTTCACATATGCCACAGCCGTGGCATTGTCCGACTGAATCTGGACAGGGCACCAGTGTAGCCTCGATGTCCAATGGGAAAGGCAGCACCAAATCGCCCGCAATTCCAGGACATTGATCGGAGAGATCAGCTGGATATTGACGAGATTCCTCTGGAGACCACTGTCCCCGAGCTGAGAGCAGCCCCAGGACTCCACCCCAGCCTGCAGGCTGGCGTCCATCGTGATCACTGACTAGTGAAGGGGGAGGGAGGACTTCCCCGACCGAAGAGTCGGGGACTGCAGCCACCAGAGCAGCGAGGCCCGTACTTGGTGGTCCATCCTGACCACCCGATCCAGGGAAGCTGGGGACCTGTCCCATCTCAGGAGAATCTCCCATTGCAGAACCCGGGTGTGGTACTGAGCATAAGAGACAGCCTCGAAGTAGGCCACCATTAGGCCCAGGACCCGCATGCAAAACCAGAGTGAGGTCCATTTCTGGGACAGCAGGAACCGAACTGCCGACTGAAGCGTCCACCGCTTGGTTGGCGGAAGGAAAACTTTCGCCTGGGCTGCATCCAGGATCAGCCCCAGATATTCCAGACGGTGAGACAGAATCAGAACCGATTTCGGGAGGTTGATCACGAATTCCTGCAGAGTGTGCAGGGTAATCGTCACATTGTCCCTGAGTGCTGGAGCCGACTCCGCTCGCAGGAGGGGGTCGTCCAGATACGCCACAACCGCAATGCCCCTCTGCCTCAGCAGAGCCAGAACCGGGGCCAGCAGTTTGGTGAAAACCAGAGACGCCGATGCCAGGCCAAACGGGAGGGCCACGAACTGGTAGTGATCCTCCCCAACCGCAAAGCGCAGGAAGCGCTGGTGCTAGGCGCAGATGGGAACATACAGGTATGCAACCTTGATGTCGAGGGAGGCCAGGAAATCGCCCTGGTGCAGGGCCGCCACTACCAAGCGGACCGACTCCATCCGAAACCGGCGGACCCCTACTAACTTGTTGAGGTCCTTCAAGTCCAGGATGGGACAAACCCCGTCCTTCTTCAGAACCACGAAAAGGTTGGAATAAAACCCTTGGGAACGTTCCGCCCGTGGAACGGGAACAATCACCCCTTGACCCAGCAGGTCCTGCACAGCCCGAACAGGGCCCGCAGCCTGCCTGCAGGCAGCTGCAGGTTGGAGGCAAAGAACCTGTCTGGGGGGCGGGAACGGAATTCTATGCTGTACCCCGAGGAGACCATTTTGAGCGCCCAGCGGTCCAAGATGCGAGAGGACCACCCGTCTGCGAACCCCAGGAGACGCCCCCCACCCGAACACCGGGCGGGGGCAACCCTTCAAGCGTAGGAAACCTTGACCTCTGGCTTGAGGCGCTTACGCGGCCAGGAACGCCTCTGTCCACCCGCTTGGTGGACTGTGAACCCTTGCCCGAGGAGCGGAAGGGATGAAAAGGCCGCAAATGGGCCGGAAAGGAGGGACCCTGTCGGCGATGGGAGTCCGAACTCCTCCTAGACTCCGGGAGAAAGGAGCCCTTCCCTCCCATGAGATCTTTGATCATCTCATCCAAGGGGTCACCGAAGAGCCGCCCCCTCCCCGGAAAGGCAAGTCTGCCAGGGCCTCCACCGAGACCGCGGACGCCTTGGGGGGCCGCATCGCACAGATACTGAGCCCCTTGGATCATGCGATCTGCAAGATCCACACACTCAGAAGACGCCTGCGTCTTGCACAACTCGCTGTGTAGCAGCTTCGCCCACTCAGTGAGCGTTTGCCACACCAGCGCAGAGGCCACAATGGGCCGCATGGCAGACCCCGTTAGAACAAATCGCAAGCTTCAGCCTTCCTATGAGCCGGGTCCTTAAAGGACAGCGTGCCTTCCACCGGGATGGTGGTCGCCTTACTCAGGCGGGACGGGGGGGGAAATCAACCATGGGAGGTGATCCCACTTCTTCAATAATCTATCCTCAAAAGGGATAACGCACAGGGAAACACTTCGGAATGGGGAGGGAGCTCTGGGGCCGAGCCCAGTCCCTATAAACCAAGTTATCCAGAAAAAAAACACATACGGAAAAACCTTGGCCGCAGGGCCCGGCCTATGTGACCCGAAGGGTCCCGCTGCTTCTTCCAGTTGCAGGGTCTTACGCACTGAGGTGATCAGAGAGTCTACAAGAGCCTTCTTGTGCGCAGCAGCAGACGCCTCAGACTTTTCCTCGCTATCAGGGCGTCTGGGATCTCGCGTCTGACAGCTCAAGGGGGGTCCCCGCAACGGAGGAGCCCCCTTCGGGGTCCGAGTAATCCCCAGAAGAAGGGGGGGCAAGGGACGCTTTTTGGCATCCCTGCGGTTCAACAGCAACTCTACCCGGGAGACAAACGTCTCCAGAACCGTGGACATGGCGTCTACAAGGGAAGGGGCCCCTGAAATGCTGGCTGCAGGCACCGAGAGGTCCGGTGGGTAAGCACCCGCATCGGCTGCCATACTTACACCCACCCTGGCCGCCCCAGAAAAAAGAGGCCTGTTGCCAGGAGACCACTGCACCCCCCACCCCACAGCTGCGCAAGGCTTGTCACAGGGGGCACCCCAGGGGGACTCACCACCCAACCAGAGAGGAGCCGCTTGCCGCTGCCTTCACCGCTCCTGCTGCCCACACTGCCGCTGTGCCCAGAGCCGCCGCTGCCATGGAGATCGCGCCGTGCTGGGGGGGTAAATCGGTGCCAGAAATGGCCAGGACAGCCCCCCCAGCACACGCAGGCCTTCCATGTGTAGAAACCACAGGAAAATGGCCGGCGATGCACACTAGAGGCCGAAACCTTGTGTAACAGCGCCGTGGCTATGCCAAAATGGCCGCCGAACGATTCCAGGCATAGAAATGCGGCCGGCTACAAGAAAATGGCGGCCGGCGACGGCAAAATGGCTGCCGACGATCCCGACCGCCGAACGAGGCACAGGGGGCAGGAGAGAGGCGGAGGGGGACCACTAGGGCCCATACATACACCCATTACACCCTGGGAGCCCCGGGGAGGGGAAGGGAGGGTGCAACAGCGGGGTAGCGGAGGGGTGGGGAGGGGCACGAGCGAGAAAGAGGGGGAGAAAGACCACCCACTACGCTCACCCCGGAGGGGGGACGTACTTACCCCATCTAGTCAGGCAGTGCTGGGGATCCCACCCGAGACAGCTTACACTCTCCCGGCTAGGCTGGAGGGAGCTGTCGGCCCTGGGCGCACTGCGTGCGATGGCGGGGCGTTTAACCCGCAGGGCCACCTCGTCCGGTCTGGGTTTGTCACGGTCGACCCATCGCGAAGCATCCGGTCTAACGCGTGATGGCCGGCTGGGGAGACTACCTGGGTCCAAGACCCAGCCTGCTGCCCAGCACGACTGCTTGATTGTAGTCTTTATCTGTGACGCTGTCTCTAGACAGCCAAAGTGGCCCAGAGAGGTACCACAGATCCCAACAGGGAGCCTAGGTCTAACTCCTTGCACTAGGCAGAGAAAACTGAGCTGAGCTAGCAGAGCTGGGTGTGGGGTTATCTGCCAGTGGGGGCTGTGTCTGTTACTGTTCTTTTTTGCTGTTAGAACTGCCTGTTCTGCCTAGCATAACCCACTTAGTCCTAAGAGTCGCTGTGCCTGTCGACGAACGAAAGAGAAATCAGTGTTTTTTTCAGCGTTCTGCATCGGCGCTAGTGAGCGTCAGCGTCAATAGGCATTTAAAAAAAAAAAAAAATCCTCTGCTATTTTTCAACCTAAAAACGTCAGCGTCAAAAACGCCGGTTAACGTCGGCATGGCATTAGTGAGCGTTTTGCGGCGTTGTTATTAAAATCACCAAAACATTACGGCCTTGGAACACGCTGGCCGTGGGTTCTACTTTCAGCTCACTAACGCAGACGCCCTCTACAGCTCAAAAACGTCTGCGTTTTTATGGGGCCATTGACTAACATGGAGAGCTGCAAAAAATGTGGCATCAAATAACGTCCGTGTGTATGAGGCCTTAGTCGTGCATTCCATAAATCTGGCCTTTATGGAAGAGTTACTATTTGATTAGGGATGTTCCACACAAAGGACGGTGTTTATTTTCTCTGAGCTACTGCCTCCACTGGATCCACTAGTCCTAAGGGCTAGAGGTGTTAAATTAAGCAAAGAAAGGAAGGAGTGGGGGTGGCGCTGCTCTTGGAGTGCTGTTCTTTGATTACTTATAATATAAATAAATGGATGTATATCTAGTTCCACACCGCGCGCAGTATATTTACTGCGGCGGTGTGGACGCTTCCCGCGAATCACCGTAAATAAGCGGCAATCTGCGGGCCCGCCGTGCTCCTGAGGAGTGTGCCTGTGGCTCGGGCAGACCCGATGTCTGCCAGCGACCCGCGATGAGCGGCCACAGCTAAAGAAAGGGGAACGGCCGATGTAAACATGGTGGTTCCCTGCTCTGTTAGTGGGGGCATAGGAGATCTACTGATCCCTGACACTGGGATCAGTTAGATCTCTTATGCCCATGGTAGCCCAGTCCCCCCACTGTAAGAACACACCCAGGGAACAAAGTTGAACCCTAGATCTCCCCCTGCAGGTTCACTGCCAGTGACATTTATACAGTAATCAGTGGACATTTACATTTCTGATCGCTGTATAACTGTCATTGATCTCAAAAAAGTGTCAAAATGGTCCGACATGTCCGCTGCAATATCGCAGTCCGGCTAAAAATCGCAGACCGCCGCCATTACTAGTAAAAAATAAAAAGATAATAAAAACCCCAGAAATGAATGCTCATCATGCGTGAGCGACAATTTTGCAAGAAAACCCAAATTTCTTACTTTTTGCTAAAACACAAATCCCAAAAAAAAAATATATATATATAAAAAAACATTTTTTTTCATCGGTTTTGGCCGTTTGATATTCTTCCTCATATTATTGGTAAAAAAAAAAAATCGCGATCGGCGTTTATTGATTGGTTTGCGCAAAAGTGGCCGCGTTTCCAGATGATAATTCATTTCTGGGTTTTTAATTTTTTTTTTACTAGTAATGGCAGCGATCTGCGATTTTTAGCGGTACTGCGATATTGCAGCGGACATGTCGGACCATTTTGACACTTTTTTGGGACCAATGACATTTATACAGCAATCAGAAATTTAAATGTCCACTGATTACTGTATAAATGTCATTGGCAGTGAAGTGGTTAACCTGCAGGGGGAGATCTAGGGGTTAACTGTGTTCCCTAGGCGTGTTCTAACTGTGGGGGGGGGGGGGGTGGGCTGGGCTACCATGGGCATAAGAGATCTAGCTGATCCCAGTGACAGGGATCAGTAGATCTCCTATGCCCCCACTAACAGAGCGGGGAACCGCCGTGTTTACATCGGCGGTTCCCCGTTCTTTTGGCTGTGGCCGCTCATCTCAGGAGTACGGCGGGCACGCGTGCCCCCTAGCAGCCACCCACAGATCGCCGCTTTTTTACAGCGATTCACGCTAAGCGTCCGGTGTGGAAATGGTTAATAACGATTACTAAAAGAAGACAACGGGTTTTATCAATTGAACTGACATTTTATGAATGAACTGCGGATTTATAAAGCTTGTTTATGGACTGGGTTTATTGATTTCTTTCAGAATCACGGATTATTAAAGTTGTAATTATCAGTGGACTATTTTAGACACCAGTAATTTTTCATCACAATTAGGGCTCGTACACACGATGTGATGATCGCATACAACAGGTTGTACGAACGGCCGTTGTATACTAATCCGACCGCGCGATTAGAACAGCCAACGTACGACGGCCTTACAACAGGAGTTGGATGAGCAGACTAGAAAACTTTGTCGTACGACCATTGTATCGTGTGTACAGAGAAGTTGGTCCAACAAGTTGTACTGTGCAAAACACGCATGCTCCGAAGTCAGTAATAGCTGGACACAAAATTAGATGCACCTGAACTTTCTCTTTATACGTTCATAACACGTCACTACGTTCGGCTTGGTTGTACGATCGCTTAGTGCAGGGGTAGGTAACCTGGGGCCCTGCAGCTGTTGCAAAACTACAAGTCCCATCATGCTTCTGGGAGTAATTGTAACTGGCAGCCTCGAAATGCCTCATGGGAAATGTAGTTCCACAACATCTGGAGGGCTACTGGTTACCTACCACTGGCTTAGTGCATGTCAGTACGCGAGATACAACAGCCAACATACATTTTGGTCCGTTCGGTCGTGCGACCGTCGAACCATATGTACGAAACTTAAGTTTTCTATATGAACTTTAAGCATATACAGTTAGGTCCATAAATATTGGGACATCAACACAATTCTAATCTTTTTGGCTCTATACACCACCACAATGGATTTGAAATGAAACAAACAAGATGGCTTTAACTGCAGACTTTCAGCTTTAATTTGAGGGTGATAAAAGGGGATGAGCAAGAGAGAAGCCAAATAGCACCACGTCCAAATAGAACAATAGAATCACAATTGCTAGGTGGAAATCCAAAATAGGGTTCCATGGACTTTCAAGGTGCCAAAAAATATATCAAACAAAAACTAGATAAAATCATCAAAGCTTTTTATTTATACAAACCATTCTTTTTAAAAAATATATATATGAAAGTTCATGTGAAAAAGACATTATTACAATGACTTAATTGACAAGGATAGATCCTACATATTGTCAGCTAAACCTCGCTCATCATGTTTCACCCAACAAGCGGGCTTCCTCAGGAGACTTTTTGGGGCTGACAGTGGTTCAGAGAATGCTACCGATATCGGAGCATCTGTGAACCTGGAGAATTTGATGAGACCAAGAGCCGAATAGCCAGCAGATATAGTACTATAGAAGCTCAGGACAGAGTATACGAGTGCCTCTTTGTGTTTCAAAATGCTGTAGACAGAGCAATGAATAGGGCCAGCTCCTTTATTATTCCTTAGGAATGTACAGCCGGGATAGAAGGCACAGGATTCAATCGATGAAGTAACTATAGAGCCCTCAATAGGGCAATAGAGGGGAAGAAAGGGAAGGGAAGAAAAAGGATCTTCCCAAAAGGATGCGTCCCACTCGCAGTCCAAAACCGAGGGTCTATCAGACATGCAGTAGTTCCCAAGGACCAGGTTACCGGAGGGGGAGCAGAGACGAACGCCAGTCTCTCTCCCACTAAGTCTCCACCCAATTTGAGGGTATTTACATCCAAATCAGGTGAACGGTGTAGGATTTACAACAGTTTGTATATGTGCCTCCCACTTTTTAAGGGACTAAAAGTAATGGGACAATTGGCTGCTCAGCTGTTCCATGGCCAGGTGAGTGTTATTCCCTCACTATCCCATTTACAAGGAGCAGTTAAAAGGTAGAGAGTTAATTTCAAGTGTGCTATTTACATTTGGAATCTGTTGCTGTCAACTCTCAATATGAGATCCAAAGAGCTGTCACCATCAGTGAAGCAAGCCATCATTAGGCTGAAAAAACAAAACAAACCCGTCAGAGATAGCAAAAACATTAGGTGTTGCCAAATCAACTGTTTGGAACATCCTTAAAAAGAAAGAACGCACCGGTGAGCTCAGCAACACCAAAAGACCCAGAAGACCACGGAAAACAACTAAGGTGGATGACTGAAGAATTCTTTCCCTGGTGAAGAAAACACCCTTCACAACAGTTGGCCAGATCAAGAACACTCTCCAGGAGGTAGGTGTATGTGTGTCAAAGTCAACAGTAGGACGACGAAAACAGTCGTCAGTGTAGTAGTTATTTATGTTCTCTTGGTCAAGGTAACCGTCGGTATGTACGGGTGCGGTACTGTGATGGTCGTGGTACGAAGTGACTACTCCACCACACGAAACCTAGTACTTGTCAAGGAAAGGAAGAGGTATGAGAAGAGAAGGGTAGTGAGACTAGAACCAGAGTAGACAGGTATCCTACAACAAGGTCTTGACACTTCCGAAAAAATCTACTACAAACCGTTTGAGATTAGACCGGAAGGACAAAAATTCCGAGTGGTTACCAAATGTAGAACACCACTTGGGAGACATAAGTGAGACCACTTCAGCATAAAACTAACAACTGAAACTGTGTGTATGTGGATGGAGGACCTCTCACAAGAACTAGACCGGTTGACAA
>BLSH010531877.1:590541-602099 GCA_018402905.1 Glandirana rugosa
GGGGGGGGGGGGGCTGCGCAGCCACCCCCAGGATCACCCCCATTGGACCACCAGGGAGCCCCCCTCCCGGACATCGCAATGAGGCCGCCCAGGACCACCAGGGAGCCCCCACTAGACCACCAGGTAAGGGCAATATTATGCACTGTAGGGATGGCACTGTGCCCATGTATGATGCCTGCCAGTGCCATCCCTAACAGTGCTTGTTCCACCAGTGCCACCTATAAGTGCCCACCTGTGCCACCTATCAGTGACCACATGTGCCACCTACCAGTGCCACGTATCAGTGCCCGTCAGTGCCGCCCATCAGTGCTGCATATGTGCCCCATCATCAGTGCCAATCTGTACTGCCTCATCAGTGCCCGTCAGTGTAGCCTCATCAGTGCCCATCAGTGTAGCCACATCAGTGAAGGAGAAAATGTACTTTATACAAACTTTTGTGACAGAAACAAAAGAAAAATTGTTTAGTTTTTTTTTTTTAATTTTCGGTCTTTTTTTTTTTTATAGTGCAAAAAATAAAAACCGCAGGGGTGATCAAATACCACCAAAAGAAAGCTCTATTTGTGGGAACAAAATTATAAAAACTTTGTTTGGGTGCAGCGTCGCACGACCGCGCAATTTTTATTCAAATCGCAACAGTACTGAAAGCTGATGATTGGTCTGGGCAAGAAGTGTTCTTAATTGCATAGTATTGAAGTGGTTAAGTTTCTCTGAGCCCAATCCATTATTGGCTGAACTTCCCTCAACAATGACCCGCTGTGGGTCCCTCCCTGCCTTCTCACATAGGCCACTGCTGTCGTGTTGTCCATCTTTAGCATGACCGAGGCATTCATTGTCAGATGTTGGAAGGCTAGTAGAGCCTTGAATGCTGCTCGTAGTTCCAGGATGTTGGAGACTATTTTCCGAGAGGAAAAAAGTCCCATTTGCCCTGAGCCATCTCTGATTGACAGTGGGCTACCCAACATGAACTGCTGGCGTCCGAGGTAATTGTCAACCAGGTGACCGGCTTCAGAGTGACACTTGGAGAGGTTTGACCTCTGAAGCCACCAATGGAGAGTGTCTCGTGGAAGCTGTAATCCGAATCTGTTGGGTCTTGCTGTGGGATTTCCACTGCTGCAAGAACCCGCTCTGGAATGGACGTATCCTCCACTGGGCCCATTTCACCATCGGAATGGCGGCTGTCATCGTCCCAATAGCCCTCAGACAATGGAGAGCTGAGAGCCATGGAGACGAGAGGGCTCGATAGGCTGAGTTCTGGATTATTCTTATTTTTTCCTCTGGCAGAGAGATGGTCGCTGTCTGTGTTGAAGAGTGCTCCCAGGAAGGATGAGAGATTGAGACGGATGTAGAGGACTCTTGTCTCTGTTCAGTAACCAGCTGAACTCTTGCAAGGTGTTGACTACCAAGTCTTGATGAATCAGCAGCTGTTCCCTGTCTTGGGATAACAGAAGGAGAAGGAGGTCGTCCAAGTAGTGATACAGACTCACTCCTCTGACCCTCAACAGTGACACTACTGCCAGCAGCACCTCAGAGAAAACTCTTGGAGATGTTGTGAGGCCAAATGGAAGGCAGGTGTACTGACAATGTAACTGGCCTACGGCAAAAGGTAGGTAGCACTGGAACTCTGCTGCTACTGGAACATGAAAGTAAGCATCTTTCAGGTCGATGGAACCCAACCAATCTCCCGCTGCACTGCCTGCTGGATATAGTTCAGAGGCTCCATCTTGGTGAGTCAAATCGATTACGGGTCTCCATGAGCCATTTTTCTTTTGAACCAGGAACAATGGAGAATACATCCCTTGTCCTTTCTCTTCGTCTGGTACTATCTTGACCGCTTCTTGGTCTATCAGAGTCTTCACATAGGTAAACAGAATTTCCCTTTTTTCCCCTTGACGATGGAACAGCCGTAGGGGCAAATCTTAGTTTTGGGCTTCTTCTGAATACCCAGGAGTGACCCGCAGACACAGTTATGATTGTCCAAAAGTCACGAATTGAGGCTGCCCAGACATGTCGGAAGTGAAGTAGGCAGACACCTACTGGGCATGTCTGAGCAGGCCCAACCTCAAAAAGACTTAGATGGACCCTGTCCACCTATGGAACCACCCTTTGAGGATTTTTGCTTCCCTGCTTGCCTGCCCCTCCAGGATCTTCCGAATTCGCGCCCAGACTTGTAACTGCGTGCTTCTTCAAAGCCTTGTTTTCTTGCTGAGGGACGCTTTAGTCCTGGCTGACGCCAATCCTGGGGAAGAAAACCAGGACTTCACACCCGTAGCCCGCGTGATGGCTTCATTCAGCTTATTCCCAAAAGAGAGAAGCACCCTCAAAAGGGAATCCGGCACCATGCCTGCTTGGAGGCCGAATCTGCCCGCCACGGTCGGAGCCATAGAGCCCGCTTAGCTGTGACTGATGCTAACATCACTCGAACCACGAGACGGATAATGTCAATGGATGCCTCCCCCCATGAAAGCTGAAGCCATTCTCAGTTCTTGAATGGGCGAGCTTCTGGCTGCTTCAGTGGAAAAGCTAGCTAAGATTACCTCCACCTGGTCTGACCAGATCTCCATGGCCTTGGAAAGTGTCGCCAAGGCTAAAGCTGGTTTACACGCCATCCCAGCTGTTAGATATACCCGCCTTAGATCCGTATCAATCTTTCTTTCTAAGGGGTCTTTGAAGGAGACCGTATCTTCCAGGGGGAGGATTACATATCTTGCCAGTCTCATGAGGGCCACGTCCACAAGCGGTGCTACCTCCAACTGCTTCACTTCTTCCTCCTTAAAAGGATAAAGCTTTTGAACTTTTGAGGCAAGTGAACCTCTTCTTTCCACCTTACTCCATTCATCTGTGATAATTTCCCCCAGCTCTGCTAGGAAGGGAAAGTAAGAGGGTTCTTTACGAAGCTGTTTAAACAGCTTTTGTTTTGGAGGTGGAACTTCTGCTTCTTCCAAATCCAATGCCTTGACAGCTTTGACCAGAGAGGGTACCAATGCATACCTAAACCCTACTTCGGGTGTCTCATCTTGTGACTCATTGAGTGGTCTGAAGATTGCTGGTCAGGCTGGAAGGGATCCAATTGATCATCCCCATCGCTCTCAGCTGTCAGTGATCTGGGAGGAACTGCAGGAGATGCACGAGGCTGGCGGGTTTCTCTTTCCAGCAAGGAGTCATTAACAACCCGTCTAATTACAGCCTCCAGGTGCTGATCAGGGTTTTTTTCTTTCGCCCACTGCTTTTTCATAGCAGGAGTCACACAGGGATCTATCCGCGGACACAATCACTCTGCATCCCCAACACACTTTCTACCGGGGACGGGAAGGGGAGTGATGACGTGTCACTTCAATGTGGTGCCCTGACCCTGAGCGAGATCTATGCTGTCTGGATCTAGATGATGAATGACGATGTTGATGGTGAGATTTGGAAGAGTCACTCCTTTTCTGTGAGCTTCTATGCGAATCAGACCTATGAGGGCTTGAAAGAGAAAGAGCAGGAAACCTTTTAGCCACTGCTTTTTGGCTGAATTCGGACCTGAAAAACGGACCAAAAGACACACAGGGGTCATTTTCAAATTCATAGAGAGCTGGTCAAAATCTCCTGCTATTGCGAATTGGATGTGGGGAACCCGCATTCCAATTCGCAATAGTGTGAACCCAGCCTTAATCTTTGCCTGTCAGAAAACCAACATTCGGCTATGGCAGGACGGACTGAGAGAATTCTGCAGCTATATAAATTTCTATTTCTTACCTACAGAAAATTATCTTCCTCCGTGATAAGATCCCTTTAAGGCCCCTTTCACACGGGCGCCTCCGTGCAACGGAATCCGCTTGCTCAGTGGGGGAAATCACTCCTTTGTGCAGGTGGATAACAGGTCCCTGGGGACTATGCAGAGCAGACACAGTCTGCTCTCCTCTATGGGGAAATCAGATGGAAACAGACCGCCTGTCCGTTTTCATCCGATCTGATCCGCCAGACGGATGGAAAATTGGACCACCACCCGTCTGGATTTTGCAGTCAGGATCAGATGTCAGCGGAGAGGTGTTCGCTGACATCCGCAGCTCCATAAGGGAGACTGCAAAGTCCAATCATGTCTGCCTGAAAAAAAATATGATAGGCGGACCTGATTGGACAGCCCCTGTGAAAGGGCTCCAAGTACGACTCTCTAGTACCAGGCAGGGCCCCTTCACAACAACTAATTTGTTTCACATTATGAATTCTATGGGGGGATGCAACTCTCAGGTAGTGACCATGACTGCCTAGGCACAGAGTAAGGTGGCTGAAAAACAGAGAGAAGAGCCCAGAGTGCCGGTGGGGGACATAAGAGGAGGAAAACCACTGCAACCACAGAGCGGATATAAGTAGAACATGTTTGTTATTTTATATTTATTTTAAGATAAAAAATGTGAGCCACTTTAAAGTAAACTCTCTTAATATTAAAATGCCTTTTTATTTTGGCTCAGAAACACTTTAGGAAAACTTGCCTAGGTGAAGATGACACCTCCAGCCACCTACTGTTCTCTGGGATGTCTACATCCCATGCCAGCTGACAGTGTTGCAGAGTGAAATCTGCTTCATGTGCACACCTACATGTGTCAATATGCTGCAGGTCTCTCTTCCAGGTCCCAGCAAAGTCAGAGTGAAGTCTGATTGGACAAGGCAGGGATATAGAAGTCACTGTGCACTCCTCAGGCTCGTCCAATCAAAGAACGCCTTGTATTCACTGAAAAACAATACAAGGTATTCTATTAAAATGGCAGTGGTAACACGTAAGCGACCCCCTGTGTTCAGAGGGGAAGAGAGCTATCACTGTAGTAGCGCTGACTGCTACAGTGACTTTCAGCCTCCCCAGCCAAACAAATTATTTGTGGAGTTCAGTTTTACTGTGTTCACGAAAACCATTTTGAAGACACATGGAAAGGCAGCACAAGAGAAGTTTCCGTTTAATAACAAAAGAATATCCTGCACGTTTGGTTTTACAATCTGGAAAAAGCTCTGCAAGGATGCTTAGAAGTATTAAATGTAACCGAGAGGGGCTCTGATTTAAAACTACTACTACTAGAGCATAGAGCCAAAACATTCACCATGACATCAAATACACAAATACCTTATTTAACTTGGAGCAACAGGAGCGAGCATTTATGTAGTCACATTCCAAATCTGAAAGAGTAATAATCTAATATGTAAAGTTAAGGACAATATTTCTTTTATCTACAGAAGCCGCCTTGTAAATTGGAATGCTGCATTAATTCAGGGAATGTGCAAAGTACAGGCGACTTATTGTGCAAGAAGAATGACTGGCAAAAGTGACACAATTACAACTGTATGGAGAGCAGACTTGTTGGTTTACTCAATAAAAGAGTGCAAGGAGCAAATTGGCTCACCCATTACCAAATACTCAACGATTTAGATCATACTAGATAGAAATCATGCTGCTGGGCTTGTTCTGTAATGTGAAAGATGTTTCATCACTCATCCAAATAGACTCTTTGGCTCTAACGAGCGACAGGAAAATCCCCACAGAGGGAGCCGACATCTTCCCTCGGGGGGTCCTTCTGGGTTAGCGGCTCCAGCGCTGAGTGGCTGGAGCCACGAAAACGTCAGTCCAGCACATGCGCGCAGGAGCCAGTCTTTCTGGCAAGGTCTGGCGCTATATGCCCCGCCTTGGTCGGAACTTCACTGAGCATGCACCGCTGACGTCAGCGGCTGCGTGCAAGGTGAATATCTCCTAAACCGTGCAGGTTTAGGGGATATTAAATTTTACCTACAGGTCAGCCTTATAGACTGACCTGTAGGTAAAAAAAAAAAAAAATAAAAAAAAACTAAAAATGGGGATACAACCACTTTAATAAAACACACCAAAACAAATCCCATGTACATAAGTATTCACAGCCTTTGCTCATTTCTTTGTTGAAGCACCTTTGGCACCAATTACAGCCTCAAGTCTTTTTGGAGTATGATGCTACAAGCTTGGCACACATATTTTTGGGCAGTTTCTCCCATTCTACTTTGCAGGACCTCTCAAGCTCCATCATGTTGGATGGGGAGTGACTGTGCACAGCCCTTTTCAGATCTCTCCAGAGATGTTCATATCAGGTTCAAGTCTGAGCTCTGGCTGGGCCACTCAAGGGCAGAGTTGTCCTGTAGCCACTCCTTTGTCATCATGGTTGTGTGCTTAGTGTCGTCGTCCTGTTGGAAGATGAACCTTCGCCCCAGTCTGAGGTCCAGAGCAGGTTTCCATCAAGGATGTCTCTGTACATTGCTGCATTCATCTTTCCCTCAATCCTGACCAGTCTCCCAGTTCCTGCCACTGAAAAATATCCCCACAGCATGAGGCTGCCACCACCATGCTTCACTGTAGGGACGGTATTGGCCAGGTGATGAGCGGCGCCTGGTTTCCGCTAAACACGACGCTTGCCATACTGGCCAAAGAGTTCAATCTTTGTTTCATCATGTTTCTCATGATCTGAGAGTCCTCCTGGTGCCTTTAGACAAACTCCAGGTGGGCTGTCATGTGCTTTTAATAAGGAGTGGCTCCCGCCTGGCCACTCTACCATACAGGCCTGATTAGTGGAGGGCTGCAGAGATGGTTGTTCTTTTGGATGGTTCTCCTCGCTCTACAGAAAAACGCTGGAGCTCTGTCAGAGTGACCATCGGGTTCTTGGTCACCTCCCTAAGGCCCTTCTCCCCCGATCGCTCAGTTTGGCCAGGCGGCCCGCTCTAGGAAGAGTCCTGGTGGTTCCAAATGTCTTCCATCTACAGATGATGGAAGCCACTGTGCTTATTGGGACCTTCAGTGCTGCAAAAAAAATTTCTGTACCATTCCCCAGATATGTGCCTCAAAACAATCCTGTCTCTGAGTTCTACAGACAATTCTTTGGACTTCATGGCTTGGTTTGTGCTCTGACATGTACTGTTAACTGTAAGACCTTAGACAGGTGTGTGCTTTTCCATATCATGTCCAATCAACTGAATTTACCACAGGTGGACTCCAATCAAGTTATAGAAATATCTCAAGGACGATCAGTGGAAACAGGATGAACCTGAGCTCAATTTTGAGCATCATGGCAAAGGCTGTGAATACTTATGTACATGAGATTTTTTTTTTTTTATAAAATTTGCAAAGATTTCATACAAACTTCTTTCATGTTGTCATCGGGTGTTTGTAGAATTTTGAGGAAAATAATGAATTTATGCAGTTTTGGAATAAAGCTGTATGTAACATAACAATATGTGGAAAAAGTGAAGCATTGTGAATACTTTCAGTATGCACTGTATAGCTACACAGATGACTTAACCTGGCCTTATACTAGGAGTTTCTCTTCTTCAGATCCACAAGGCTGAATGAGAGGGACCCATTGGTTTCCCCAGCCACACTAAGGGCCAATTCATACCATAGAAACGCAGTCCGGATGCGTTCAAGATGCTTTTCTGCATGCGCGTTTTTGACACGCTTTTGATGCAGTCCAGTGCAGTTTTTTCCCCCTACCTAAAATAAGGACATGCGAGTTACAGTGCATTTAAGTGCGTTTTTGGTGCATTCCGATGTGTTTTCGATGCTTTTTACTGCATTCAGTGCAGAAAAAAAAGCAGCATGTTCTACTTTTTTTTCCAGGAACTGAAACGCACTGGAACTGACTGCACTGGTGTGAACTATGCCATTGAAAGCCATATAACCTACTTTCTATGCGTTTCTGATGAAAAAAAAAAAAAAAAAAACACACTGGACTGCATGTGGTGTGAATTGGCCCTAAAATGTATGAATGCAGGAATCTCCCCTGCCAGCTTATGATGCATTTCTGACAGCTGGCACCTGCAGCTACAGAAGACCTAAACAGTAACTGCACACTATTGGATGCAGCTGCTGCTCGGCTCACAATTTTACACACAACTCCTTCGATTTGCAGATAGAAAGAAGGGTGCCGACAGGGCCACACTTGGTTTGAATTTTGGTTGATCTGGAACCAGCATAAGTTTACTTGGTGTATGTCCAGCTTTAGTCACCTTCATTCAATCACCATAGAAGGCATCAAGGCAGATATTGTCCAAAAACAAGATCGGAGGTGATAGAATCTGTAAAACTGGTCGCCTTGACAACTCATGATCCTGTGGTCCAGCTGAGTGACATGCTGGACATACAAGATAAAAAGCGGGTAATACACAACTGACACATGTTTCATACAACCATGACCAACAAGTAACATGCCTGACCTACACACCTGAGAGACAAGGGGTTCACCAGAAGCGCACACAATCATACAGTGACAGGCCGGACATACAAGAGATGCACCATAACACACACACACACACACACACACACAATGGGTGACACGTCTGACACACATAATCGAAGTCAAGGGACATGTCAGTGACACACAACCAAGCGACACAACCAAGCGACATGCTCATATTACACAAACGTTGGGTGATGTGTGATATACACATGGGAATTAGGGAAATGTCAGTCACAAACAACCAACATACCAAAACACATACAAACTCACACACACACACAATGGGCGATATGCCTGACATGCGTGTTTGTTATTGGTTGAACTAGATGTGACAATACTGAAGAAATGACGCTTTGCTACAATGTAAAGTAGTGAGTGTACAGCTTGTATAACAGTGTAAAATTTGCTGTCCCATCAAAATAACTCAACACACAGCCATTAATGTCTAAACCGGTGGCAACAAAAGTGAGAACACCCCTAAGTGAAAATGTCCAAACTGGGCCCAAAGTGTCAATATTTTATGTGGCCACCATTATTTTCCAGCACTGCCTTAACCCTCTTGGGCATGGAGTTCACCAGAGCTTCACAGGTTGCCACTGGAGTCCCCTTCACTCCTCCATGATGACATCACAGAGCTGGTGGATGTTAGGGACCTTGCACTCCTCCACCTTCCGTTTGACGATACCCCACAGATGCTTAATAGGGCTTAGGTCTGGAGACATGCTTGGCCAGTTCATCACCATTACCCTCAGCTTCTTTAGGAAGGCAGTGGTCATCTTGGAAGTGTGTTTGGGATCGTTATGTTGGAATAATACCCTGCGGCCCAGTCTCCGAAGGGAGGGGGATCATGCTCTGCTTCAGTATGTCACAGTACATGTTGGCATACATGGTTCCCTCAATGAACTGTAGCTCCCCAGTGCCGGCAGTGCTAATGCAGCCCCAGACCATGACACTCCCACCACCATGCTTGACTGTAGGCAAAACACACTTGTCTTTGTACTCCTCACCTGGTTGCCACACACGCTTGACACCATCTGAACCAAATAAGTTTATCTTGGTCTCATCAGACCACAGTGCATGATTCCAGTAATCCATGTCCTTAGTCTGCTTGTCTTCAGCAAACTGTTTGCAGGCTCTCTTGTGCATCATTTTTAGAAGAGGCTTCCTTCTAGGATGACAGCCATGCAGACCATTTTGATGCAGTGTGCGGCGTATGGTCTGAGCACTGACAGGCTGACCTCCCACACCTTCAACCTCTGCAGCAATGCTGGCAGCACTCATGTGTCTATTTCCCAAAGACAACCTCTGGATATGACGCTGAGCACGTGCACTCAACTTCTTTGGTTGACCATGGTGAGGCCTGTTCTGAGTGGAACATTTCCTGTTAAACTGCTGTATGGTCTTGGCCACCGTGCTGCAGCTCAGTTTCAGGGTCTTGGCAATCTTCTTATAGCCTAGGGGCCATCTTTATGTAGAGCAACAATTCTTTTTTTTCAGATCCTCAGAGTTCTTTGCCATGAGGTGCCATGTTGAACTTCCAGTGACCAGTAAGACAGTGAGAGCGATAACACCAAATTTAACTCACCTGCTCCCCATTCACACCTGAAACACTAACGAGTCACATGACATCTGGGAGGGAAAATGGCTAATTGGGCCCAATTTGGACATTTTCACTTAGGGGTGTACTCACTTTTGTTACCAGCGGTTTAGACATTAATGGCTGTGTGTGGAGTTATTTTGAGAGGACAGCAAATTTACACCGTTATACAAGCTGTACACTCACTACTTTATATATATATATATATATATATATATATATATATATATATATCTCAGGGGAGGTATCTGACATTATATATATATATATACACACACACACACACACACACACATCAGACACAGGCCAGTAACACACACCCTATAAGTCACATAGTTTGCACCCACACAAGAGGGAGCACTTACCTGCCAGTGACACCCCACTCACATACACAGATTGGCTGGTTCAATAAATGACCATAAAAACCCAAACTAAGGCTGTTGTTCATAGCAACCCTCCCTGGTTGCTATGGGAAGCCTCCCCTCCCCCCAGGCAGCCATGTACCATCCCCAGTATACGTCACAGCCCGGCTCGGGGGTCACCCGGCGGACGAGCAGCCGCTACACACGAAGGATACGAAGTAGACGGAGAGGAAGATGAGAGCGCAGCAGTCTATGAGAGAGAAGATGAAGAGCGCGGCCTCCATCCCGCCAGCCGCTCCTTCACCCGCACCACGTGACCCGGAGACCTGTGGGGAAGAGCGTCACGTGACCCCAAGATCCGGCCGGAGAGGGCGGGGCACTGTTACTATGACTACCGAACACTTTACCTATCCTGTTACTTATGGAATAAAGTCTGATCATTACTTCTCACTGCAGCTATGACTGAACTCTGCAGCCAAACTTCAAATAGCAAAATATACATTTCCTAAGTGACAGGCAGTGCACAAGACAGCTATAGGCAATCATCAGACACAGGCAGTTCTATAGACACTTATGTGTGAGGAGATATGTTACATTAAATAGCCTGGCGTGCTCTGAGATAAGAAGCTGCGGGGGGGCTTCTGAATTTCTGTGTGAAGGTAAAGCTGCCACCACCCGTCTGGTCAGGCACATGTATGGACAGCCTGTGTAAAGTCATATCTTGTCAGGCATATTCGAGGACACCCACATGTGAGGACCCCGGCCCACGTGTGAGCTGATGGTAGAAGTCACTTCCGGGGTACAGACAGATACAGACTTTAATATGAAGATCCGACCGGTGTCACCGGGAATAGACCGGAGGCTGAAACACCGGCTCACCCAGGTACGAGAGGAGGAGGGTATATATACCGACCTCGCTGTATACAGGCTCCTCTCACATTTTTGGGTGATGTATTATAACTGGGAATAGAATATCTCCATCCCTGCTGTGCGCTCCACAGTCTGCTGCTTGGAAAGCTTCCATTGCTCCAGTCTTCATCATTCGGCTCCATAGTGTCCCTGATCTCACCTCTCCAGATACTCTTCTATGAGAGCCCAGGCAGTGTGCACAGACACATCGCTAGGAGGGAGCAATTCTTAGTTTTCACAGATCTCTGTCGCTTCAGCACTGTGGTGCAAGTCATCTTCAAAGTTCACAGTAGAAGCACCGATGTCCATCTCACTGGCCCTCCTACTCCTGGTAGCTCAACCCCCCCAACCCGGCAGTGGCTCGGTAGCTCAGCTTCCCACCCAGCAGTGGCTCGGTGGCTCAACCCCCCGACCCGTCTGTGACTCGGTAGCTCAGCTTCCCCCCCCCCAGCAGTGGCTCAATCCCCCGAC
>BLSH010531877.1:608335-619515 GCA_018402905.1 Glandirana rugosa
CCAGGGGGTTCCAAGACAAGACCCTGGAGAATAAAAGTTATATGTGGAGAAGGGACCCAGCCGACTATCGGAGGGTTCCGAAAGTTATAGTAAAGATGCGACTGCTCGTCAGCGTAGAAATTATATTGAAAGCCTTGGGAGGCTATCAGCCGACCCAGGGAAGAGGTGTATATTGAAAATAAGAGGTCCCAGAACAGAACCTTGGGGGACCCCGACAGAGAAAGGAAGAGGAGAGGAGGAGGTAGAATTGTATGTGACACTGAAGGTGCGATGGGATAGGTAGGATGAGAGCCACTGAAGAGCACAGTCATGGAGACTGAGGGAGTAAAGTTTTTTTGAGGAGGAGGGGGTGGTCGACAGTATCAAAGGCAGCTGTAAGGTCCAGGAGCAGGAGTACAGAGTAGTGTCCGTTGGTTTTAGCGGTTGGTAGGTCATTTGTGAGTTTAAGAAGGGCAGTTTCTGTGGAGTGTTGAGGGCGGAATCCAGATTGAAGGGGGTCCAGAAGGTTATTCTTAACAAGGTGTTCACTCAGTTGGTTGTAGGCTAGGTGTTCGAGGAGTTTGGAGGAAAAGGGGTGCAAGGAGATAGGGCATAGATTGTTAAGATCGGCAGGGTCCAGGGATGGCTTTTTGAGTATGGGGGTGACCAATGCATGTTTTAGAGGGTTGGGGAAGATGCCAGAAGAGAGGGAGAGGTTGAAGATGTGAGTTAGAGAGTGTAGGATAGAGTCAGAGGGTGACCGTAGTATTTGAGAGGGAATAGGGTCCAGTGGACAGGTGGTTAGGTGGACGTTGGAAAGGAGTTTAGCAACCTCATTTTATAGTAGCAGGTTTGAATAAGGATAGTGTCCATTGTGCTTGTTGACATGGTGTGTTAACTGGAGAAGATGCCTGTAGAGTGGAGTTTTCATCACGAATTGTGTCAATCTTGCTTTTGAAGTGGTTAGCAACCTCCTGGGCAGTGAGTGTGTTAGTGGGCGGAAGTGCTGGAGGACGAAGTAGGGAGTTGAAGGTAGAGAAGTGTTGACGGGGACTGGATGAGCAGGTGTTAATAAGAGTGGAAAATAGGTCTGCTTGGCAGTGTGAGGCGAGAATTGTATTTATGGAGGACAGATTTGTATTGGTTGAAGTCTTTGAGAGACTTTGTCTTGTGCCACCGACGCTCAAGGGCGCGGCTACGCTTTTTGAGATTTTTGGTGTCGTCTGTATGCCAGGGTTGTTGGGGTCGAGGCCTGATTTTGTGTGTGGTGAGGGGAGCTAGCTTGTCCAGAGTGAAGGACCGGGATTTATTGTAGATGGTAGTGGCTTGGTTGGGGCAGGACAGGGGTGAGATTTTTTCATAGAGGTGGTCAGTAGCAGAATAGAGGAGAGAAGTGTTGAGTTGACGAAGGTTTCTACGGGTGACGGTTAGGCGATTGGAGGGAAAGGTGGTGCAAGACAGAGAGAGAGAGAGAGAGACTAATAAGGTGGTGGTCAGAGAGGGGAAAGGGATTGTTGGAGAAGTTGCATGGAGTGCATAGATAGGAGAAGACAAGATCGAGGGTGTTTCCATCAGTGTGAGTAGAAGCCTGTACCCATTGCATCATGTCAAATGAGGAAGTTAGACTAAGAAGTTTAGAAGTAGCAGTAGTGTTAGTGTTAACCGGGATGTTGAAGTCACCAAGAAGGATTGTGGGAATTTCAGAAGAGAGGAAGAAGGGTAGCCAGGCAGAAAATCCATCAAGGAAAGCTGACAGTGGTCCAGGAGACCGATAGATCACAGCAATTCTTCGGGAGGTTGGAGAGAATAGACGTATACAGTGGGCTTCAAATGATGAGAGTGAAAGAGAGGGAGGAGAGTGAAGACCCTGAAAGTAATGCCCCTGGTAATATTTTATTATGTCTGGTGCTCCCAGACCTCCCCGTGTACAGGGGGAGAAGACTACTGTTTTTGTAAGGAATGGGTAAAGATAGAGTAAGAGAAGATTAAAGCGATATTAAACCCAAAAGCAAACATTTATCATATTGCAGCTTACCAATTCTTAGATGTGATGGCTGCATTCGTTTTATATTTTTTTGGCTTTCTTTCTTCTATTTTCATCTGGTGATCTGACCAGTAAGTCTGTTGTTTTTCAAAAGAGCAAGCTCTCCTGCAGATGTGTTGGTTTGCGGGGATGAGATAAACCATTTACCACTGACAAGGGTGCTTGCATTGATCAACTTTTATTTAGTCATGCAAAACCTTTATCCAAAAAGGAAAAAAAAACAGTTTGCTGTAACTGCTTATAAAGTATAGGTTGGAGTTTCAATGTGTTAGTGTACTTAAATCTAGTACATGTAACACTCCCCTCCCCCGAGACTGACAATGCTGCTGTCTAAAGGTGCTCCTTCATCCAGAGTGGAGGCCCTCTTATACAGGAGGTGTGTTACTGGCCAGATCACCAGATGAATACAGAGGGGAAGAAAGCCTAAAAAAAGAAAACGAATGCAGCCACCACACTTAATGATTGGTAAGCTGCAATATATTACATTTTTGGTTTTGAGTTTCCACTTTAAAACTGCTGTCAGTTTTCTTTTCTGCCATCTGTATGTCATTATATTTCTATTCACTTACATCCCCTAGACCAGTGTTTCTCAACTGAGGTTCTGCGGCGATCTACCCGTCAATCACTGGCAACTGACGGGTAGATTGAGTCTCAGCCAACATGCAGAGCAACTCAGGAATCAGCTGTAATAAGACCTCTCTTATAGTGCAATCATTCCCGCCAGCCCCTCGTTCGGCGCTGTCTCCCATTATATGTCCCCCCTGTATTGTGTCCTGACCACATGCGGTCTGTCCCGCTTCCCCCTGCACACTGTTTATTTTAAGTTAAACCCAGAATTGAGCATTTATGCAGAAAAAAAGCACAAGTTTCACATAAAGTTTCACATAAAATAGGTAAGTTCTAATATTTTTTTTCTATCATTTAATGCTATTTATTAAAATAATTGTTATATCACAGCTCGCTGATCACACCAGTGTTGAGTGAGCTGTAGATCTGAGCGCTATTTCAGGAGTTCCCCGAGATCTCAAACTTTTTGCCAGGGGTTCCATGTCAAATCGCGGGGGCTTAGTTCTACTCAAGAACCTCTGGCAGTTTTTTTTTCTTGCTGTCTGTTTCCTGGTGGGGAGATTTTCCTTATACATCCGGTCCCAAAAGTGCAAAAGAAAGTGAGAAGCTGCCTTTGTAGTGAAGGTAATTCATATCTTCAAACATATCCTATATAAAGACCAGGCCTTTTCTGGAGCTTTTTATATACATGTAACAATCAGTATTTTTTTGCTAAAATAATTACTTAGAACCCCCAATTATATATATTGGAGGCCCTAGCCTAGAGAATAAATTGGTGGGTTTTGCAAATTTTTTTATGTCAAGGTATTTGCACAGCATTTTTTCAAACGCAATTTTTTGGGGGAAAAAAAAATGAGCTCTTTTGAATTTTAATCACGGGACAGGGACATTTTTTTAAAATGATTTATTTAGTTTATTTTTTTTACATTGTTGCTTTAAAGGGTTTGTAAACTTTGTTACACCACTTGTACCTACAGGTAAGCCTATAATAAGGCTTACCTGTAGGTACCGTGAATATCTCCTAAACTTGCACAGTTTAGGAGATATTCACTATATACGCTTCTTCCAATGTCATCGCCGCAGCCGCACTGAAGAAACGACCCGCTTGTGCCATTTCTTCAGGGCCCGTGCCATGACCGGTGGCTCCCGTCATTGCAGTTCCAGCCAGTCACATCACCGGAGCCCACAAATCCAGAAGCTCCAGGAAACATGTCGGCCATGACAGCGGTGTGCGGGGACCACTGCAACACTTTGATCTCGGTTAAGTATTTCATAATGAACTAGTATGCGATGTATGCTAGCTCATTATGCCTTTTGTGTTGCAAGTTTTTTTGATTTTGTTTTTTTTGAGGTTCGCAGCCTCTTTAATTTTTTTTATCACTTTTATCACAAGGAATGTAAACATGCATGTGACAGGTACACTTTATAGAGAAATCTGAGGATTAGAAGACCCCAAATCTCTCCTCTGCCCTTAAAGATGAGTTCCACCCAAAAGTGGAACTTACGCTTTAAGTGAAGGTGACCCCCCGACATTGCACAATTGCCATCTCATTATTTTGGGGGGGGACCCACTTCCTCTCCTGGTGCCGCGGAACAGGAAGGAAGTTCACCCCCCCTCCCAGCAATCTTCTGGGACCCAGAAGGTACCCTGGCCAATCACAGAGCGCAGTACGGCTCACCCCGGCTTTGAAACCAAAGCCGGGCGCCCACACGGAGGAGGAGAAGAGGAGCGAAGTGTCGGGCGGCCGCTTCGCTGGAGCCTGGGACAGGTGAGACAGGTTTTTGTAGCTGCTGACTTTTAAAAGGGTGGAACTCCACTTTAAGGCCATCAAAACACCAGGATCGGTGGTTTTAAATGCTTTTGATTTTTTTTAAAAATGGTGCTGTTGATATCCGGGTAAACCGGTCCTGACGTTGGGGCATCACTTCTGGGTTACCATAGCAGAGAGCCAACAGGTTGCTTGGGTCTCCAGGTGTGGACAGGAGACCTCGAGCAAGCCAATGAATGTGGTAATGGGGGGAATCCCCTCCCGCTGCTTGTAAAAGCAGTTGAGTGGCTAGTTATCTGCCAGGATTGCTTTTACAAAAAAGACCGCCACCTCTTAAAAACGATATGCGGCTGCAGGCATTATCCTGGTATAACCACCCGAAGCACAGTGATGTACGGGTACATCGCTTGTCCAGAAGTGGTTAAACACACTGTTAATACTACATGCACAGTTATGATATAACCTTCTATATGGGTTACTTAGTAATGTTCCCTGCTTGGCGTAACCAGTATGCTTTGAGGGCCAGTGTTAAAGAATAGCAAAATTAGCACTGGAGGCATAGCCCTGGCCTCACAACTGCATCCTGGGAAGGCTACATTACCAATGTCATCCTGGAAAATCTCATCTCTACACTGAGAGATCTCGTGAGACTTTGTGAAATCTTGCATAGTCTCAGGGAAGAGCATTTTTTTCCTGTGAGGTTTCATAAAATCTCACAGGAAGAGACATTTTTTTCTCTCCAGATGTGCACTGTTAGATGTTCTGGGAAGTAAAGGGAGGTGGATTCATCGGCCTTCAGTGAAAATGGAGAGGAGGAATGGGGTGGGGGTGGGGAAAAATCAGTTATGCTTTGAAACATTGCTCCATCCCATTAATGCCTGTATTGTAATCTGCTATTCTGGAGCACTGATTGCGGAGTCTTGTGAATGTGTATTGATGGTAAAACTCGTTCATGTTTTATGTTTAGTGCCGAGTATGGAAGAAGAAAGCGGAATGCCTTCAGAATCCAGGTAGAGAAAGGTGAGCTTTTTTGTGTAATTGGAGTAAAACATTATTTTACCTTAAACTTGTTTGAATTTTATATCATTACTTTGGTATTGATATCCCCAGTTCTGCTTGCTTTCAGTGTTTAAAGTTATCTGCGAGGAGAATGAAGATATTGAGGACCTGGAAGATACACATTTGGCAAAGCGGGCAAAGAGAGGAGCCGATGGGTACGCTACGTTCTTTACATTAGAATATCATTTTCCTTTTCTCAGGGGATCACATATATATAAAATATTGTATGTGTGTGTGTGTGTGTATGTGTATATATATATATATATATATATATCTATATATATCTATCTCCAGCTAAATACAAATTAAAATGCATATTTATGTTGGTTAAAAAAAAAAGTTGACATTTTTGTCCAGTTCTACATCGGATGTCACAGCCAGGTTATTGATCTGGGATTTTCTGTGCTGCAGTTAAAATACTAAAGTCTCCAATTTTCTCATTTAAAAAAACAAACATGTTATACTTACCCGTTCTGTGTTGTGGTTGTGCACAGATCCTCTTCTCGGGTCCCTCGCTAGCGCTCCTCACCCCTCCCTCCTGCCAAGTGCCCCCAGAGCAAGTACTTTGCTATGGGGGCACCCAAGTCGAGCCACTGCTCTGTGTGTGTCCATTCAATCAGGGAGCCGCGGTTTGCCCCCCTCTCTCCTCATTGACTCACTGACTTCGACAGCAGCAGGAGCCAGTGGCGCTGCGCTGCTCTTCCAGCCAAAGCTGAGGGAGAGTCCCGGGCAGCCGAGACTCGTGTGCAACATTGCTGGATCAAGATGGGGCTCAGGTAAGTATGAGGATGGCTGCTGCACACAGGTTTTTTTTTTTCTCTAAATGCATAGAATGCATTAAGATAAAAAGCCTTCTGACTTTACAGGCACTTTAAAGTGATTGTAAAGCTTAGCTTTTTTTTTTTTTAAATAACAAACATATCATACCTCCTCTGAGCAAGGGTTTTGCACAGAGTGGCCCTGATCCTCCTCTTCTGGGGTCCCTCCGCGGCGCTTCTGGACTCGGATCCGCCCCCCCTTCATTGGATTTGATTGACAGCAATGGGAGCCAATGGCTGTGCTGCTATCAATCTATCCAATCAGGACCCAAGATACTGGCTGGGGTGGGTGTGCTCTATTCCAGCATGGGAAAGACAGGGTTCAGGTAAGTAAAAGGGGGGATCTGGGGGGCTGTTGCCCTAAAGGAGTTTTTTCACCGAATGCATTATGTTAAAAAACCCTGAGGGTTTACAACCCCTTTAAGCTCTTTAGTCTGGTCACCTCCCCACCCCTGGCCTTTGACTGGCAAATGAAGGAGACGCACATATCTCTCCTCCTCCTTCCTCACAGCATATTCCTCATCTGCAAAGCAAGCGGACAAGCATGAGCAGAGCCCAGGAGTAGATTAAGGCAGTATGGCACCCTAGACAAGGGAGCAGCTTTGCAACCCACTCTGAGCTCCTCTCTATATGACAGTCAGCCAAACAGAATATCAGTGGTAGGATGTGGTGTGGGTGGAATGCAAATGATGTGGTCATAAAGAATGTCAGTCGACAGAACGGTATTCATAGAGAGGCAAATACTTCCATAGTAAGTTATAAAATCTAAAATGCACCAATAGCGATGTAAAATGTAGAAAAACACAATTGGTTTCTGATGTACTTATGGTTTGTATAGTTCCATCTAAATCAGCTGTGAAAGGAAAAAACACACTCTTATGACCTATATTAAAAGTTAGTTATTTAAAAAACAAAAGTCATAAAAGAGGGTTTTATTTGGGACAGAGATAGGTTCTATTAGGCCTCTTGCACACTGCAGCTTAAAAAAAGCTCAATACAGCATTTTTTGTACTGATGTAAAATACAACCTGTCATTTACAATGTGCCGGTACACACAGGCGCATAAATAAGAGCTGCGTGTTCTTGAATAAAAAAAAAAAAAATAGAAAAATCTGCATTCACGGTCAGTATTTGGTGCCGGTACATGCAAATGCGCACAAATATGTGCATATGAGCATAAATATTTATTAATTTTTCCTTGGAATGTATTGTGCGCACCAATGTGTGAATGTGCATATAGACGCAAAACAAACTCCTGAAATTACTTCCAAAAAAAGCAGATGCTCAAACATCACTACCGTGAGCAGGAGGCCTTACTAACCCTCCAACCAATGATATTCTCCTTCCCCTGTGGACTCCCAATGCTCCTTTTGTAGGAACTGTGGGTCTGGACCTTGTGTAAACTTCATATTTTTTTGGGGTTAAAGTGACAATAAACTCTGGTTTAAAAATATATTTATTCACGTATGTATTCTTAACTCGTACGCACCCTCTACTACTCTCAGCCTATTCCAAAATTTCAAATTCCTTTTTGTTGCTGTAATTCAGCTTCCTGTTATTGGGTGGCTAGTTCATTCTTCATGTCCCACTGTATGTGCAGTAGGTATGTAGTCACCCTCTCTTGCTCCCTCCTGAGATGGACTGTGGGATTTGTAGTGTGCATAGAGCATGGTACATGACTGTAACTAACATGCCCTGCTCGACAAAGGGTGACCTCTACCCATGCCACATCCCAAAACAAAATCTACAAAAAGGATGCAAGAACTAGTCTCGCAACTGGTGGACTTTACTGGTACATAACATGAGACCAAAGACAGGTTATATAAATGTATCAAAAATGTTTTTATTAGTATATTCCTTTAAAAGGCGCTCACAAAGCGTTCAAAAAATGCATGACCCCTATATACTACCTCTCAAATAACAATATAGTAAGGCTACAAAGGCCACTGAAGGTGTCTGTATATTGGGTCTCCCTCGCTGGTCGTCCACTGCTCCTTCCAAACAAATAGAAGTGAGGGGGGAAAAGGGAGAAGTTTGGGAACTCAGAGGACATTAAAAGGAAGCAGAAAAACCGAATAAAAGACCATTTGAGGAAAAATAGATTACAGGGCCATTAAGTAGTGGATGTGTATGGATTTTTTTTGGAGAATAAGGATCTTGTTTAGTGTCACTAATGACCATCTTCCTTTCTGGCATGACAGTGTTCAGATGTGGCCATTGGCTGCTTAGTTCTGGGAGAACAGAAATGTTGCATGCAACCCTATACCTAGAGATATATATATATATATATATATATATATATATATATATATATATATATAGGTCATGTTCTCCACTAAAGGCTCTTTGGTGGCTGACATTAAGGCAGAGCTGACCAGTCAACAGCCCTTCCTGGGTTGACATCCTGTTTTTTTTGACCAAGGGCCTTTGTATCGTTCATCTGAGATAGTGGTGCGTTTATTTACTATTTTTTTTGTGTGTGTGTGTGTTTTAAAGTGGTGGTAAAGCTTACCTTGTTTACTTGCACCTACAGGTAAGCTTAAATTAAGGCTTACCTGTAGGTACAGTAAATATCTCCTAAACTTGCACCGTTTAGATATTTATTATAGTAGCAGCCGGTGACATCACCGGCGCATGTGCACTGCGCCGTGCTGTCCATTGAGGGAGCTGTGTTGCGGCAGTGACTCATGTGCAGGAGTGACGTCCTTGCCGTTCGGCCATTCAAACTTCTAAAGCCCATGAACCCAGAAAGAACGGGTGAAGATGGAAGTCCTGTCAATGGTGACAGCATACCGCTGGAGGGCTTCGTTCTAAGATAGGTCTTTCATAATGTGCTAGTATGCAATGCATACTAGCACATTATGCTATTGTTTTGCAGGGGACATGGGTTTTTTTTCGTTTTTTTTGCCGCTTTAATCTGACTTTTTTTTTTTTTTCTAATAATAATTCTGCCCCAGATATTCAAATCTTTTACCTGTGCTGTCTTTGGAGTTCTTTTCATGGTCACATTCTGAGTGTTCATTTACTATTTTTGTAGTCATCAGTTTGTGTGTTTTTTTTTTTTTGTTTTGTTTTTTTTTTGCACTAATGTACAGTTTGATTCATCTGAGGAATTTGGGTTTCTCTCTTATACAGAGATATGGAAAGATTGTCCGATGACTCAACAGATACTGATGACTATACAGAGCAGGCGGTAAGTAGAAAAGCACGGAGATCATGTACTGTAGTAGCATTCCTGCAGAAGATGGGTAGCAAATATTTAATTATGTTTAAAATGTGAGGTTCTTTTGATAGAGCACCCCTACCCCTTCTTCACTGCACTCCACTTTTACCATTCTTCCCCTCCTGCTCTGTTTTTCTGCAGACCGTGTGACCTTATTCCTATCCGCTCAAGATAGAGTGATCTAAGTAGACGATTTCCAGGCCTGAAGTCACATGGGGAGGGGAGATGGTCATTAATGCGGATGTGAACCCTAACTGATATTTAGATTGCTAAAGCTAACAATTGCTAATACTTTAACCTGGTGTCAGCTTCCACTCTTGGTGCTTTCACAGGTGAGCAGAGGGGCACCATTCAGTGTCCACCAAAAACAAGGTTATTATTTTTGGGTGGACTGACTTAACTATCAATTCTGTAACCTGACTGGACAACTTGCACAGTCAAGCAGCCTTGAAGACTGGAGTTCATAAATATAAGTGTTTCTAATTTGTGAAATGTAGAAGATTACCATTCTAACGTATTTTACTGCCTATTCTGCCTAAATTACATGGAATTTGATTAGTCGTAATGTCCAATAAACAGTTTCCTGTTGGATAAATCAAATCACTTTCCGACTGTACTTCGACTTATTACCAGAAGAGGTCCTCATTGCACAACATTACACTGTCCAAACTGCATAACTTATGAAGTGTAGTGAACTTGCTTTAATGGGTTGCCAGAGTAATCATCCATTGTTCTACAACCAGTGGTGGGAGTACCCCACTATCTCTGAAGGTTTATACATTTCCTTTGTACCTTCATAAAGGAAATCTGGACCTGAAAGATTGATTTTTATGATGATGGAATAATAGTGAATCATAAATTTGCATTCAAACAGGCTGGTGCACTGGCATTATTTTTTTTATCCAATATACATATCAAGTGTAATGTGCAAATTACTGTACTAATATAATCACCTCTAGTAGTTTGATGATTTGAGAAAAGTCAAATTGTGACGACTTCTACATACTTAAAGGCTAACTCTACCTCTTTGGACCATGGTACACCCGTATTTAGGGTGTGTATGTGCACAGGCTCCCCTAGGGGATTTAACAAGCTTATCTTCTAGGGAGACTTATTGATATAAAATATCAGAACAGTGATAAATACATTTTTGGTATTTGCTAGTGTAACTTTTTTTGTCGTGTGTTTTTATTTTTATTTTTAGTCCTCAAATCACATGAATTCCTCTCTGCTTTCCTTGTATCGGAAAGGAAACCCTGATTCAGACACGCCCTCCAAAAATGAGACCCCAGACACCAGCACACCGGCCCCTTCCAGATCTGCTGCACAACCACACACAGCAGGGCACCCAAGAACCCCAGAAGTTGGATGGTTTGTTGACAAAACTCCCAGCAAGACCATAGAGAAGAACATCTTCATAGATCTGTGTGATGATGGGGAGAAAGAGAAGAAGGGGGCTGGCGATGAAGAGGTAGTTATTCTATCTTTATTGCTACTGTTGTGCCTCAGCACTGTGTTGTTTTATATATTTATATTTATATTTATATATATATATATATATATATATAGAGATATATATATATATATATATATATATATATATATATATATATATATATATCTATATAATATATATATATATATATATATATATATATATATATATATAGAGATATATATATATATATATATATATATTTATATTTATATATAATATATCT
>BLSH010531877.1:653456-667779 GCA_018402905.1 Glandirana rugosa
CAGCAGGCAGCTTGTCTATTCAGAACACTGTTCCTCTGCTGTGTGGAGGGGGTGTGTGCCTATCCTTCAGTCGGCTCTCGCACACTGTAACTGCAGCCTCTCTGCTCCTGACAGATTAAGAAAATTTTAACACTTTTCTGCCCTTTTGAATGGGTGTAGGATAGAGAAGACTGCAGATAAACAAGGTAAACCTTTGTAGGAGGATTTATTTAATCTCGGTGTATCATCTGAGGCTGTTCACTTCACTGGATAGATGTGAGCCTTCACAACCACTTTAACGGGTATTTTGCTGTACTTGCAGTGTTTCAAATTGATAAACCATGGGGGAAATGTATTGGAGAGATGTACTTAATATATTTTTATTTTGTGCAGACATGCATTTAAATTGCTTGCTAAAACTTGCAACAAGATGGATCAGGAGTGCTAATGGCTGTATTCAAGAAGGGGGGTCTACTTAAAGTGATATTAAAGGTTATTTTTCTCTTGCTAAACATAGTTATACTTACCTGCTCTGTCCAATGATATTGCACAAAGAGGTCCCTTACCTCCTCTTCTAGAGTCACTCGTTGGTGCCACTCTTCCTTCCTCCAGGTGCCCCGTTAGCAAGCTGTGTGCTATGGGGGCAACTGTGTGCACCCATGATCCTGAGCCAGGAGCCATCAATAAACACACATAACCTGGCTCGGCCACCCTTGCACCCTCCTCACATTTGACTGACTGTGTGTCATGTCAGAAGGGGAAGGGAGAGCAGTGGCACTGCAGCCAAGACAGTGCTGTAGTGTGAGAAAACTATGATTTAGAACCACATTATTTTATCATAGTTACTGGCTAAGACTCCTGGGTAGCGTTGAAAAGCCCAGTTGGGAATCACATCTGCCCACAACATCGGGATACTGACAGTTACTTAAGCAGTTCCCACCCAGGCCAATTCTGACATTTCTCTCCTACATGTAGAAATCAGTATTTTTTTGATAGAAAATTACCTGAAACCCCCAAACATGTATTTTTAGCAGAGTCCCTGGAGAATAAAATAGTGGGTGTTGTAATTTTTTATGTCATACAGTATTGTGAAAGCATGGGCCGTGACAGGTCCTCTTTATAGAGAGATCTGGGGTCTATTAGACCCCAGATCTCTCCTCTGGTCTCTAATGCAGCTGATCAGACAAAGATCGGTCCGATCGGCTACTTTCCTGGCTGCTAATGGTCAGGTAAACAAAGAGCCGAAACCGGATGTGACGAAATCCTCATCACTTCTGGGGTCACAAAGAGGGAGGAACAACATCAGATCCTCTCTGTCTTTGTTGTACCGCCATTGCATTGCTTCCAGGCTCCACGATCAGGCAGCAGAGCCTGGAAAAGGCGGCGGGAGAGGGGGCACCCTTCCACCGCTCCCAGAACTGATCGAATGGTTTTTCAGCCACTCTAATCCCCTCTGCTGTAGATGGAGTCGCTAGCTGAAAAATTTGATACCGTGATGATGCTTGTAGGTGCAGGCTTCATCCCAGTATAACCACTTCACCCTGAGGACGTTATACGGGCGGAAAGTGGTTAAAGTGGTTCTAAAGGCAGAAGATTTTTTACCTTAATGCATTCCATGCATTAAGGTAAATAACCTTCTGGATGCAGCTCCCTCCCCCCTCCCCCGCCAATACTTACCTGAGCCCCATCTCAATCCAGCAGTGTGCATGAGAGCACATTCCTGCTATCATTCTAGATAGTGAGCCAATGAGGAGAGGGCAAGGGCGGGGCAGAGCCACACTGTGTATGTAAATAGACAATATCCATTCACAGGAGTGCGGCTTGGGAGCGAGCCTGCTTGAGTGTCCCCATACCGAGAGGCTTGCCATTTATTGGGAGGACTTGGCAGTGTGGAGAAGCCAGAACAGGATCAATGTGACTGGACCATCTTTTGCAAACCATTTTTAGCACTTTTATTTGCAATTTAATTTAAGACTTGTTTGTAACCAAGAAATTGCAAGCAATGAATCCACTCCCTGGTGATCTGAACTTTTAATATGGACAAGTAATTAAAATTCACTCTTGATATGAATCAGCAAAGCGTGCGTCTCAATTAATATATTTTATTATTTTTCCCTGCTTTCAGCCTAAGCAGCTTAGAATACATGCTCTTTGCCTACCAAACAAAGGCTTCCACTTGTAAATAAGGTAAAAAAAATAAAATAACTACCCACAGATATATCAAATTTAAAAAAAAACAATGTTTTTAATAATTTCATAGCTATATTTGGAAAAATATTAAGATGTCAGCCATTAAATATTGACATCACAGTGCCTCTTATATTTATTATAATAATAATTAAACAAAAACATTATATATATATATATATATATATATATATATATATATTATAATATAATTTTTTTTTTTTTACATAAAGTGGGTAAACATTGCTTAAGGCCACCCTCTTTTGCATTGTAATAACAAATTTGCATACAGCTGGGATGTTAGAACCGCAAACACCATCTTATGAAAATGTCTTTCCTATAAGCAGGACGTTTAAACAGACCTTGTTTTTATTGTAATAGGCATAATGGCATACAATGCAGACTATGGAATACTGGTTAAAGAATAGGAATAAAAGGTTTATTTAAGTTAAAGCACGTAATTTAGGGTAATGTTCGCAGCAGTATACTGCAAAGATTTTTATTTGACCTAGGACTTTTTGTTCTGTTTCTTTACCGATCCTGGTGGATAGAATGTCAAGTCATTTTGTCATTTAAAAAATACTGTACAAAGCTCAGCAGTATGATGCATTAGATGACAGTTTATAAAAAGTGTAATGTACCCAAGCAATGGTAAAAATTCCCTATGCAGGAAATAGATGTATTTTTTTTACATCAAAAAGGTCTAAGTCTATGCCTATCTAAACCCAAAAGCATTTAATGTTTATTGCATATTACCAGTCCTTAGATGTATCATTAAATTCCCCCTTTTGAAGCGGAACTAAAGTCTGCAAAGCTTAAAGTGGAGCTCCAGTCATTTTTGTGTTTTATTAAAAATCAGCAGCTACAAATGGTAGCTGCTGACTTTTAATAAAACACACACTCACCTGTCCCAGGATCCAGCGATTTGCTCACCCGAGTCGCCAACTGTGGGCACCTGGCTGTGACAGCTTGTGGCTTTACAGCCGGGTGCCCACTGGGCATGCCCGCTACGCATTGTGAACGGTACCGCAGTCATCTGGGATCATTGATGTGTGCCAGAAGACTGCTGGCCAGAAGGAGGAGAGGAGAGGTTCCACTGGGGCAAAACCAGGTACCCCCCCACAAAAAAAGTGCCATTTGGAGAAGATGAGGGGGGGAGCTTAAAGTGGAACTTCCCCTTTTGGGTGGAGCTCTGCTTTAACTCTTTCTTCCAACGGTTCGAGGTCCCTCACCAGCAGCTGCATCTTCTACCTGGAATCTTCTGGGTAACCAGGCTGTGGCCATCTTCATTGGCTGGTAGGGATGACATCACTCCTGCTCAAGTGCATGAGTTCAGTCATCTCGGAACACATGATCTTTTCCACACTGTAAATTGAGATATGCATGCGCTTATCAGTATACATTCTAAAGAAGACTGTGAGCAGGCAGGTAGGTTTATTTTATTGCAGTAGAGACCTTTATCGTCTCTTCTGCAATAAAGAGCTTGCCTTTATTGTTTTTTGTTTTGTTTTTCTTCCTTTTTCTTTTTTTTAATAGAAACTATAGTTCTGCTTTGAGGCTTTTTATTCCCTTTTATGTGCAACTGCTGATCCTTCCAGTATCTATGGAGGAGCAGTATTGTCACCCTAGACTGGTGTCCTGATTTAGACTACAAAGAACCTCCCCACTCTACACCTCCATTAAAAGAGAAGTTGTGTAGTTTAGAGAATAGATTGTAAAACTTATAATGCAGTTGAAGATTTAAACAGGAAAGCCCAAAGGATTTTGCAAAGATTATGAATTTCTATTAGGCTTATCAGGTATTTGACTGCATCTTCAGAAAATGTACTGAGCCTAAAAATAATAACAATAAAACAGCTGCCACATTTAAGGACCGGTAAGGTGCAGCATGCTGCCTTTTTGTTTTAGGGTTTAGATCTCTGTTAAAAATATAGGTTTGTTGTTTTAACTTTGAAGCGTTAAGAGAAATTTAATGTGCATGTATTCTTTACATAGTTGCTACTGTGTACACAACCAAAGGTTATTGTCACGTGCCATAATTACAAACAGGATCTCCTAATGATTGTAATATGAACCTGTCTCCTACTGATATTGATAATTTAGTGGAAAAGGACTTTATGACTGTGTTACAGCTTTATCAATATATACTTTTCATTGTGTCATGATTTAAAAGATAGTCTGTATTCTACAGCGCTATCACTTTAAATCATTCATTTTCTCCCTGGGTTGCTGCAGTTCACCAAATGCCCATATAATGGCTACTTGTTATGAATGTTTTACTCCACCCACAGTGTTGTCCTTCAATGATGATAATCAATTTACATCAAAGATCAATCTATAAATTAAAATAATTCAGTTCATATATAAATCATATATACATATGTGCAACAGGTATAGTAAACCGACATAAAGTGCTACTGTTATAAAGTGCTATTTTGTGACTTAAAGCGAAGTTCCACCCACATTTTTCACTCCTTACCATGCAGCACTAATATGCATCCTTAAGATGAATTGACAATTTTTTAAATTTTTTTTCTGTTTGCTTACCGGATTTATGCCTATATCTAATTTTACTTCCTCCTTTAGGGCCTGCGCACGCCGTATGTCATTTCCGGCTTTGCATTGGCTCCTGGGAGATCTTGTGCACTGCTCCCATAACATTTAACATTGGCGTTATGGAAAATCTTGGTCCGCTTGATATGGCACTGCTCCCATAACATTTAACATTGGCATCTATGGAAAATGTTGGTCAGCTTGACATGGCACTGCTCCAAGATTTTCCATAGAAGCCAATGTTAAATTTTACTGAAGCCATGTCATGTCAAGCTGACTAAGATTGCTCCTCACTGCACATGCGCGAGATCGTCAGGCACATGCTTTTCACAATTGTGTGGTAGAACCCGTAGAGACTTCTATGGGGCCATGTCACTTGTGTGACAGTCCCATATAAGCCTCAGGATTCGCTGTACATGCATGTCTGATGCTAAGAACATTTTACAGAAGAATGTAAGCATTGTGAAAGACTGCAGGTCTGCAGAGCTAAGCATGCATATGAGGAAGATGGGTTACTTTTGGGTCAGGGGAGAGGACAAAAGGGGTAATGTACTTTCTTTGAAAATGCAAAAATGGATATTCTTGAAAATGTGTAAATCCGAATTTTTGCCACACAACATGCTCACTGTGCTTCAGAGTATCTGTGGTGCATGCTGAAAATCTCCTTATTTTCCCCACCAGACTGGAGAGACCAAGAATGTTCTGGTGCAGTAGTGTAATGGCTCTTATTGTGTGAATTATTTTTTTTTTCTAGGATGGGAGAGAGACCTTTATAACTGTTGGATATTCTAGAAAAGATTTGTGCCAGCAAACACACATTGCAGTATTCAGATTCAAGAATAGCCTATTTTGATGCTGTATAATGGGGCTGTGTTGCTGTTATTGTAAGCGTCATTTGTTTGCACAGGTTCAATATTTTTCTCTGACTTTTTTCCTCTTCTCTTGTAGTCGGGAGCCAGTGTGAGAGTTGTTAATCAGTTGCTCACCGAGATGGATGGACTGGAAAGTAGACGTCAAGTTTTTATCATGGCTGCCACAAACCGTCCAGGTGAGCTACACTCGCCGATAATGAAGAGATATCAGCTCAATCTTCCAACACATTACAGCTCGAGCTTTCCAGCACATTACACTACCAGAAACAGAGACACTTGGGTTGAACTGGTATTCTGCTGCTGTTCCTGGTTGAAAAGAACTCTAGGCTGTGAATGTTCATTAAAAATAGGCTTATGCCTTGCTCACACGGGCATATGGATAGCATATGCCCATGCAAGGACTTTTTTTTTGCCCACATGGGGATGCACAGGTGTTCTGTGCATCCCTGTTCAGACAGTCCCATTCATGTCAAGTGGGACATGAATGGGGCTGTCAGCAGCTGCAAGGCCACTGCTCCTAGTTTGACAGTGCAGTTTGAGTGCAGGGGACTTTGGCCTTGTCCCCCAAAATGGTTATACCTGGGCAATAATGTGACCTCTGCAGACATCCTCTGGTAACTTTGGATCAGCCCAGTAGAATGTTATCTGTCCCTGCCCACAGGCCTTTTCAGTGCAGCAAATATGCAGGCACAATCCTGCTGCCTTCAATGCAGTCTGTCTTTCCAGTAGTGCAAAGTATGCCACATTCTGTACATGAAAGGTAAGCTCTGTTGGGTCAATGCAGGGGCGACATGGTTAGTGGTATAGCCTGTTGGTACTGATCATCACAAACAGATTAGTGATCAAGGCCTGATAGTTCTCAGTGGGTGGGCAACCGGCAAGTCTGATATCACTCGATCTGACCCTTTTTAGTCACCTTAAGGCCTCATGCACACAGGACGTTTTTTGACTGTTTTTCAGCAGCTGTTATCAGCTGCAGACATTTTTGTCTACAGTTATTAAACCCTCCATCATGTTATCCTATGGGTTCATGCACACATAGGCTGTTATCAATCGTTTTTAGCAGTGACGTTTTTGAGCTGTAAAAAAAACCCAAGAGCTGAGGGTTTTTTGGACTGTTTTCAGCTGTAAAAACATTCAAACAATTAAAAACGTCCAAAAACGCTCAAAAAACGTCAATCCCCCAACGTTTTTGGATGTTTTAGACCAATTGAAGAAAAAAAACAAACGCTGGCCCTTTAAAAATGGGAAAAACCTGTGGTAATATAATGCTGGTAAAAGCTGAAAACATCCCTGATAAGCTGCTGACTTTTTTGGCTGTTTTTTTAAAGTCCTGTATGCATGAGGCCTAAAGCTGACCAAGGCCATACAATGTTGAGTTTATTTATTTTATCATTCAGCCAGTGGACTGGTGGACAGTTAACTCCATCCACACAATCATCCCCCCTAAAGGAACGTTGTACTATGACTGCAGTGTCCACCACTGATCGATGGAAACATTTTCAACGTGGTGTTAACAGCCACACTAATCAATATTCAGCCAGTCCCAGATTTATTTTTAGTCTCACCTTTTGGGCTGTATTGTTATGTTCTCTGCTCCTGAATGGCAAAGTCTAGGAATTTGTCATATCTGAATTTTGATTTCTCACCAGGGAGAGGCAGAAACATGTCTGTACTGGTAACACACTGCAACAGATCAATTCATTCTTTGAAGGAATGTGCTTCTATGTTTATCTTGTATAATAGTAATTATATAATAAATTATACTGAACAGAGCAAGTAAATCTACAGAACAATGTTCAAGATCATTAATATAATTCATAAGTGTATATATATAAAGGTTCTCATGTCTGTATAACAGCTGATGCATTTGACATCCTGTTTGGATCAGCTCATTGTTCTAGATTAGGCTTTCTCAACCTTTTTAACATAAAGTAACCATTAAAAAAACTTTCTAGTCTCAAGGAACACCTGCTAACACCAACCTTTATCCACATCGTATGGTATTTTATTGTGGTGGTCATTGGGAAGAATGATCCTTACATTTGTGATTAGTAGGAAGAATCGCCCCTTACAGATAGTAAAAAAGACCATTGGATTCAGTGGTTATTTGAGAGGCAGAAATTGCTCAAGGAACCCCTAGAAACCTCTGGAGAAACCCTAGGGGTCTATGGAACCCTGGTTAAGAAAGGCTGCTCTAGATGATTCGTTCTTTAAAGAAGAATTCCAGGCATTGTATATCTCTAATTAGTTACATTGGACCAATGTATAATACCACACCTACCTAATATGCCTGGAATCTGGAAATAGCTGAGGTAGACATTACTGCCTTAGTGATCTCCATTTGCTTTCGGGTCCCATGCTGAGCAGCAGGCCTGATGCATTATGAATACAGAAGTTTGGCTGCTTGTCATTGGGTGCCATTCATGAAATGCTTTGCATTTTTTGAATGAATGAACCGCCCTGCCTTTCCACCTCATCTTATAAGAGGATGCAAAACATTCTCTGAATGTCACCTATGCTTAGCGACCAACCTCCTCTGTTCAGAATGTATTGTGCCGGCCACTCGGCAATGGACTCGGAAGCAAGTGGAGATCACTGGGGTAGTGGGGTCTACTTCAGTAATTTCCAGCTACCAGGGACAGTGACCAGGTATGATAGGTACTGTACATAGTAACACTGGTCCAATCTGTAACTATGTAAAAATATGCTACATCTGGAATTCTTCTTTAATTTCTAATTTATGCAGTTGAGGTACAGCTGAACAGACACAAATCATAAAAAAAAAAGCACTAAGTTGTGCAACACTTCAGTTGCCTGTTCTCACAAAATTCAGCAATCAATATAGAAGGTGGTGGGTGCAGTTTTTTTGTGATTGATGGTGGGAATATGAGGTGTGAGGATGATTTGTTTGCAACACTGCATATTAGTTTTAGGGCCTGCAATTTATTTTTATTTATTTATTTTTTTGTACTGAAGAGGTAAGGTTTAGGTGACGATCTGTTAGAGGGCAAAGCAAACACCTGCATCCTATGGACTCACACTCTTGCTGGCTGGTTCAGCAAGGTATCACTATTCCGCTGCTCCCTTGCTGTTTTATTCAGCAATTAAGTGACATTGCAGAAGAAAGTTAGTGATCTATTCAACAAACCACTAGCAGGATCGCTAGCCTACCAAAGGCTTTAGAATCTTTCAGGCTTTCCTGCTGTCTGAGCACCCAATGGGTAGATTTATCCCTGGTTCCTAGGACACACTGTCTGCAGAGCGGTGGGGACACAGTGGGCAATAAAAAATCTCCTTAAGGCCTTCTTAATGTTTTGATATGCTCCATCTGTGTTGTGGAGCTTATTCTTAAATTTTCAATAAAAATATTGAAACAGAAAAATCTTAGGCATCAGGCACAATACCGCTTTTTACAGAGGTTTGGCACTTTTTCAGCCAGTAAAAGCACCTCTCTATATTAGCCTGTGTGTCCATGCACACATACGCGTTACATGCATATTAGAAGAGGAGCTTTTCAGGCTGAAAAAAAACACCACCACATTCAGGAGAGGAGCTGAAGAGCAGGAAAAATGCTTGACACACCTATACGCGTGTAAACGCGTCTAAACGCTGGACTTGTTTAGCCACGTTTGCTTGTTTAATGGATTCCAGTGACCAGAATACAGTAATTTTCTGGCTAGAATGCATCAACTATCTAACACTTGACACGCCTAAATGCCTGTACAAATATGCGGCTTTAGGCACATTTTTTAAGCAGCTTAGGCCTAGGGCAGTGGAATCCACAAAGGAGTCTTAATTGTCTGGTCTGGAGATGATCAAAAGGCTGCTCAGGAACCAATAATGCAGATGTTCATCACTGAAGAGAAAAGGGAAAGACCCAACAGCTCAGCTCAGACCCTCTGGATTCTTGATTTAGAAGTCGGCAAAAACCAAACCCGATGGAGTATCATATTGTATAGTAGATGCCTCTTCACCTATAGGACCAGCTGCCCACATCATGAACTGTGGGTGGCTGTATTCTGTGACCATGCTGTCACACGCAGGCCCAGAGGTGCTGGAACAATAACCAGTGTAAACACCACCATGCTGTTGGCTGGCTAAAGCAGCTGGAAGAAGAGTTTCTCAAGTTTCTCATCATCTGAAATCTGTAATGATAATGCAAGTTTTGAAGAGAAGAGAGAAGGGATATAGAAAGTTATAGTCCCCTTTTAAAGCAACACTGTCACAATGTAAAAAAAGAGGAATAACATCCTCCCCACCTCCTGTAGCTCCTTCAGAGCTATGTTGGGCAAAGAATACTCAGCATTTGGCACACATCTGGCAGTGTCAAATGCCTGGTTCCCTGCTGCACATGGTCATAGCACCCCCCCCCCCCCCAGCTGCTCTGTCGCTATTTTTTCTTTTTTGCTGGCTGAATTACTTTAAACCTCCCAAAGATTTACCCCCCTTCATGACCAGGCCGTTTTTTTGCGATACGGTACTGTTCTGTTAACTGACAATTGCACGGTCATGCAACGCTGTACATAACATATTTGTAGGTCTTTACTTTCTCACAAATAGAGCTTTCTTTTGGTGGTATTTGATCACCTCTGCTTCTGAAAATTTTGAATAAATAAAAATATATATATCTATATATATATATAGATATATATATATAATTTTTTTTTCTTTCTGCTATAAAGCATATTCAATTAAAATTTAAAAATCTAATTTCTTCATCAATTTAAGCCAATATGTATTCTGCTACATATTTTTGGTAAATAAAAATCCCAATAAGCGTATATTGATTGGTTTGCGCAAAAGTTATATTGATCAGCAGTGATCAGCGACATATAGCGGGACTGCAATATTGCGCGGACAATCTGACACTTTGTGGGAACCAGTGACACGAATACAGTGATCAGTGCTAAAAATGTACAGTCACTCTACTCATGACATTGTGTGGGAAGGGGTTAAACATCTAGGGCAGGGGTGCCCAATCTTTTGAAGAGTGAGGGCTACTTTAGCGACTTGGCAGCTGGTCGCGGGCCACAATGAGCAGAGCGGGCAGATGACAGGTCCACTCTGCATATGTAGAGCAGACAGGGACACAGCCCGCTCTATTCTATGGGCCCTCCGCCCAGACAGAAGGGGACAGATCCCCTTCTGTTTTTTTTTTTTAAGCAGATCGGATTGGAGATAGACTGGTGTAAAAGGACGCAGGTCCGTTTAAATCTGCCGCTCTATAGAGGTGAATGGAAGGTCCGATTGGGTTCACCTGAAAAAGACAGGCGGACCGGATTGTCCCGATCATGAGAAAGGGACCTAAGGCTGCTTTCACGCTGATGCACTGCGGTTTACCCACACCTCAGTTGACCTCAATCTTCACTTCTTCCTCAGGATTCCTGCAGGTAACGTTGGCTGCTGCTGGCTGTCCTTTAGGGCAGGTACTGCTGGTGCGTCCTGCTGCCTTCTACTAGTGGGTATTGCTGGCTGGTACTGGCAGGTACTGCTGGCTGGTACTGGCGGGTACTGCTGGCTGGTACTGGCGGGTACTGCTGGCTGGTACTGGCGGGTACTACTGGCAAGTACTGCTGGCTGGTACTGGCAAGTACTGCTGGCTGGTACTGGTAAGTACTGCTGGCTGGTACTGGTGGGTATGGCTGGTTGGTATTTCTGGGTACTGATGGGTACTGCTGGCTGGTACTGCTGAGTACTGGTGGCTGGTTCTTGTAGTTACAGCTGGCCGGTACTGCTAGCTGGTGCTACTGGGTACTGGTGGGTACTGCTGGCTGGTAATGGTGGCCGGTACTTCTGGGTACTGGCGGCTGGTACTTGTGGGTACTGCTGGCTTGTACTGGTGGCTCATACTTCTGGGTACTGGTGGGTATTGCTGGCTGGTACTACTGGGTACTGGTAGCTGGCACTGCTGGATACTGGTGGCTCATACTGCTAGGTACTGGTGGCTGGTACTGGTGGGTACTGCTGGCTGGTACTGCTCGGTACGGGTCCCTGATACTTCTGGGTACTGCTGGGTACTGATGGCTGGTAGTGGTGGCCGGTGCTTCTGGGAACTGATGGGTACTGCTGGCTGGAACTGCTAGCTGGTACTGGTGGGTACTGCTGGCTGGTAATGGTGGCCGGTACTTGTGGGTACTGCTGGCTGGTACTGGTGGGTACTGCTGGCTGGTAATGGTGGCCGGTACTTGTGGGTACTGGTGGCTCATACTTCTGGGTACTGGTGGTGGGTACTGCTGAGTGGTACTGCTGGGTACTGGTGGCGGGTACTGTTGGCCGGTAGTGGTGGCCGGTACTGATGGGTACTGCTGGCTGGTACTGCTGAGTATTGGTGACTGGTACTTGTGCGTACTGCTGACTGGTACTGTTGGCTGCTACTTCTGGGTTCTGCTAGCTGGTACTTCTGGGTACTGGTGGGTATTGCTGGATGGTTCTTGATTCCCCCATACCCGCCATCAGTGTGACAGGAGCAGCACTGGAGGAAGCATGCGGCTGCAGTGGAGAGCAGAGCCGAAGCTTCCTGTTCCCGTTCTTCACACTGACGCTCGGAGATGGCGGGTCACGAACCCGCAATCTGGGTTTGCCGACCCGCCATCCCAGAGTAGGAGGCATGGACCACCTCAGAGGACGCCATGGGCCAGCGGTTGGGCACCCATGATCTAGGGCAATCAAAGAGTTAAATATGTGCTTAACCAGTGTTTTTGTGTTTACTATGTGATGCTTTCACTAAGGGATGTGCTGGTTTTTATTCCTGCAAGGAAACAAAATCCAGCACATTGTCACTGACAGGACAGGGCTCTGCCTTGTTTACATAGGCAGAGCTCTGTTCTATCATCCTCCTCGCCGATCAGTGGGTGCCGACTGACATCCATTGACTGGCACCTGCTGATTGGGGTGGGTCAATACATATATACCGTCTATACACACACCGTCTGGGGTGGGTCACTTCGGAGTGAGCAAACTTTATCTCTGGATAGGTGTCACGGCAGGCTTCCACTCTTCCGCCTAAAGTAATAAGAGACGGGACACACTTCTCCGATGCAAATCCAGTTTACTTTCTTAAAAAATTCAGCATACGCTATTACAGTGACTGTACAGTTTCAAACTGTACAGTCGCTGTGATAGTGTATGCTAAATTTTTCAAGAAAGTAAACTGGATTTGCATCGGAAAAGTGTGTCCCGTCTCTTAATTTTATATATATATATATATATATACACGCAGCTGACCCGCACTGTAGCATTAAAGCAAGTGGTTAGACCAAAAAATGCATGATTTATGTAAACGTAGTTGAAACTCAGATACTTTAACTTCCTATTAACAATCTTGGTTACCTATTACATAGGTAAATACATAGTATATCTATGTCCTGTTACATAGGCTTATATAATAAAACCTATAGATAAAAGGGGTAGGGCTAGCTGATAAGTTGTAGACTACAGCCATATCATTACCCAAACAGTTCACACTTGGTGCTGGCAAGCACCTGTTTGGGTCGAGGTCAGATATCTAGTTTGAAGGTTAATGTCAAAATAATTCTGTCAAGCATTTAAACTAAAACCACCAGGAACCCCTTTCTCTATCCCTAGGCAAAAACTAGCATTTAACTCTTGAAATGTGGGAGGCCACCAATGCAAAGGTTCTGTTTTCTTGTGCCCTGATTTGGGCTTTAAAATACTGCTGTTATAACTTCCTGAAGTGTATCTTTTATATTCTCTTCCCAAGATGGCATAAATAGGACTGGGTGTTAGAAGTCGTATTACATTTGAAAATACCCGATTGTGGACAATAGTTTACAATTTACATAGTGATCGCCCCTTCCCACATGCTCCTTTCCTGCTAGATATATATTTAAGCAGAGCTAGCATTAGATACATTTTTATGGTAAATGATTTATAAGTGTAAGGCTACATACACACGGATTTTATGAAAAACGAGCTGTAAGCTAGTACCAATGCCAGGAAAAAAGCCACGTTAAAAACTTGATTTTATCAGCGTTTTGCATTGGCATCAATGCACTTTTATCCACACTAGCTTTTAGTCACGTTTCTCTGTCTCTATTCAAAATCAATGGTTTCCTATAGGAGCCCATTAATTTGAATATAAGTCGCACCAGAAGTCAGATCATGATGATCCGGCGTGCGGTGCGACTTGTGTGCTGAGAATCTTGAAGGGGAACCCCCGCAAAAATGGGAAAAAAAACGGCGTGGGATCCCCCCAAGATCCATACCAGACCCTTATCCGAGCACGCTTCTCCCTCTCCGGCTCTTTTCCCTCCTCCGGCGTCTTCTTTCTTCTGCTATTTTGGGGGGTTTTCTATCTTCTACTCTCTTGCCGTGTCTTCTCCGATGTCTTCTCCCTTTGTTGTTCTTCCGATGTTGACTCTACGCGATCTCCGGCACTAATGCTGGCTCCGCACTGTGAATTGACTTATATTGGCATGGGGCGGGGCCACCCCCTGCCATCTTTTGGAGGCCCCGCCCCCTTATGACATCACCGCCGCATCATGCCCTGGGCGGTGATGTCATAAGATCGCGTCAAGTCAACATCAGAAGGAGAACAGAGGGAGAAGACAGCGGAGAAGACACCGGAGCTGCCTTAACAAAATACTTTAAAAACCTGTGTAGTGTGGGGGGGGGTTTTTTACATTACATTTTTTTTTTTTTTTAGGTGAATGGATATGGGTACAATCTACCCCATACTCATTCACATAGGGTGGGGGGGGGGGGTTAGG
>BLSH010531877.1:667789-681120 GCA_018402905.1 Glandirana rugosa
GGATCTGGGGGCCCCCTTGTTATAGGTGGCTTCCAGATAACGATAAGCCCCCCCCCCCCCCACAGACTCCGAAAACCGCCGGCCAGGCTTGTGGGGAAGAGGCCCTTTTCCTCATCAACATGGGGACAAGGTGCTTTGGGGTGGGGGGCACAGAGCCCCCACTGCCCCATAGCACCCACTTCCCCCCATGTTTGGGACATGCGGCCTGGTATGATCCAGGAGAGGGGTGGGCGCCCCCTTGTCCACCCCACCCTTCCTCCTGACCTGCCGGGCTGCATGCTTGGATAAGGGTCTGGTCTGGTATGGATTAGGGGACGGGGGGTGAGGGGTGGCATGGGTGAAAAAAAGCGGCGTGGGGGTCCCCCTTAAAATCCATACCAGACCGAAGGATCTGGTATCTTTCGGGGGGGGGGGTTACCCAGCGCAATTTTTTTTTTTTTCTTCATTTTTGCAGGGGTTCCCCTTCAAGATCCTCGGCACACAAGCTGCACCGCAAATCGGATCATCATATTCCACAGGGAACCGTTGATTTTTAATAGAGACAGAGAAACGCCTGACGAGGCTTAACACTGTATACACAATGTTAAGCCGTGTTTTTGATTCTTTTCTCGGCGTCTGCATTTTTACAGCCCTAGCGTTGGAGCCTCAGGACACGCTGGTCGTGGGGGGTTTTTTTGGAGCTTAAAAATGCCTTTGCCACTTACAGCTCAAAACTGTGTGTGTGTGTCCATTGAATAACATGGAGATACGTTTTTAAGCTGTAAAAAAAGCTCAAAAACGTCTGTGTGTACGAGGCCTTACACATATGGTTATTACCGCCCCCACATAGCACCATGGGTGGAAGAAAAGAAAATCGCTCGATTTCCCCTATCAACACAGTGTTGATGGGGGAATACTTCCCGCAGCACCATTGCTGGCAGGGAGCCTTCCAAACCGGCAGAACTCGATTACTGCTAGCGACTATAGCTGCCAGCAGTAATCACATGTAAAAAATTTAAAAGGCTGGTTGTACCCAAGTTGACCAATAGATGGACTTGGGTACCACCAGGCTGCCCATAGATAGATCGAATCTCAGTTGAGCCCAGCTGAACCAGCCGTAATCCGATCTATGGCTGGCTTTAAGCTGGTCCTACACCTTTTTTTTGTTTTCCGGCTAGTGGAACCAGGATTCCTCTCCTTCCACACAAGAGAGGTGGATAGAGGAATTCCACCCCCACCCCTCCTGGACATTGTATTCTCACAGCGGCACCCGCTGATCAAGAAGAGATGTCCAGTATGCTGCCGAACTGACCAAATTTAGCTCATTGTTTGGCCATCCTTGCTCGACAGAAGTCAAACGTTTAATTGATTTATCTCAAAGGGCAGGATGTGCTGGAAACTTTTCTCGATCAGCGGTTGCAACCAGCTGCTGATCAGTGTATTCTGATAGATGCGGGAGCACTGTCGGAATACCGTGCCCTGGTGGGGAAGGGGGATTTCTCAATGCACAGAGCAAACAAAACCACGTTTTTTTGCTGGCTAGCTGCTAAGTGCGAAATAACTTTTGGTGCTTGTACAATTCTTGGCTGTGTTCACAAATGTCTACACAGATCCGTTCCTGCTGCAGCCTCTCGCCCTGCGGCTTGCTGCAGATTTACAAGGTTTAATTCCTGGATGAGAGGAGACTGAGGAAAAGATTTCTTTGACTCGCAGCAGACTAAGAACACTACCTCAGCTTATGAAAGTCATCTGACTAATATTTTTACCTGCCTGTGAATTACAGTTGCGATTGCACTTTAACCAGTTGCTGACTGCCCTATAGCAGTTTTACTTCTACTGGGTGACCGTTGTGCGCAGTATCACGTGTATATATACGTGATCCAGCTCTTCCGGGTAGCGGACACAAATGTGCGCCACCGGCGGCTCTCAGCGGTTACCGCAGACTCTGTGTCCGCTGGCACACAATCATCCATCAGGGGCACAGAACGGTGGTCTGCCTATGTAAACAAGGCAGATCACTGTTCTAACAGGAGGGAAGGCATAGATCCTGTGTCTCTGCAAAGCAGTGACTAGGATCCATGTCTTCCCCCTATTAAAATCACCTCTCACACTGTAGTAAAACACAGGCTAGGCACACAGTTAACCCTTTGATCATCCCTCATGTTTTCCCCTTCCCATCTAATGTGATTAGTACAGTGACATTGTATATTTTTTAGCACTGATCACTGTGTTAGTGTCACTGGTACCCCAAAAAATGTCAGTGTCAGAATGTCCTCCGCAATATCACAGTCTTGCTATAAGTCGCTGATCGCCACCATTACTAGTAAAAAAATAAAAATGAAGAAGAATATCCCATAGTTTGTAGACGCTATAACATTTGGGCAAGCCAATCAATACATGCTTGTTGGGATTTTTTAACCAAAAATATGTACCAGAATACATATTGGCCTAAATTTATGAAGCAATTCGATTTTTAATTTTTTTTATCATTGGATATGTTTTATAGCAGAAAGTAAAATACCACCAAAAGAAAGCTTTATTTGTGGTGAAAAAATGGCATAAATTTTATTTGGGTACAGCGTCCCACGACTGCACAATTGTCAGTTAAAGTAATGCAGTCCCGAATCGCAAAAAATGGTCTGGTCATGAAGGGGGTAAAACCTTACAGAGCTGAAGTGGATAAACAATATCTCTGTTATGTAGTAACGCTGTTTGAATAATTCTTTAGTTTCACTTGCTCTCTGAGACTTTGGTTGCTTAGTAGTTAGCACTGTGTGCTTGCTGCGCTGCCAACCTGCATTCAGCTACCACCAGGCACACTATTTGTATGCCTCTTGCATCGCCTTCAGTTGCTTAATTTTTTTTTTTCTAATAGATCCCTCACTAAGGTTAGGTTCAGACTAGTGTGATCTTAGACATCGCATGTGATTCACGCTGGAATCGGATCGCATGGGTGTTCTCACCTATGTGATCCGATTCCTGTACGAATCCACAGTTCGCACTGCGATCAGTGAATCGATCTGGAGGGTGTCATTAACATATTGTATTGGCACCCGCAGCGGTTCTCAGATGGAAATGTGAACTGCCTGCAGGAGAGAAGTGATGCGACAACCAGCACTAGAATCGTGAGGGTTCCCGCATTGCACTAGTCTGAACCTAGGCTAAAGCCAAAAACATGAATAGGTTAATGGACCTGTATCTAACATTTGACAATGTAGACTGTTTTATGAGTGTGAGCGGATTGTTAGAGTGCAGATTCCTCTAAAGCCAGGCATAGATGGCTTTATGTACCCTTTGAAATGCTGCAGAATATTGACAAAGTACACAGCCCATCCAGGAAATTGACTAATCCTATTACACTTTCCTAGTCAGTAGGGTGTGAGCATTGCTTCGATGAAATGTAAAGTCTGTTTGGAGAATTCTCTGCCTCTTATTATTTTTTGTTCTGTTTGCACAGAGATAGGAGTGTTTGGAGTGCTTTGATTTTTTCTGACACTTGCCAAGGCTTCACCTTTCTCATTGATATTCCAGTTATAGTGATACATATACCTGCGCAGGCATGCCACGCATTGAACGTGACCCTCTGCATGTCTGATTGCTCTTATGAGGAGACTAGTTCCCGAGTAATCAGATAAGGCTGAATTCCAGTAGCTGCTGTTTGCTCTGGCAAAGGACATTGTTAGTTTGGTGATGTCCTGGATCACAACGACCTGTGTATGCTGTGATATATGAGAACATATGTGCTAAATAATAAACATCTATAAAGTGCCTGTGCAATCTCTATTCCATCATAGTGCAATCATAGGTGAAAAAGTCCATCCATTTCTAGAAAAGTGTCTCTCTCTCTCTCGCTCTTAGAAAAGAGATAGCCAGTCATGAGCGTCCCCAGCTTCAGAAGACGCCTAGTAGGAGGGGCGAAATAGAGACCTTTATCTGACCGCTGGAACGCACACCACGGCTGCAATCATTTATCACATATCACAGGTCAAAATATCCATCCATGCAAGCTAAGTGCCAAATATAGCTGATTCCTGCTTGTGAAGATTCAGGTGACACTCCATGCTCCACCTCCTGGGTCCCCACTCACCTTTAAGGATGGGCTCGGGCGTGTTCGGAACCGTACATGCCCAGGCCCGCCAGGAAGTGAACCCTGCACTGGTCACAGGCAGTTGAGGCATTTTCCTGATGCGTGGCTGCAGCGATCGGGGAACGTCTCCCTGCCTGTGATTAGCGCAGTGCTGGGTTCACTTCCTGGCGGACTCGGGCACGTTTGGTTCCAAACAAGCCCGAGCCCATCCTTACTCACCAGCAATATGATTCAAAACCGCATGGTCTTGTCCTGCACCATGGATGAATCTAGCTCCTTCCTTCTCTTCTAATTACAAGGTTCCTACCATGGTGATATAAGGCATACCAATGAAGAGAGCGCTGTTCATAGCATAATACTGTATGGTTTATTAGAAATACTAAAAGCAAATGCACGTACAACAATAAAAAAACATTCGGGCATATATGTGATAAATGATCGCAGCCGTGGTGTGCGTTCCAGCGGTCAGATAAAGGTCTCTATTTCCTCCCTGCTTGATGCATTTTGCCCCGCCTACTAGGCGTCTTCTGAAGCTGGGGACGCTCATGACTGGCTCTCTTTTCTAAGAGCGAGAGAGAGAGACACTTTTCTAGAAATGGATGGACTTTTTCACCTATGATTGCACTATGATGGAATAGAGATTGCACAGGCACTTTATATATGTTTATTATTTAGCACAAATGTTTTGATATACTAGCAGCGCTAAGTTTAATTTTATTGGATTGTCATCTTATTGGGTCTTTTGACCTCGATAGCAGCAGCTTCAATCACAATTGTTGTATTTTCATTCATTTTTATTCTATTCTATATGGATGTTTAACATTATTCACAGTTGGTGTATTACATACACATAACCATAGCACCGGTACACTCATCACTTCACTGTGATATGAGAGTCCAGGCTCCAGTTATTAAAAGGGAAGTATTGGATATTTTTTTTTTTTTACCTAGGGGTCATACTTAGGTTGATGCAGCATCGGTCCCCGCCGGCTCGAACACTGAGAATCAAGTGATCAAACACCACCAATCGCTCGGTTCTCACAGCTCTGTGAGCAGAGAGCTGGTGATTGTCAATCAGCAGCTGCTCTCTCAATAGCCGCAAAGGATATGATTTCACTGTGTGCCTTTGCAAACCTAGTTTAATACCTTGTAAATATATAGTAGTGATATCATTAGTGTGCTGTATATAGCCTGTGCAGAGAGCAGAGCTATGGGAGGACCCTAAGAGCTCCACCCAATACAGGCTGCCTACAGGAGGGGGCGGAGACCAGACCACAGTCATCCTGCACAAGGAGAGAGAGCAGCAGTGACCGGTCTTTAATACAGGAAGCTCCTGCACAGAGGCAGTTACATGCTGGATTACTGCACAGATCTTGGAGAAATATATAAAGCACACTAAACATTCATATAGGGTGTTTTTGTACAAAGTTTAGTAGAGTTTTGCATATTTTTTTTTTTTGTCAGAAAGCTCCAATCAGAAGCGCAAACCAGAAGGTTTTTTTTTTACTGCCGCTAAACATTGAGCTCAAAATATGCCTGTAATCGTCCTAATGTGCATGGACACATAGGATAACATTGAGTTGATTCTACAGGCAGAATACAAAACTCCTGTAGAAGCAGCGATTTTTAAGCCAGTGTGCATGGAGCCTTATAATATACAGTACTTCCCTTTTTTTTATTCCCTATTAGTTTCAAATTAAATATACCATTAAAAGCACTTTGTATCTGAGAAGTGGAAAAATATAGGCCAGACAAAACCAGTGAGCTGATAACTTCCTATACTGCACTGTTATAAGTTAACATTGTTCCCAGTTCTATTTGGAGACTACAGAACACCTCCCCTATGTAAAGGACCGGGAGAAATGTTCTGTTGTCCAAACACATTTCTTGTCCCTGTGTTGTCTGCTCCTCCATAGACCGTTCAGTGAGTAAATGTGTCATCTTAGGACAGAAAGTGTGATATTTCTTTTTATAACAGGTACCCACTTCTGCAAGTACCCTTCAACACCCGGAAGCTCCTGAGACGTCAAGTGTCTGGTTCCACTGTACTGCCGTGCCTCGCACATGCGCAGTGGGGGATCTTGCTGTGAGACTTGAGGAAGTTGCAGCCAGCTCCTAAATACAAGATGGCAGCACAGGATTCCAGTAGCTGCTATCTGTCAGCATCTCCAGTATTTGTAGTTGCCCGCTGTGTCTATTTTTTTAAAATCGCGTAAGCCCTCGTTCACATTGGAGCAACTTGTCATGTGATTTGACAGGTCAAATTGCAGAACACAAGTCGCACCCCATGGTCGGCAATGGCACTGTTCAAATCTGTGCACTTGGCGTGTTGATTTGAAAATGTAGTTTCTGCACTACTTTTGCCAATTTCAGGTGCCACTTGCATAGACATCTGTGCATGAGGCCGCACAGATGTCTTCAAAGTCGCACCTGAAGTCACATTTACATGCGGCTTTGAAATTGTGTGATTTTAGATGAAATCACACGATTTCAAAGCCGCATTTAATGTGAATGAGGGCTCGAGTTCCTTTTATGAAATATAAATAAAGCAAAAAAAAAAAAAATTTTTGCTTAAGATTTAATTTGTCAGAGCCAGACAAATTTTCCACAACTTTAGGAGCAACAGTGTGACATTGACAGTAATGCTGTTTGGAACACATGTAGGATTATGGGAGATCTAGCAAGCTTGCCTGTTTAATACATAGCACCCATCCCCTTGGAAATGGGAGTTCCTGAAAATTGCTAAGTTTGGAAAAGTTTCTGAAAACAGAGCCCATTGAGTAATAAGTATATGGGGTGGAGATGCCCCATAATACAAACTCCATGTGGGCAAAAGAGAAGTGAAAAGGTTGAGAAGGCGATACTCGCAATCGTACTGTAGTAAGGATATATTGTTGCCTTTTTGTAAATGTTTTTCCAGAAGCTCCTTCTTTTTTGTATTGTGCTTCACATGTCTAACCAGCAGATGGAATCAGGTAAGGGGGTCAGCTTAGCTGTCATTTCTTCTGTATTCTTAAGGGCTTCCTGTGTGTGCAGAGTACATATCCATACCGTAATGGTTGCAGGGGATTGCCTTGCCATCATAAGCCCAAGGGGCTGTGTGTTTGTTTATTCACACAGTGTAGGTAGACCCAACTGTAGTCCCTGAATGCAAGGGTGGCTCCAAAGGGCACTGCGGGAGAAAGGAGCTCAAACGAGTTTTGAGTTATGGTAAATAAACTATTAGGTTTCCAGGTGTAAGTATTGTTGTGCTAAAATATGCTAAATGCCTCACTGTGAAATACCTATTGGAAGTGAACTTGGCACTAATTTTATGGCCAAACATTGTGCTTCTGTTCTAGGCCAGAAGCAACTGTGACAGTTTTCAGAAGGTGATAGCGTATGAGTGCACTGTAGGATTTGTAGTTGTGTAATCAAAGGTCTTCAGAAATGCATTGGCTGCCAAGTCTCACAAATGTCCCCAATCTCATTTCCACAGATATCATTGACCCAGCTATTCTGCGGCCCGGACGCCTAGACAAAACCTTGTATGTCGGACTTCCACCTCCTGCTGACCGGCTGGCTATTCTAAGAACCATCACTAAAGTAATTTAACTCCTAATTTGGACCTTTGAAGCATCATTTAACATGCATTACAGAATAGATTCCATTCTTCCTTTGAGGAACATAGGAAGTCTTAAACCTACAAGTTATACTGCTGCCTTGAGGAGGATTGGACACTGGCAAGCATAAACAAAATGTAGGCCAGGGTATTACCCCTCCAGTATGCTTTTGTATTTTGTTAGTGTGTTTGGGGCGTCTTTTGTACAGCTCTGCTGTTTTAAAGACAAACCTGTGATTTTGCTATCAGTTTTTTTTTTTTTTCTTTCTACAGTGGTGTAGAAAAGAATCTTCATTTGGAGGTTTCTTCTGTGATTTTCAATGGCATGGTCATCCTCAGCTTGGCTGTTGGCTGGTTAAGTTAGCTGCGGAGTGCTTTCCAGGTCCAGAGTTGCTGGCATTTCCTGTCACTGGAGACTTGCCTAGTGAGAAGCAGATTATTGGGAGCTCCATCTTTTTTTTGCTGGTTGCCATTATTCTCCATTTACTGCTGGCTTTGTCATGGAAGGGGTTAGTGGGTTAGTGCTCTGGGACTGAGCGCTGATGTGGTTTGTAGCATGCCGCTCAGTTCTCTTTCCCATTATAGAGTGTCAAGGAAGCATCCTACTTGCTGCTTCTGTTGTAAAGAGCCACGTGGGACCTTAACTTTCAATTCATTCCTGCTGCCCACTTTCGATGACTAATGACTATAGCCATCCATTCACTGACCCATACTATCTATCAGCTGTCTGGGGTTTGTTGAGTAACTGGGACCTTGCCTCTTACCCTAAGCGTGTACATTGCCCAAATGCACTGCAACTGCAGCATGTCTAAATCTAGACATTGAGGGTACAATACCTATGTACTGGTTGACCCCCAGCTCACTTTTTTAGTAAATCAACCCCATAGAGTCTATGCTGTCCTTAGCTGTTGGTCTCTCTCATCCTTGAAATCTTCCTTGGCCATCTTTACTGAGGTTTTTACAATGGTCATACAAGACTTTATGACCAAAACAGCCCAATTATTTGCCGACTGATCACAGAGGACACAGGTGCACTCACTACAGCAGATTCTGTATCTAAGTTGCCTGTGACCTTAGTGGCTTCATATTCATCAACCGCAGAGACTGTCTATCTGATTTTGAGTCACTCCAGCCCATGACTCATGAACTTGGCCATGAGCAATCACATTCTACTGCTATTAAAGAAGACTGTTTTAGCTTTTGATGCAGTACACACCACTCTGGAACTAGAGGAACAGCCTGTTGCTTATACCAGTAATGTCTTCTGCCTTTTTAAAATGTTGAGGCTAAAAAGACTTGCCATTTCCCCCTGCTTTTCCAATGATTCTATTATGGATACTGGAAGCAGCCTAATAAAATGATTTGCTCCGGTAAGTGCTTATTAGCCTTTTATCTGTTTGGTCAAGGTTTTGTTCAAAAATGATCTGCTTCCACTGTGGTATTGTCCACGTTCCAACCTAACAAAATGCTAACTAAATCGATGGAGGATACACCTGCTTTTAAGGACCCAGTTGATTGGTTGGAAGCATTTTCCAGAACTCTATTCTCCCGTATCCTAAACCCTAGATAAGCCTTCCTCTGTATGAAAATGTGCTCCAACGTTCCAGTGTGGAGGGGCATCTGTTGAGCTTTGTGTACGCCTAGGTAGCTTGCATTTTAAATGCCTGATTGCAAGAGGTGGTGTCCCAGGGCTACAAACTTGAGTTTCATGCCTTACTCATTTTATTACTTGAAACGTTCCTTTGTCTTTTCACAGACTAGCAGATCTTCACTGGTATCTCTGAAGACTTCAGGTCCAAAGTGTTGTATCCCCTGGTTAATGCTGCAGAACAGAATTTTACTTCCGCCTGTTCACTGTTCCAAAACCCAAACCGGCATTCACCCCATCTTAGGTCTCAAAGCCTTTAATGTTTACATTTGGGCCCAAAAATTCCAGATGGTATCAACATATACTGTCATTGTCTCCCTTCACCAGGGAAACGTTATGGCTTCTGTGGACATAGAAGATGCTTGCTTACTTACATATGCCCTTCTTTTCAGCAAACGGATGCTTTCTGCGGTTTGCTGTAGGGCCCCTATACTACCAATTACCCTGTAATTTGGCCTATTTTCTACACCTTGGGTGTTCATTAAGGCGCTGGCTCCATTTTTGGCCTTGTTGCATTCTCAGGGTATCCCTATTGTGGGATACATGGACAACCTGCTGTTGAAGGAATGATCTGCCCAAGATGTGTTGGAACTACATTTCCCTTGATGCTGAACTACACTGCAGAGTGCATGAGCATCATGGGAAATGTAGTTCCAAAACATCTGGGATGCCAAGGTTCGCCATCACTGTGCTAGGGCATTGTAGGCCATTTATCTCTGATTGTTCAAACATCACAGAAGTTCAAATACATCCTGTACTTCCAAAATCGTTACTGTGACCATCTCATTGTTTGAAGTATGTGCTGTGTTCCTGGACACATCTAAGGCTGGAGCCTTTTTTTCAGAGACTCTTGACTTTAAAACCAGGAGCTGTCTGTTCTCTACTTATGCGTTAGAGGGGAGTTCCCTTTTGCCTAATTTCACAAACAAAATCTGTAATTCAATATTCTATCATCAGGGAACAAATCAATACTGCTTCTAGGTGGGCTAATTTGTTTGATGCCAAGGACCATGCTATCTACCAGGTGAACGATTCTGCCTTGTCTGATGCCATTGGTGTAAGGTCCTTCAAGTGATTTTGAGCATCAGGCAGCCCCAGTTTCCTGTCACTTTAGGCCGGTTTGCAATTGTTTTCTGTGTTGCCCACTCCTTAGTTGGACTGCTTTTGGATTTATTAAATGTTTAAGACCTCTCGTATATCTTAATGGATGAGAAAAAAACATGATCTTTGTACTTGCTGTAAAATCCTTTTTTTGGAGTCCATTGGAGGGGGGGGGGGGCACAGGCCCCACCCCATTGTGTTTATTATGATAATGTTCTCAATACTGCTTTTCTACAAAACTGGGGCATGCTGGCTGTAGGGGGGCTGACCTACATTTTTTTTGTTCTCCAGTGTCCATTCCTCCTGTTAGCAGCAGTATAAGCGAAAGGCTTAAGACTTCTGTTTCCCTCAGTTGCAAACCTCTTCTACTGTAAAAATACCAGGTGTTTTTCCATGCCCAAGTAGCTGCACATGGCATGTACAGCCAGTGATAGACAGGGCAGGTGCAAGGATTTTTGACACCCTAGGCGAAACCTCATTTTGCCGCCTGTTGGCTCCGCCCCTGACTCCACCCAGTTTGTTCTGTCCATGTATACAATGGAGGTGGCAGAGGTGGAGATTTTTGCAGCGCCTCTCTACCTATTTCTTTAGCCATGGTCCACAGGCCCACACCTGTGCCTCTGGACCCAGTCTAAAGACAAATAATGGCAGCACAGACTCGCTTCCTCATGGCAGCCGTGGTCCGCAGGTATATGGAAAGGCTGGGGTAGTATATGGACGGGCTGAGCGCCCTGGGCGACAGTGCGCCCTAGGCGGCCGCCTACTCCGCCTAGTGGTAGAGCCGGCCCTGGTGATAGAAGTGATTGACTTTACATGATCACACACAAGTAAAAAAAAACATGCTTTTGTGCATCTAACCAGTATATGAATTATTCCATGGACTTCTGCCACCTGCAGTTCCCCAAGCACAGGAAAACAACAGAACGCTTACGCTAGAGATTTGGGCCTGAAAACATCCCTGTCCCTTTAGTAGTTTAACTCCTCCCTACCCTCAATCCATAGATTAACATTCCTCCGCACTATCCCCAAGGCAACTAAAATAGGGTGGTAATGTGGCTTTCACAGAAAAATACTTTTCTTAAAGAAGACACATTTTGAACATGTTTTAGGTTTTCAAAGACCACATTTTTGTTTTTTTTTTTGTTTCATGTTCTGATGTCTTTCTAGAATGGAACTCGGCCACCACTTGCATCTGATGTTGACCTAGAAGTGATTGCCTTAGATGAGCGCTGTGACTGTTTTACGTAAGTTGTCATAAAATGATTGTTCACTTTGTGATAGAGGAAGATTTCATTTTTGAAGGCCAAATTTCCTTTCACTAAAAATGCAGTGCCTTCATTAAAGTTCAGGGAGATAGATGAAATCACTGGGAATGCAGCTTATCCAATCACTATAATCCAATAACATCATTGCAAACACAGCCTATCTATTTTTTAGGAATGTGTGACATCACTGAGAATACAGACTACTTATTCACTATAAACCAATAACATCACTGCAAATGGACCCTATCCATTTATTTTCAACCACCAACATCACTGATAAGGCAACCTTTCTAGAGACTATTGCTATAACTAAAGCTGACCATACAATATACAAATTTCTTATTCAATTTTATTTGGATTTACCTTGAGCTATGTAGTGTAAGGGCCTGCCCAACTGCATACAAATTAAGTGTTTAGGTTTGACCTCATATTATATGTTTTTCGTAAATTGAAAGGAAAATTTGTACAGAAAGATCGTTCAATGTATTCGCAGCCTAAGAGTGTAGCCTATCCTATTACTAGAAACTGCCAACATCACAGAGCATGCAGCCTATTCATTCAATAGAACTGGTGATGTCACTGAGCATGCAACCTATCCATTCACTGAAGACCGGTGACATCACTGAGAACTTAGCCTGACTTTTTAATGAGACCAGAGTAATTTCAGTAGTAGCTTATAGTTGCCAACAGCCTTTTAGTACATATATATGGAAAACACCCTCACAAGTGGGATTTTAAGTGGCAACACAGGGATGCCGTGACATATCACTACTTGTAATATATGGTAGAGTAAATTTTATGCAAAAATATCATCACAAAAGAGAATAAAAACATTGTACATAGGACGGTGGTGGATATTCATATATTTTATATGTAATGCAATATAGTGGATACACAGTGTTCCCACAGTTACAAGATGGTGCACATCCAACACATATCAAAATTAATTTCCTTATTCTTCAGGGATGTACACAAACCTAATGGGAAACTACATTCAGTAATAAAAACATACCAATACATTCCAGAAAAGTATATAACAATATTGTTTATCTTATTGTATCTATACACAGAGTAAAAGTTACCTGTTGCACTGTGATTGAGCATTATATTTATTTATTTTTCTCCTACGTTCACTGACAGACGCAGCTCTTCTTGACTTTGTGGGGTTTTATCTTCGTCTTACCAGGAGTTAACTAGGCAGGGAAAGAATTCAGCTGGCCCCTCCCCTGGGGGCCGTCCTCCTTTCCTACATTAAAACCCCCCCTCACAGAGGACTCTCCAGTATCAATTGAGGACCATTCTGCTTCTATTTTGGGGTGTTTCAGTTCTTCTCGACGCAGACAGTCACTTGCATCCTCTTTTTATTTATTTATATTACGAGTTAGTGTCACGTTGTCCATTGAAAATGAGACACATATCTATGTTATTCTATTTGTTATAACAATATATGAAAAGACCTTACATAACCATACAAAAATAATGACTTACATCAAAGGGTAATCCAAACACATGTAGGGACTTCTTATTCCTTTAATTAAAACTATACACAACCTACACGTGGTAGAACATTGACACCCTTGTGACACATAGGTGATATAACGTAATGTATATTTTATATACTTATAGGTGGTGGCAGGATACATGTTACAA
>BLSH010531877.1:694674-718096 GCA_018402905.1 Glandirana rugosa
GCCCCCCCCCCCCCCCCCCCCACCCAACGCTTTGCGCGGCGCTGCTCCTTCCGGGGAGTATGCCGACTGTACCGCTCGTTTTTCGCTGCTAGGCGGCGAACTATGGTTTGCACACCGCCGTTCTGACACCATTTTGTGGTGGATGGGTGCTTTTTTACAGAAGCAGCGGCCATTTTCTTGTAGCCCATGCGGTTCTTACTGCTCTTGGTGGTCATTGGTGGTACTGCGGCCTCTGTAAAAACATGCTGCAAACATTTTTACTTCCTCTTTCTCTGGAACAGCGTGGCTGACACACGTGCGGTACAGGTCCTGGCTGAACAGACATTACGGAAGAAGCAGCAGGTATAGCTGGGGTGCTGGTGGTGGTGGGCTTAATCCTCCCGGTCTTTACTGGCTGATTGCGGGTGGAGGTGGTGGTATCGCGGGGGGGCTTCCCAAACAGCATGATGGCTGAGGGAGGCATCGCTGCGGCTATGGTCCCTGCAGGGCCCTCTGTGGAGGTGCCAGTGGAGCAGCATTCGGCACCGGAACCCATGGTCTCCTTGGACCAATTACGGGCGGTGTTTGCAGAATTCCTTCCCCGGGTGGGCACGGCTCCGGCGCCCCCCAAGAAGCGCCCACTCCCCTGTGTATCCTCGGAGGAGGATTCGGATCATGAGGTGACCTCAGTGGTCACAGGGACCCCTGTGGAGTTGTCGGAGGGCAAGTTGGTTCTCTCAGATACTGAGGAGGATCAGGGGGCCTCAGTGGTGCACGACAAGGCGATTGTGGCGGCGCTGATCGCGAACATTTGCTAGGCCCTGCGACTTGATCAGTCAGGAGAGTCGCAGACATCCACTTATGTGTGTGGGTCTATGAAGCCTCCTAGGTCTCCTAAGGCTTTTCCTTCTGATCAGTGTTTTTGAGAGGGCAGTTTTTAAGGAATGGTTATCTCCAAAAAATTCCTTCAACCTGCCAAAACGCTTTGCGGTGCACTATCCCTTTGAGGAGGTTTTCACTAAGCGCTGGGCTTCCCCTTCGGTGGACCCGCCAGTGGCCCGCCTGAACAAGGCTACGACCCTTCCGTTGGAGGGCTCGCCTTCCTTTAGGGACGCGGCTGATCGCCGTATGGAGTCGGTCTCTAAAGCAATTTTTCTGGTGGCAGGTTCTGCCATGCGGCCGACTCTGGCGTCTGCTATGGCAGCTCAATCTCTTTTTAAGTGCGCCACCTCTGTGCGCGCTAATCTGCGTTGCAGTTGTGCGCAGAGTGAATTGCAAAAAGTTCATCACCTGGTGGAGGGGTTACACTACTTGTGTGACTCCCTGTTGGATATCATGCCCATGCTGTCCAAAATTTCAGTTTTTGCGGTGGTCATCAGGCGGGTGTTGTGGCTGCGCTCCTGGTCGGGCGACCAGGCGTCTAAAAAGGGACTCTCAGATCTCCCCTTTCAGGGGGGTCGTTTGTTTGGACCGCAGCTGGATGAAATCATTAAGAGTTTCACAGGGGGGAAGAGCCCTTTTCTCCTGGAGCCCAAGCGGCGGGATGTTCGCCGCCGACAGGGCCCTGTTTCTCCCGGGCAGAAGAAGTTTTTTCGTGCCCCCGGCACGGCAGGGATGGGCTCCAAGCCCGGTAAGGCCTCGGCTGGATCCGGTAAAAGGACTTGGCAGCGTAAGCCCAGCAAGACAGAGGATAAGTCCTCTACCGCTTGACGGGTTGCCCCCTCCCATCTCTCGGGTGGGGGGCCGGTTACTGGAGTTTGCGGTCACTTGGTCCGCTCATGTCTCCGATCGGTGGGTACTAGAAGTGGTGTCCACTGGGTACCGGATAGAGTTCAGCTCTCTACCCCCAGACAGGTTTTTTTCCCTCAAACTTGAGACTCCCTCAGGGGCGTCGGGAGGAGCTTTTGGGCGCGATCCAGTTTCTTGCGGATCAGGGGGTGATCGTGCCGGTTCCTCTGGAGTAGAGGTTCTGCGGTTTTTACTTGAACCTCTTTGTGGTGCCCCGGTGCTGGACCTAAAGGCTCTGAACTGTTTTGTGCAGGCAAAAAAGTTCAAGATGGAGTCCATTTGCTCGGTCGTGGCCGCCCTGCGTCAGGGAGAGTTCTTGGCGTCCTTGGATATCAAGGACGCCTACCTGCACGTTCCCATCTGTCTCAGCCATCAGCGCTTTCTGCGTTTCGCAGTGGGGGACCTGCACTACCAGTTAGTTGCTCTTCCTTTCGGGCTGGCCTCTGCTCCCAGGGTGTTCACCAAGGTGTTGGCTCCGGTCCTTGCGCTGATGAGACAGCGAGGTATCGCGGTGGTGGCGTACCTCGACGACCTGCTCTTGAGAGCGGAGTCAGCTGTGTCCCTGGAGGAGGACGTGAGAATCACGGTCTCCGCTTTGAGGGACTTCGGTTGGCTCCTCAACCTGCAGAAGTCCTTGCTGTGCCCTTCCTGTCGCCTGGAGTACCTGGGTCTGATTCTGGACACAGTGCAGGTGAAGGTGTTCTTGCCTCCCGACAAGTTGTTCGCGTTACAGGCGGCAGTACGGGCCCTGCTGTCACGCCGGAGGTCGTCCCTACGGTTCTGCATGAGGGTGTTGGGGCTCATGGTATCTTCCTTCGAGGCAATACCGTACGCCCAGAGCCACACTCGGCTCCTACAGAAGGCGATTCTGTCGCAATGGGACAAATCTCCTCTATCCCTGGACAAACTGATCTGCTTGGATCATCAGACCCGGGGTTCATTGACTTGGTGGCTTTGGGCCCCAGCTCTAACGCTAGGGAAATCCTTTCTTCCCCTCAACTGGTCGATAGTAACAACGGATGCCAGACTGTCGGGCTGGGGAGGGGTGCTGGGTCGGTTGCCTGCCCAGGGCCGGTGGTCGGCTCAGGAAGCTCGACTTCCGATAAATGTGTTGGAACTGAGAGCGATCAGGCTCTGCTTGTCCCGTTGGTCGATAAGGCTGCGGGGTCTCCCTGTCCGGGTTCAGTCGGACAATGCCACGGCATACGTGAACCATCAAGGCAGGACAAGAAGTTCCGCAGTGGCTGCGGAGGCTGCTCTGATTCTCCGCTGGACGGAACGTCATGTTCCAGCGATCTCCGCCATTTACATTCCGGGAGTGGAAAACTGGCAGGCGGACTTTCTCAGCTGCCAAACTTTGGACCAAGGGGAATGGTCCCTGCATCCTGAAGTGTTTCGCCAGATTTGCCGCAAGTGGGGCACACCAGAGGTGGACCTCATGGCATCCAGGTTCAATCACAAGGTGAAGACCTTCGTGTGCAGAACAAGAGATCCGTTGGCGGTTGCCACGGACGCGCTGGTGGCTCCTTGGGGTCGGTATCGGCTGCTATATGTTTTCCCTCCTCTGAAGCTGTTGCCACGGGTTCTGCGCAGGATAGAGGCGGAAGGAATTTCGGCGATCCTGGGGGCTCCCGATTGGCCTCGGCGCACTTGGTACGCCGATCTGGTTCGGATGGTGGCGGACGCCCATTGGCGGCTTCCGCTTCGCGAAGACCTGCTGTCTCAAGGTCTCATCTTGCACCCTACTTTACCCTTGCTGGCTTTGATGGCTTGGCTATTGAGTCCCAGGTGCTGAGGGATCGGTTAGTCGCTGACTCAGTGATCCCTACTATGCTTAAGGCGCGTAAGTGCACTTCGCGCAAGATTTATCACAAGACCTGGAAGGCCTATATTACGTGGTGTGAGGCGGGGGGTTGGAACCCCCGCTCTTATGTGGTGTCCAGGGTGCTGACTTTTCTGCAGCAGGGCCTTGACAAAAGCCTGGCCTTGACTACACTCAAGGGTCAGATTTCGGCCTTGGGAGTCCTTTTTCAGCGTCCTTTGGCTTCCCATTCGCTGATTCGTACATTTGTACAGGGGGTACAGCATGTAGCTCCCCAGTTTCGGCCGTCCCTGGTGCCGTGGGACTTAAATCTGGTGCTTCAGAGACCACCATATGAGCAGATTAGGGACATTCCCTTGTCTCTCTTGTCACAGAAGGTAGCCTTCTTAGTGGCTGTCACATTCGCGCAGTGGGTCTCTGAATTGGCTGCCTTGTCCTGCAAGTCCCCGTACTTGATTCTTTATAAGGACAAATCGGTGCTGCGACTTCCACCTTCTTTCCTTCCAAAGGTGGTCTCCTATTTTCATTTGAATGAGGATATTGTCCTTCCCTCATTGTGTCCTCGCCCCAAACATCCTAAGGAATTTGAGTTGCATTCTTTGGATGTGGTGAGGAGCTTACGGTGTATTTGAGTGCTACAGCTTCCTTTCGGAAGTCTGACTGGCTCGGCAGCCTTGTCTGCTACCATTTCCCGTTGGATCAGGCAGACCGTGACCCATGCGTATGAGGTTTGGGGCAAGGTCCCCCCTTTTCCGGACACGGCTCATTCCACCAGGTCAGTTAGTACTTCCTGGGCGTTCAGACACCAAGCTTCGGTGTCTCAGGTGTGCAAAGCGGCTACTTGGACCTCAGTGCACACGTTTACTAAGTTTTACAAAGTTGATGTTTCGGCATCTGCGGATGCTGCTTTTGGCCGCAAAGTTTTACAGGCGGCACTGTAGGTGCGTCTGGCGCCTTCCGAGAGGGTTCTGTTGGGTACAGTTGTTATAGTTTCACCCACCCCTCTAGTTTGACACAGCTTTGGGACGTCCCCACGTGTTATGAAGAGCTGCGTCTGTCAGTGAACGTAAGAGAAAAATGGATTTTATTATAACTTACCGTAAAATCCTTTTCTCTGAGTTCACTGACAGACGCAGCTCCCACCCCTCTGATTGGGTTTGTACTGCTTGTTACGAACTGAATGCCATTGGCCAGCAGGGGGTTTTATGCTCAGGTGAGGACGGCCCCCTGGGAGGGGCTAGCCTATCCCTGTTGCTTTTATTTCTGTTTTGCCTAGTCACTCCTGATAGGACGACATAAAACCCACGTGTTATGAAGAGCTGCGTCTGTCAGTGAACTCAGAGAAAAGATTTTACGGTAAGTTATAATAAAATACATTTTTTGTCTGGAATGCCTTCTGAAAATAGTCATGCACTTCCTAGTATGTGAGGGTGCCTAGGCACTCCTGTGCTATATATATATGCAGTGTGAAATCGAAGGCACTGCTTCTAACTCAGGGGTAGCTAACTGCGGCCCTCCAGCTGTTGTGGAACTACATGTGCCATGAGGCATTGCAAGACTGTCAGTTACAAGTACGACTCCTAGAGGAAGAGGCATGATGGGAAAGATTGACTATCACTTCCAGAGGCAGAGACCTGATGGGACTTGTAGTTCTGCAACAGCTTGAGGGCCACAGTTTGCCCATCCCTGCTATAACTGCTAGTCTTAGGAAATTTGCAATGAGATTCGGTGATGTCACAACTAAGCTGCTCACTATTCTCCTTGCTGGAGGCTCCAGTGTGAGGAAGCAATGTCCTGCTTCTATCAAGATGGCACCTCCACACACCGTGCAGAGCAAGTTATGGTAAGTCATTAATGGGGTAAAGATCAGCTGCAGAGAGACCACAGGCAATACCGGTCACTAGTCCTTTGCCTTTTGCCTGCCTTTTGTTTTGGGCCCAGCATTGTTTTTAGTTGTTCTTTTGCTAAAAAAGTTTTTTTTATAGCTCATATACAGGGAAAATTCATAACTACCCTTGCAGCAAGGCTTCTTCCACACTGCAAGGATTAAATTCTCATTTAAAGTAATACTAATATCTCAGTTTTCTCATTTTAAAATAACAAATCTGTTATAATTATGTGCTCTGTGTAATGTTTTTGCACAGAGCAGCCCAGTTCCTCCTCTTTTCGGGTCCCTTGCCAGTGCTCCTGGCCCCTCCCTCCTGCCAAGTGCCCCCACAGCAAGCAGCTTGCTATGGGGGCACCTGAGCTGAGTTGCTGCTCTGTGTTTCCATTCCGAAACAGAGCCGCGGGTCAGCCCCCCCCCCTTTCCTCATTGGTTCAATGCAGTGAGAGCCAATAGCGCTGCACTGCTGTCTCAGCCAATGAGGGGGGAGAGTCCCGGGCAGCCGACACTCTCCTGCAACATTGCTGGATCGAGATGGGCTCAGGTAAATATTAGGGGGTCTGTTGCACAAAGAGGGGTTTTTTATATTAATGCACAGAATGCCTTACAACCACTTTAAGTCCCATTAAAAAGCAGTTCTACTTGTCCTATCCCCGGGCTTCCCCTCCCTCTTTTCAGAGCTCTGTCAGTGGTAGGCACTTTAGCATCATCACGTACAATTCAGGACAAGCACTCCTGGATTATAAGTGAGGACACTGAGGGCACGCCCAGAGCATTGGATGGAAGAGGCGAGCACCAGCTGCTGGTGGAGGTAGGGATAAGGTAAATAAAAATGCTTTTTATTGGTACCCTAGACAAAAATGAACATTTAAGCCTTGCAGTGTTGGGGAAAGCCTTGTTGCAAGGGTAAAACTTCATTTTTTTTTTTTTTTTTTTTTTTTTTTTTTTTTTTTTTTAACAAAGCCAGTATGGCCTCGCACTGGCCTCCAATGCTGATCAGACCTGCCCATTGTTGCAACTATGTGACAAGGCAAGTGTTGTCTGGTGCTGACTGCTTCTGCTGTGTTGCAGATGATGGGTGTACTCTAATACAGCCAGTATGCATGACCTGGAAGAGTAAAAATAAAAAAGTAATAAAAAAAAAAATTGGAGAAATCACATATTTTTCTTCCACATTAGTATGTGGACAGCCCTTTTAAAATTCATCCAGCGTGATTAATAGAAGTGTGACTAATGTTGTTTCTGTGCCTTTTATTGGCATTACAGGGCAGATCAAGGTTTATAAAAGTCACTTTGAGGATGCGTTCAACAAAGTAAAACCATCCGTCTCCAAGAAGGTATGTCTTACATCTGTCATTTATTGCTTCTAAGTGTATTTATGAATGAAGGTGAAGCAACTGGTTTAATGAATATGAAAAAAAATTGCTGTGCCTATTCAGCTGTAAATAAAGTGGAATGTCCTGGTCATGTGACCTGTATCTACTGGAGGGTGAAAGTACACGGAGTTATTAAGTAAAACCACAAGAGACTGGCTCAGCAAGGAATGGAAACCACCGCAGTCCTTTAACCACATCGGTCCTCTTTATGGAACAGGCAGTGTGGCTCATTTGTGGTAGAAGTATTGTTATTTAGGTTTCACCTCTATTATTACTAGTACAAGGTAGCCTCTGAAAAGAACATTTGATTGGTTAATAAGAGCAGCCCCTGCACTGTTCTCCCATGTGGCTGGGTGCGAAGGCCTGAATGTTGTGTTACGTTAAATTCCAGCTCCAGGTTGCTACCTAACCCCTCACCTTATTTTTTTTTTTAAATATATACCTTTTTTCATGTCTCTTTAGTCTGATAACATGATGTCAGAGGTCTTTCTATAGCGATGGGTAGGTCTTGAATCTTGATTTACAATGGTGCCATGTAATGACATGGAACCTCTCTGTGCAGCATTCTCCTGTGAGCCCAGGTTGGCTTGATGACCCATCACCGCGGGACATTAATGCCCTGGGATCATTGGAAGTGGATTCAATGACACTGGGCATCTTTTGGCCCAGAAACGGACCCGCAATCCTAGAATGTGGGGTATGTGGAGAACATCACCGGAGATTGTGATTTTTGCAGAGAGCTGCTTTTTATACTTTAGCAGATGTGGGCAGTGAACCAACCTGTGGTAAAAAAAACACTCATATATTCAGTTCCACGCCTTATTTTAATTATTTCTAGCCTATGCCTATTAATCTGAACAATTTTAAAGTTTGTAAACTTTGTGAAGATCCCGACACATTTGCTTCCTTGAATTCTGTGACCCGTATTCACTATGACCTGTGGGTGAGCACAGCTGTGTCGCACGTTTCACAGAGCCTGCCTTCTGAACTACAGAGGGGCTGAGAGGAGGAGTTTCAGGAGGCAGTCAGTACAGAAATCGCAGCTTGCTGGCAGCAAGGTTCTATGAAACATGTAGTCTTTAAAAATCGAAAGTATACAGGAAAGGAGATTCTGCGAAGCATGCAGGGAATTCAAAAAGTTGTGGACAGTTATTTTTTCCATGCAGACAGGCAGCATTCACAACATGAAAAGAGATCTTTCAAGTAAGCTTTTATTGAGTTTTCAATAATAACTATTGATTGTATTGTAATCCCATTGCTGTTTATTAAATTAAAGTGTATGCTGTGATCATAGAACTTCTGCAAGTTTTTATTGTATAAGCTGCTGTTTTATTTTTAAATAGTGGTTATTCATGTGTAAGAAATCCTATACTATGCCAGACAACCACGCTCAAATATAGTATGTTGCTCACATTGTCCTGCCATGAAAACACCCGCTTTAGTCATACTTATTGCCAAGTCTTCCAGCACTACAATTCTAACATGCACACAACACAATGACCCATTTGAAAGTACATGTAAATCCTCCTTGTTTATTAGGGAATGTAGTCAAGCTGCATTAAAGTATTGTGTTGCTGCCTTTGTTAAAGTCCTCTGATTGGCAGCAGATCTCGACCATTGCTCTGACATAGATTTTCCACAGTCTGGGTCTCCAGTCCGATAAGACTCCCACACTAAGCTGCAATCAACAACCCTACTCCAGGGAGCTTGCTTATTGAAGCACTGTGCAGAATGCATATTGGACCACTGTGCCTTGTGTGAGAGCAATGGTCCAGATCTACAGCATGCTGCCAGCATAGGGGACCCTATTAAAGTCTGCAGAACTAACTCTAAAGCCAACCATACATGGATCGAAATTCCCTGCTGAACTGGCCGAATTTTGATCTATGTTTGGGCACCCTGATTGTACACAAGTCGATCCATAGATTAACTTGTGTACAACCAGCTTGTTGGGTTGGCTGTAAGCCAGCAGGACTAATCATTGTGTTCTGCTAGCAGGGAAGGCTCCCATGCTGGCAAAACACAATAGCACTGCAGGAGGGATTCCCCCATCAACACCGACTGTGTTGATATGGGAATCAAGCCATTTCCTTTCCATCCACCCATGGTGGAAGTAAAGAAAATTGCATAATATATGGCCTGCTTAAGAAAAAGAAAATGGGCTGCCACACCCTTTATTTCTAAAGCCGACCGTAGATGGTTCGAATTTCAGCTAGTTCAGCAGGCACCGGGATTCGATCCATGTATTGGCAGGCTGATTGTACCCAAGTTGATCCATCAATTGACTTTGGTACAATTGGCATGTTGTATTTCTAGTATGCGATTATCACCAGCGGATATAGCCGCTGGCAATAATGACTGTGTTCTCCAGGCAGGGTCGACTCCCTTTTCCCTCCTGCCAGGAAAACACAATTGCTCCGCAGGAGGGAATCAAGCGACTTTCTTGCAAGAAAGAAAACTGCATCATCTATGGTCTGCCTAAAGAAGGCGGACTGCATCCCTCTACTAAACTTTATGGGTTCAGTTGGGCTTTAAAGCCCAAATCCATCTAAAACTTGTTTTCTTTGTTTAGAATGAGGAAGGGTTAGAACCTCTGTCGAATTTTACTTCTCTTCTATTTGGTAGCACTGGGGAGAATCACAACAATCATATATTTTTGTATTGTGGGAGGAAACTCATACAGGGAGAATGCATATATCCCATTCAGATTGCATCCCTGGTGGAAATCAAATCCAACATCGTTGCACTGCAAGCTAAAGCTTAGTAGATGTGTTTTCATATTGGTCCTTTTCGGTTTATAATATGGAAAGATAATGACTTTTGTTAGATTAAGTAATAGTGTTGTTTTGGATACTTTTTTAGGTCCAATTAATTAGTTTAGCAAAAAAATATATATGCGTATGGCCAGCTTAAAGCAGAGTTCCACCCATGTAAAAGTCAGCAGCTACAAAAAGTGTAGCTGCTGACTTTTAACAATCAGCCACTCACCTGTCCCTTGCTCCAGCGATGTGGTCGCCCGAAGGCTCGCTTTTCGCCCCCTCCCCTCGGTGTCGCCGGCATCATAACTGTGGGCACCCGGCTTTGGCTTCAAAGCCGGGCGCGCACTGCGCATGCGTGAGTCATGCTGCGCCTTGTGAATGGCCGGCGTATCTTCTGGGACCTGTGACGTGTCCCAGAAGATTGCCGAGAGGGAGGGGGGGGGGTGGACTTCTTTCCCTGAGCTGCGGTGCCAGGGGAGGAAGTGGACCTGGTACCCTGTGAAATCAGGGTCCCTGGTCACCCCCCCCCCCCCCCCAAAAAAAGACATGCCAATTGTGGCATGTTGGGGGGTTACCTTCCATAAAAGCGTAAGTTCCACTTTTGGGTGGAACTCCGCTTTAAGTGCTAATTTTTTACAGTTATTGCTTTTTGCAAACCTCCCCAGCAGACGAGTCCTATGCTCAGCAGTAGTCTCGGCACAGAGACTGCTGTGCTGTGTGTGAGAGAAGCACTCTACCTACAATGGTCTAACAGGCCCTCTGCTGAGTCAGCTATAGCAATCAGCAGAGAGCAACAAGTGTTGTCAGTTGCAACACTGCAAGTCAGACTGCTGTAGGGAACACTGCGGGCTTCACACAGAGGTCTCTCTGCAGCATACTTTTGAGCTTAGGACACTTCTAGTGAGGCTGGGGAAGGTACGATTCTGGAACTTGGCACGCTTTTTTTCTTTTTTTTCTCTTAGGTTAAGAACGTTCAGTTCTGTTCACTGCCACAGTTGCAAATGGTGTGAACAGACTCTAATTCAATAACTTATTCTTTTGAGTCACCCTGATTTGTTTGGTTTGTGTGTGTGGTCCTTTTGCTTTCTTTTGCTCCGACTAGTCGGGGAGGTAAACTCTTCAAAGGTTTAGACCACTGATAAGGGCAGCCGCCAGCCTGTGGTTTCTGGCTGGAGTACAAAAGATTGGACGGGACTGAGCAGGTCCTTTCCAATTAATGTTTCTTCCTCCAAGATTCGGGAACTAAATGTCACCTACACCTGGTGGATGAAAAGTCCCTATATCTGGGCAGGGTTGCAGAAGACGTGACGGGAAAATGAGCAGCTCCTTTTCTAAGTAAGGCTGGGTTCACACTATCTTCGCATGCGGCTCCCTACTGGGGTCCGGTGTGGGGTTCACCGTTTCAGGTCCGATTTCAGCCCAAATTTTTTACTGAATTCGGACCTGAAACAGACGAAAAGACGCACAGGCCTCCTGTGCAAATTCACACCGGAACCGCAGCGGAGATATGTGAACTGGCTCCATAGAGAACCGGTCAAAATCTCCAGCTATTGCGAATTGAATGCAGGGAACCCACATCCAATTCGCAAAAGTGTGAACCGAGCCTAACTTTTCTTCCGTTTCTTCCGTTAAGTATTGACAGCATTTGGCAACTTACAAAGCACCAGCACCTGGTGGAGGAAAAGTCCAATGAATAGGTCCCTGTAGTACTATCAATGTTTCCTTACTTAGATGTTGGGAAATATCCCTTCCCAGATTCCACAGTCCAGTGAACATCTTTGCTCATGAGAATTTAGAGCTTGGCAACTGTGTGTTCCTTAGAAACCATAAAAACAGTGAAATAACACATCTCTTCCTCTGCAGGATCAAGTGATGTATGAGCAGCTCCGCCTGTCTCTGAGCCGCTGATGGCCGTCATGAAGAGAGGATGGAGGGAATTGTTTGGGGACACAGCCCAGCAACACAGTACCAAGTGTCTGGTGACGCAGCGAGACATGGCATGCGTGAGCCTGAAAGCTCACATTCCTCAGCTGAATCCTCGGCATAGACTGCAATGTGGAATGTGGCGCGTGCGTGTGTATATAGAATTTGAGATCTCCTCCCTCTACAACTCCCAGCTGTAAATAAACTAGACGGAATCTTTATCCTGTATTTTTTACACTATATGCCTTCTTGTTTTTATTTGTTTTTCTAACAGGTTACACCACTTTAGCCTATATCAAATGCATGCATACATTAGTTATGTATTTGCAGGGTGGACAAAATAATAGAAAGCAATAGCTATGTTCTTATCCAGAGACTGATTAAGGCAGATAGGGGCCCTAGGCAGGGTAGCTGGTATGCCTCCCCACTCACCATCCATTCACCTTAAGGATTGCAATAGATACAGAGAAGACACTACATTTGCATTGTTTGTACTGGCGTGGTCCTCCTTCCTGCCAACTTTCTGCCCGTCGTCCTTCCCTTGTGAAGTGCCAGGCATGTCAGTGCACAGCTTTCATGAATTATGTTATCCTCCTTAATGAACGGCAAGCAAAAGAAGGTTGTAGCTGGGCCCTTGGATAACCCCTGGGCCCCAGGCTTCTGCCTAGGTTGCCTTGTGGGATCATCCAAGTCTGTTCTGTACACATTTATACCAGCTTTTAGCAGTCTCCGGTTAGCTTCAGCACTACTTAACCACTTCCAGACCACCCTACATACATATACTGCAGCAGGGTGGCCCGGCTGCGCAAAGTCTCGTACCTGTACGTGATTTTGTACACACGGCATAGGGGGCGTGCGTGCGCCGGAGCGCCACTCCCACTGTGATTGGACACAGCGGAAGCCAATCAGCGAGTTCGGCGGCCGCAGATCGTTCTGTGGAGTGACGGAGCAGCGGTGTGCCTATATAATCAAGTAAAACCACTGATCTGTGAGGGAGCAAAAGAGAGAACTTGTGTTTCAGCTAAGCTGAAACATGATCTCTCTTTTCCTCCAGTATATCCGTCCCCCACACAGTTAGAAAGCACCTCCCAGGCATGCACTTATCCCCTTGATTGCTCATGGTGTTAACCTCTTCCCTGTTAGTGTCATTTATATAGTGATCAGTGCATTTTTTAGCACTGATCACAGTTTTGGTGTCACTGGTCCCCAAAAAGTGTAATGATGTGTCACATTTGTCCGCCGCAATGTCACAATCCTAATTACTAGTAAAGACAATTTAAAAAAAATAAAAAGTCCCTAAATCAATCCCATAGTTTTTGAACGCTATAACTTTTGCGCAAACCAATCAATATATGCTTATTGGGATTTTTTTTTTACCAAAAATATGTAGCAGAATACATATTGGCCTAAGCTGATGAAGAAATTTTGATTTTTTTACATTTTTTTTTTTTATTGGGAATTTTTTATAACCCAAAGTAAAAAATATTGTTATTCATTCAAAATTGTTGGACTTTTTTGTTTATAGCGCAAAAAATAAAAAATGCAGTGGTGATCAAATACCACCAAAAGAAAGCTCTATTTGTGGGAACAAAAGGACATCAATTTTATTTGGGTACAGCATCGCAGGACTGCGCAATTGTCAGTTAAAGCAATGCAGTGCCGTTTTGCAAAAAATGGCCTGGTCAGGAAGTGGGTAAAACCTTCCGGAGTTGAAGTTGTTAAAGTGATTGTAAAGTCTCGTTTTTTTAAAAAAAAAGAAATAACAAGCATGTTATACTTACCTCCTCTCTGCAGTGGTTTTGCACAGAGCAGACCAGATTCTCCTCTTCTCGGGTCCCTCACCGGCTCTCTTGGCCCCTCCCTCCGGTTCAGCGCCCCCACAGCAAGCAAGTGGCTATGGGGGTGCCCGAGCCAAGCCGCAGCTCCCTGTGTCCATTCAGACACTGAGCCATGGTTTGGCCCTGCCCCCTCTCCTGATTGGCTAACTGACTTGGACAGCAGCTGGAGCCAGTGGCGCTGCTGCTATGTCTCAGCCAATCAGGAGAGAGAGTCCCAGGTGTCCGAGGCACTCATGCACATTGCTGGAGGAAAATCGGGCTTAAGTATGAGGGGGGCTGCTACACACAGAAGGTTTTTTATCCTAATGCATAGAATGCATTAAGATAAAAAACCTTCTGCCTTTACAATCACTTTAATTAAAGTCTGCTAGCAGTGGCTAGTTTTTAAGAAAACCAAAAACGAACAAAGCGGAACTATGCTTCCCTCCACTCCATTTCTGCGATGTCCCGGAGCTACCCTCATCACCTGCTGACATCTTTGGCTGGTCTTCTTCCAAGTATTCATCTTCATCCTTTTTTTTGACAGGCTGAGATGATGTAATTCCTGTGTATGTGTGGGAGGGAGTTCATTTATCTTGGCAGATGTTGAAATTGCATGCTCGACTCCTTGTACAATACGGACAGGCAGGTAGGAAACCTTGAATGCAGAAAAAATGTGAAAAGCAGATTTTTTTTTTTTAACTTACAGTTCCTCTTTTAATGTTTTGTTGCTTACCAGTCCTTTGATATGATGGCTGGGTTAGTTTTCAGCAAATACATAAACATAATATTTTCAGCAAGTACAGAAAATATCTGATGATTTTGCTAGAAATGCAGTGTCCTTGCTTCCTGAGCTGCACTGAAAAAAAAAAACAGTAGTTTTAAATCTTCCTTGTTCCCCCAGGTAATTTAAATGAACAAAGGCAACATGTTTGTCCAACCAGGGTGACACCCATGGCTTCCTCCATAGATACACTGGAGGAGTGAGTATAGCCGCCCAGAGACATTGGGCATGTTTTTATAAAAGGAATGCAGCCATCACATCGAAGAACATCGAAGTAGGCTGCAACATATTACATTTTTGTTTTGGATTTGAAAATTTGTGTGTGTGTGTCTTCTTGCACCAAGGCCCTGAAGGTTCTAGTTACGCCTCTAATATCTATCTATATATAATCCTCCTGTTATCTACTCTATCATAGACTACTATGAAAGATAAAATTGCAACGGCCTTATACGCCTGTCTTAAGGTCTTAGGATCCCATGTATTGGCAAAGACCTTAAGACAGACCTATATGGCCATCGCTTGTGTGAATATGTTTTTAGCAATTTTGATATGTAATAAGACTTTAAGAATATTTTATACTTTATGAGTTGGTGTTTAAGATACCCTAGTACAGTGGTCTCCAAATTATGGCCCTCTAGTTGTTCAGGTACTACAATTCCCATCATGCCTAGTCATGTCTGTGAATGTCAGTTTTACAATGCCTCATGGGACGTGTAGTTCAGCAACAGCTGGAGGGCCGTAGTTTGGAGATCCCTGCTCTAGAACATACATTTAAAGTTACAATGGGAATGGTACATTCTAATGGTAGCTTAAACTAAACCACACCCCACCCCACAATCCTACTATGAAAAGATGTAGCTACTTACAGAGAAGTGCGAAGAATGAAGCGGTTTGTTTTGTTAATTTTGGAGTACCCCCCCCCCCCCCACTCTCATTCACAGTTGTGGCTATAGGATCCTTGTCCATTAATAGACATTTAGCTGAGACTATAAGAGTTCTCTAATGACACTGATTTGGCTCCCCTGGGTGTTTACAGCATTATTAACGAATAAGGTTCAACTTCAGCCAGATATATTTATCAGATGAGTCAGAACCAAACTCTGGCAGTTTAATCTGCAAAATGATTATTCAAGTGTTGTTTATGCAGCTTTCTTCACTACGCAGGTGGACAGTGAAGGGAGTAGAGACCGCTCTTCACCAGCATTTCTGTAACCTCCTCTGGCTCTCTGCATTTTATGGGAGCGTCACCAAATTGGTGTTACACTTTCTGCACAATATTCCCAAATGTCCCATCAGTCAAGAGAACAGGCGCGCTGTCACCGTACATACATTTAATTATCTGCTGTGTGTAAAGAGAAGGAGTGATTAATAGAATGGGGCCCTAGGCAAGGCTATGAGATGCCCACCATCTCTTCGGTTGACGTTTTTTAAGGACTGCAGCAGGCACAGAGAAGCTGCCCCATTTCCAATGATTTTGTACTAGCATAGCCTCATCAGACACCAACTGCCTACATTATACTTTGTGATGTGGCATTCATTCCTCACTCTAAAATGTAACAAAAATATATATATTGGCTGGAACATACTGTATGTGTGGAAATCATCCATAGCACAAGTATATTTCCGCAGAGTCAGCCTCTCAATCTCATTTCAGACACTCAGGTCAAATAGTTTATTTCCTGTTCGCAAAGACAATGGATCCAGCACAAGCAGCATTATTACATTGCTTTCCTATGCCAAGGTTGTACTGCTGACTCTGTGTATGCAGGGCCATATTTAACGCAGGGCAAAAGGGGCAGCTGCCCCAGGCCCAGCCATTGTTGTGGGGCCCAAAGCAGCTGCCCCTTGAGTCTGCACTGCCTGCAAATATTTGATAAATGGATTTGGCTATCACTCAGGAGACGAGGGCAGAATTGAATATTGGACCGCTGTTGTCTGCAGCCTGTGAGGTGATCGGCCAGCTTGGTAAGGTAAACCTTGTTTGGGGAGAGTGTCTGTCAGTCACGGGCACAGTCACACTGACCCCTCTCCCTCACCATGTCAGACAAGCAGCAGACCATTGGTCTGTGCCTGGTGCTTGCCTGACATCCTCTGGAGACTATCAAGGTGGAACCGCTGGGTGGGTGAGGGGAGCAATGCAGGGGTCTGTGGAGGGAGGGGATGGGATCCTGTGTAAAGATGGTAGTAGTATGAGGGAAGGGGTCCTGTGTAATGATGGAGTTAGTATTAGGAGGCAGTCCTGTGTAATGATGGGGGTAATAAGGTGAAGGGGGTCCTGTGTAATGATGGGAGTAGTATGGGGAGGGGAGTCCTGTGTAATGAAGGGGGTAGTATGGTGAAGGGGGTCCTGTGTAATAATAGGGGTAGTATGGGGGAGGGGGGTCCTGTGTAATGATGGGGATAGTATAGGGTCTTTTTTAATGATAGGGGGAGGAGGTCTAATGTAATAATGGGGGGGGTCCTGTTTAATGATGGAGGATAGTATGGTGAAGGGGGTCCTGTGTAATGATGGGAGTAGTATGAGGGAAGGGGTCCTGTGTAATGATAGGGGTAGTATGGTGAAGGGGGTCCTGTGTAATGATGGGGGTAGTATGAGGGAAGGGGTCCTGTGTAATGATGAAGGTAGTATGGTGAAGGGGGTCCTGTGTAATGATGGGGGTAGTATGGGGGAGGGAGTCCTGTGTAATGATGGGGTAGTATGGGGGAGGGAGTCCTGTGTAATGATGAGGGTAGTATGGTGAAGGGGGTCCGGTGTAATGATGGGGGTAGTATGGGGAAGGGGGTCCTGTGTAATGATGGGGGTAGTATGGGGGAGGGAGTCCTGTGTAATGATGAGGGTAGTATGGTGAAGGGGGTCCTGTGTAATGATGGGGGTAGTATGGGGAAGGGGGTCCTGTGTAATGATGGGGGTAAAGTTGGGGAAGGGTCCTGTGTAATGATTGGGGGGGGGAGGGGGGCAAAGAAAATGTTTGCCCAGGGTCCAATCAATACTAAAGACAGCTCTGTGTGTATGTAAAGTGGTGACATTACAGTCCTTACAGTAAGATTCTAGGAACGCTTGTGAATGAAAAAACTCCCCCATATTGAGGTTTGGGATTCTCTGTGTTCCTCGTCTCCAAGTCTGAGTTCTGCTGTATAGAAGACAGCAGGAGGCTGATACTAGATCAAAGCCATGGACTTACATTGCTTGCATTTAAAATATTCAGTACATTTAATGATGTATTATTGATTATGGAGCTGTATTCATTTTTGTCTATTATATCTGCCCGAAGTTGAGCTTTAAACACTGCTTGTTGGCAATGAAGTGAATGAGAGCACTTGACCCCCCCCCATTGTGTGACACAAAGCCACCTAATAAATCACTCTTCAATCCCGTCCTGTACCTGGGGGCAGAGGAAGGTGCTGCGTTTAATGATTGTTCAACAGAATAAACTCACCTTCATGCTTCATTAACAAGGAAAAGGCTTATAGCAGTGTAACTGTATCCAGCCCCCTCCCATCCTCTCACATAATCCCTTCTCTTCTAGTGTGACAATGCACTAACCATTGTGTGTGTTATAAGGAAATAGAAGTGTTTTTGCAGTGAATATAAATTGTGAATTAGTATTGTATTATTATTATGCCAAATAATCTTTAATTAAGAGTAAGTGAAAACAGTCCATGATTAAGACCATACACTAAGTGAATTTTGCTCAGTGGGTGGCCCTGTTGGCTGCCTCCCGCCCAACATCCCTTAATTTAAAGAAGAAAGAAGGCGCGTGGCCTAGCGCATTATCCTCAGCAAGAGAGTATTTATTTATATCATACTCACAAGATAAAACTTGTGTAAAAGTACATCAAATCATTGAGTTTTATACAAGTTTTATCTTGTGAGCATGATACCTACTTTTCATCAATAAATACTCTTTTACTGAGGATAATGCGCTAGGCCATGCTCCGCCTTTCTTCCTTTTTGTTTTAGTACTTTGGCCCTCCCCAGTCTGTATGAGGCAGGGAGGCATGCATTATCCACCTTGAAGCACCTGAACATTAATATAAGGCTGCACCAAGGCCTACCGCACAGCGCAGGAGTAGTGGCATTGCTAAGGGAGAGGGCGGGGGGTGCGGACCGCCCCCTCTACACTGATCTGCGTCTCGCTGGCTGTGTCTCTCAGCTGCTTCCTCCTCCTCTCTGTTTACATCTACGCAGGCGAAAGAGGGAGACTGAGGGACACACACAACGCTGTTCTGAGGTCTGTACACTACAGTGTATTGTAATGTAGATGGACATGTGCAGGGGGGGCGCTATGGGGGTTGAGAGGGGGGTCTACACTGGGGGGGTTCTATATTGATACAAGGGTGTCTGCAATGAGGGAGGAGGGTCTGTACTTTGTGGGGGGTCTATACTGCGTGAGGGGGGTTGTACTGAGGGAGGGGGGGCCTGTACTTAATGGGGGGGGGTCTGTAGTTAGTGGAGGGGGGTCTGTACTGAGGAAGGGGGAACTATAGTTGGTGGAGGGGGTTTTTTCAGCATCGGGTGACACCAACCCTAGTGACGCCACTGTGCAGGAGACATTTTTTTGTGTTGTTTTGCATCCTTTGATTTAACCACATGCTTACAGGGCACTTAAACCCCCTTCCTGCCCAGGCCAATTTTCAGCTTTCAGCGCTGTCGCACTTTGAATGACAATTGGGCAGTCATATTACGCTGTACCCATATGACATTTTTATCATTTTTTTCACACAAATAGAGCTTTCTTTTGGTGGTATTTAATCACCACCGGGGTTTTTTATTTTTTGCTAAACAAACAAAAAAAGGCCAAAAAAAAAAATTTTCATAGTTTTTAAAATTTTGCAAACAGGTAATTTTGTCTCCTTCATTGATGTGCTCTAATGAGGCTGCACTGATGGGCACTGATAGGCTCTAATAAGGATGCACTGGTAGGCGGCAAGGATATGCACTGGTAGGGAACACTGGCAGCACTGATGGGCATTGATAGGTGGCACTGGTATGTGGAACAGGTGGGCACTACTTGGCAGCAGTGGGTCTGGAGTGTGTGGGACCGATGTTCTGTATACTCCAGACAGTAATCAGCTTTTTTTTGTTTCTCCTCGCACTGTCAGCGTGAGGAAAAAATGCAGATTACCAGCTGTTTACATCACATCATCAGCTGTCATTGGCTGAGAGCTGATCACGTTGTAAGGGGCCGAGACTGATCTGTAATCAGCCAAGTCTCATTGACTCGCCGATCACAGAGCGAGCCGCGCGCAGGTAGCTCATGCACGGAAGGACGTACAACGCCCTCCCAGCAATTTAGGCCCACACTGTAGCCCTCTTTCGGCTATAGTGCGGCAGGAAGAGGTTAAAGGATAAATTTACCTTTTTAAAAAATAAATAAATAAATGCACATCTTCTTGCAGGTAAAGAAAAAAAAAATGTGCATTTACTATTATTTTTATATACTAGGAGCCTGGAAAGCATTGGGTGCCATGCAGGACTCCTGCAGACGTGTCAGTGTATCTGTGTCATTGTTCAGATTCACACTGATGGGAAGAATCAATGGACTACCAGAGCGCTCAACAGCTCCATGGTAGTTAATTGGGAACTACAAGCCAACAGCCACAAAGTGTCAGTACTTGTAGCTTCCTATTCACAGAACACTGTGAATGAATAACGCGGTGGGCCGGTGGTGGCCTGTGCTGCCACATCTTTTTTAAAAATAGTGACAGTGACTGGGGGGAAAAGGATTGTCTCGGCTGCCCGGGACTCTCCTCCTCATTGGCTGAGACAGCAGCGTGGCGGCTTTGACTCTGGCTGCTGTCAATCAAAGTCAGCCAGCCAATGATAAGAGAGAGGGGGTGGGGTGGGCCACAGCTCTGCTCAGGTGCCCCCATAGCAAGCTGCTTGCTGTGGGGGCACTCAACAGGAGGGAGGGGCCAGGAGCACCAAAGAGGGACCCGAGAAGAAGAGGATTGGGGCTGCTCTGTGCAAAACCATTACACAGAGTTGGTAAGTATGACATGTTTGTAATATCTTTTTTTTTTGTGAAAAACAATAATCAGTTTAAGTTACAAGAATTGTCAATAAATCACTGCAATGATCAACAAAAATATAAAGGTTGTTGTGAATAGCACCCCAATGCACCTCCAAACCACCACAGCACAACACACCTGCCCTGTGCATTGTGCTTCAAAATAAATGCTGCCTGCCCCAAATTCTTGTATATTTTAAACAATTCATTTTAAATGGGCTTTTCAAAGCAGTATGCATCAATACAGGTTGCAGCATACTGCATTCAGGTGTAAGTTGGCCCTATGGAAAAAGGGATAGTGCACCAGGCTCGCGCATTTTCAACTTTTTACTATTAAAATTGGGTAGGAGTCTTGTGAAGGAAAATGGCCAAGGGAGACTGAAAAATGACAGCATTCTTGGAGACAGGATCCCTCCCCACATCTGCTTCTCCTTAAATGATTACCCCAGACCAAAAATGTAGTATATTGCATCCTACCAGTCTTTAGATGTGGCGACTGCATTCGTTTTCTTTTTTCAGGCTAAGTACATCTTCTGCAAGAACAGAAACCATTGACTCTGTGACCTTGTGCACTGAACTGAACTTTCAAACAATGCTACTGTCCTTCCCAGCCATTTTCTGTGACCTACAAAAGACCCCTCTGCCCAGTGGCGGCTGGTGCTCCAGCCAGGAGGGGTGGCACACAAGCCTCCCCCCAAAGGTCCAAACAGACCCCACCCGGGGCGTGCAAACAGATCCCCCACCCCGGGTGGGTGGTTACTCATGCGGTCAGGCTCTTGGCAACGATGAAAAGCCGATGACTGTGACCATCTTCCGGATCTCCCTGTACATCCTCCCTGGCACCGGCCAATACAATCGCTTCTCCTCTCGTCCAATCGCGTTCCTCCTACATCCAGATTGGCCGGGAGGAGAAGCAGGAAGGCTATGGCAAATATGAATTCGCTATTTTCACTCAAGTTAGTGGGCTCTGCGCCCTGAAGCCAGTTAGCCTCTGGCTCTAATCACGTGCTTCAAAAATAAAAATAAAAACCCAGTGGAATCCATGTGTCCAGTGCCCCACATGTAGATTAGGGGCTGGACGCATGGATTAGGGGGGCAGCCGCCTCTGTAATAGAGAAGAGGAGTTGTGCTGTATGTGAAAAAACTGCTTCTCCATAGGTACAGTACAGTTGGTGAGAATTGTCATCCTAGGACAGGAAGTGTGTTACTGGCAGGATCACCACATAAAAATAAAGGAAAAAAAAAAATGCCACCACGTTTTTAATACATTTTAGAATCTTTTACATGAATGTTGATAAAAGCTTTTTTACACAAAACAACTTGTATTCTATAATGACCCTTCAAGCGATTTCCATAAACAAATGTGGAGCTGAACACGTAGGTGAGGGAACATGGTTTTGTTAATATAGGGAAAGAGGCCAAAATGTAAGAATTTGACTACCGTGTCTCATCTCTTGTTTAGTTTGTCTTTCATGTAGGATGGTAAAATGTACCATTCATTTGTATAAGGTGTTCTGAGTAATACACCGCTGTCATTTCATGGATTGGCGCAATATTAAGATCTTTAGGGTCCCTTCAAAAGAGCTTGTCCATGTACGGACTCACTCCGCTTTGCTCAGCAGGGATAAATCCGTTGATCCCCGCTGAGTAGGCGGGTGACAGATCCATCTCTGCTCACTGTGTGGAGACGGACCTGTAAGAGCTCCGCTCTCCTATATGGAGATTGGATGAAAATGGGACGCTTGTCCATTTTCATCCTATTCGATCCGATTCTCCAGTCATCTGGATTTCATGGACAGGATTGGATCAGATATCGGCGAATGTACAAAAGGAAGAAACCGCACTGACACCACCAGCTGCCAGCAAATAAATGTGGCGCTAAGTAGTCTCTGAGATTAGCAAAATGTATACAAAAAATCAATTGTCAATTATATACTTAAAGACATATGTATATGTGAAAAAATTACGGTGAAAACCAAGAAAAGTCCAAAAATTGTATCCAATTGTGATGTGATCCACCACCAAAAATAGTTGGACCCTTACCAGACTGATAGGACCCTATTACAGAGTCTCATACGCCCAATACTATATGTGATGATATCACGTGTGAGACACACACGAAGTAATGATATCACCCACAAAGCAAGACTGACTCCATCTTGGAAAGGGGGCTACTTAAATGGCTGCTAGGCTTTGTTTTTCTCCTACGTTCACTGACAGACGCAGCTCTTCTTGACTTTGTGGGGTTTTATGTTCGTCTTACCAGGAGTTAACTAGGCAGGGAAAGAATTCAGCTGGCCCCTCCCCTGGGGGCCGTCCTTCTTTCCTACATTAAAACCCCCCCTCACAGAGGACTCTCCAGTTTCAATGCCTAGTTTGCAAGGAGTTGACCTGGCTTCCCTATGGGAACTGCGGTCCTATTGTGACCATTTTTTCTTTTTTATTTTCTTTTTTCTGCAATCAAGATGATCTGCTATCAAGAAGCTGGTCGGGGCATCGAGGGTCTTTGTGCTCTGTACTTTCCCCGACCTGGCCAACATGATGCGAAGCCGGCCCCAACACAGGGACCCGCCGCATCTTACACGTTCCGTGCGGGTGGCCCGGGGCGAGATCCCCCATTTTGTTCCCCTTCCCGATTCGTTCGGCAGGGTGACCCTGGGCCTGCAGCGACCCCCCGCCAAGGGTGGAAAGTCTTCATCCGGGTGGCTACCGTGGCGTCGGACTGGTAAGTGAGCGCCCTTTCTCCCTCCCCACATGGGGAGTGAGAGGGCCCGACGTCCGCAAATGCGATTTTTTTTCTCTGCTCCTGTAGCTGTCCGGGGTAGCCACCGGGTGGGAATCAGCCTCTCATCTAGGCTGCGGTGCCATCGGTGGGCCTACTTCTGAAAGGTGGGAACCGCCCCCCAGCGACGTCCGGGTCCCAGTGGGACGGCTTGCTTAGCCCTTCCCCTTGTTTTACCCCCTAGAGCGGGGCCCGGTGGGCGTGCCTTGCACATTCTACGCCGCCCAGGGACACAACCCCGGCCGAAGCGTAGTACAACCGGTCCAGCCCCTTTCATGTCTCGTGTTTCTGGGAGCTACGGGGCTGGTCGAAGAACTATCGTCTAGTAGAACTAACGTCTTTTTTCTTTTATTTTTTCTTTTTTACCAGTGTTATCCTGGCGTCAAGGGTATCCCTTCGGTCCAGTTGAGGAACGTTTGATCCGTAACTTTGACCTCTCAGGAGACACTCCCCCCCAAAATTACATCCTTTCTTCCTGCCGGGGGTCCCCTCCCCG
>BLSH010531877.1:728452-752711 GCA_018402905.1 Glandirana rugosa
GTGTACAGCGTGTGGAACATGTTTCCATGCTTAGTCTCTCACGCTTCGGTTTCCAGAAACTTTTTCATACCGATTTCGGCTCTAGACCGGGAATTCCCATGAGTTTCGGTTGACGAATAAGTCTGGGACCACACTTGAATAAGCAGTTGGCTTTGAGTACCCTTAAGGGCCAGATCTCGGCTTTAGCCATACTTTTTCAAAGACCTTTGGCTTCGCACTCTCTGATTCGTACCTTTGTACAAGGTGTGCGACATGTGGCGCCTCGGGTGAGATCCCCGATGGCTCCGTGGGATCTGAATCTGGTGCTTTCTGTTCTTCAAAAACCACCTTATGAAAAAATCAGGGAGATTCCCTTACAACTTCTGTCGCAGAAGGTGGCCTTCTTAGTCGCAATTACTTCTGCCAGACGAGTATCGGAATTGGCTGCACTATCATGCAAGTCTCCTTATTTGGTGATGCATAAGGATAAGGCGGTCTTGCGACCCCTTCCTTCTTTTCTCCCGAAGGTAGTCTCTTCTTTTCATATCAATGAAGATATTGTCCTGCCTTCATTGTTCCCTCGTCCATCGCACCCCAAGGAGTTTGAGTTGCATACTTTGGACGTAGTAAGGGCCTTAAGAGTGTACTTGGCTGCTACAGCTCCTTTTCGTAAGGCTGACGCCTTGTTTGTTGTGCCAGAGGGACCGCGCAAAAGGTCTGGCGGCCTCTTCGGCTACGATTTCTCAGTGGATTAGAAAAACCGTGACCCATGCGTATTCTGTTCGGGGCAAGGTTCCCCCTTTTCCGGTCACAGCTCATTCTACCCGGGCAGTTAGTACTTCCTGGGCTTTCAGACACCAGGCTTCGGTGTCACAGGTGTGGAAAGCGGCCATTTGGGCCTCGGTTCACACTTTTACTAAGTTTTATAAAGTTGATGTGTTCGCATCTTTGGATGCTGCCTTTGGCCGCAAAGTTCTGCAGGCGGCAGTGTAGGCGCGTCTGGCGCCTTCTCAGAGGTTCAGTTGGGTACTGTTGTTTGCGTTTACCCACCCCTCTTTTATTGACACAGCTTGGGGACGTCCCCACAAAGTCATGAAGAGCTGCGTCTGTCAGTGAACGCAAGGAGAAAAAGGGATTTTATTAAAACTTACCGTAAAATCCTTTTCTCCGAGTTCACTGACAGACGCAGCACCCACCCCTCTGGGCTCTGTTTTGGTACGGCTTGTGTACGTACTGAAGAGCTATTCTGTGAGGGGGTTTGATGTAGGAAGAGAGGGTGGCCCCCAAGGGAGGGGCCAGCTGATTCTTTTCCATGCCTAGTTAACTCCTAGTAGGACGAACATAAAACCCCCACAAAGTCATGAAACGCTGCGTCTGTCAGTGAACTCGGAGAAAAGGATTTTACGGTAAGTTTTAATAAAATCCCTTTTTTCCACCACATAGCATTTTGCTTTTAGGCCAAAAAGTTAAATTTTGGTCTCATCTGACCAGAGCACCTTTTTCCGCATGATTGCTGTGTTCCCCACATGGCTTCTCGCAAACTGCAAACAGGACTTCTTATGGCTTTCTTTCAACAATGGCTTTCTTCTTGCCGCTCTTCCATAAAGGCCAGATTTGTGAAGTGCACGACTAATAGTTGTCCTGTGGACAGATTCTCCAACCTGAGCTGTGGATCTCTGCAGCTCCTCCAGAGTTACCATGGGCCTCTTGGCTGCTTCTCTGATTAATGCTCTCCTTGCCTGGCCTGTCAGTGTAGGTGGACGGCCATATCTTGGTAGGTTTGCAGTTGTGCCATACTCTTTCCATTTTCAGATGATGGATTGAACAGTGCTCCGTGAGATGTTCAGCTTGGGATATTTATTTATAACCTAACCCTGCTTTAAACTTCTTCACAACTTACCTGACCTGTCTGCTGTGTTCCTTGGCCTTCACGATGCTGTGTTCACTAAAGTTCCCAAACAAACCTCTGAGGGCTTCACAGAACAGCTGTATTTATACTGAGATTAAATTACACACAGGTGGACTCTATTTACTAATTAGGTGACTTCTGAAGGCAATTGGTTCCACTAGATTTTAGTTAGGGGTATCAGAGTAAAGGGGGCTGAATACAAATGCACGTCACACTTTTCACATATTTATTTGTAAAAAATTTGGAAAACCATTTATCCTTTTCCTTCCACTTCACAATTATGTGTCACTTTGTGTTGGTCTATCACATGAAATCCCAATAAAATAAATTTACATTACTTAGTTGTAACATGACAAAATGTGGAAAATTTCAAGGGGAATGAATACTTTTTCAAGGCACTGTATATGAATGTATTTAATTGCAATGCATACTTTACCATATCAGTGATTGAATCTTTTTGTTTTTTTTTATATGGTCCTCATATCAGTAGTGGTCTTCAAATCCCTGAAGAAGCACCAAGTGGCGAAAAATGTTGGAAATAGATACAACATTATTACTGTTTATGTAAACACGCCATTGATCATGTAATTGACATGTTGGATTTTAACTATGTACAGATAAACTATGAAGTTTTATATTCTAAATTGTTTTTCTATTATCTCTTGGCACTGTTAAAATCCCATCAAATGTCTGTTGCTCTCTGAATATTATTCCAGGGATGTGGTGCCTGATATAGCCATGTCACCTACCCACACTACACTACTATGAGACTAGTTACCAGTCTAGATAAATCATGGGGATCATTGCTAGTTGGACCTTTGTTTTGCTGTCTAATGTAGATTTATAGCCCTCAGAACTTCTGCTACAGTTCACAAGACTGAAATTAACTCCATATGCTTACTATAGTCACAAACCCCTGAGAGACTCATCAGCAAAAACCTGATAAGACAGCTAAAGGTTTGCAGGTTTGCAAAAAAGCTGGAGCCTAAAGAAGTGTGTAAGGGCAATATAGAGTAATGGTGTCCTGCAGACCCGAACTGAGGCCACCAAGCCGCATGTCCCTGTGTGGCCCAAGGCAGCTGGGTTGCTCCTTGAGGCCCCACCGCTCACCTGGCCTCTCTGCAGCCAACCAGCCAGGGGTGGAAAGTGAGTGTGGCTCCCCATGCGTCTGGATAGGAGGAGCGATGGGCAGCTGTATATAGAAGAATCAATCTCTATTTTCCTCCTGCAGCCTCTTAAAGCCCACTTCTTCTCCTCTCCCTCCTGCAGGCATTCAGAGGCTGCAGGAGGAAAATGGAGAGATTGATTCTTCTATATGCATCCGCTCCCCTTATCCAGCTTCTTTTTGCTACCCCCCATGCTCTTTGCCCCCCCTCTACCCTCTGACCCCCCAGTGCTCTCTGGCTCTCCCTTGTGCTCTCCAGCCCCCCAGTGCTCTCCGGCACCCCGTTGCATTCAGGTCCCCCCCATGCACTCCACCCCCCCAGTGCTCTCCGGCCCTCCCACTGCTCTCCGACCCCCCCCCCCCATGCTCTCCTCCAGCCCCCAGTGCTCTCCAGCCCCCATGCTCTTCCCTCCCCCCGTGCTCTTTGCCCCCTGTTCTCTGGCTCACCTTTGCTCTCTCTGCCCCCCCTCTGTCCTCCATGCTCTTTGGCCCCTCCTATGCTCTTTGGTCCCCCCAGCTCTCTCTGCCCCCCCCGTGTTCTTCACCGGCCCCCTTTTGCTCTCTGCCCCTCCCTCCGTGCTCTCTGCCCTCCCATACTCCTTTCTGGCCCCCCCTTGTCTCTGTCTTAGTGGAGAGTGGGTAAGGGGCCAGTAAATATGACATGGGCTGCTCAGTCTAAAATGCCTAGGCCTATTTTTGTCCCGGAATACTAAATTTGTCATAATATAAAATATAGTTATGGTGGTTAATTTTGCTTCTACAGCTCTTGTTTTCTTTGCTTCAGATACTTTTTAAAATCAAAGACGGCACAGTCACAGTTGACATTAACAGGTGCCATAGAGAGAGGTTTCTAGGAGAACCCAATAATCTGTACTTCTACACCTGTATAACACACTAAAAAAAGTAATCTAATCCTTTACACAAAAAAAAAAAAAAAGAAAAGGATCTCCTGCACTACCACAGGATAAACGAATAGCTCTAGGCTTACAATGAGCCGCTGCACGCACCTGTATTGTGTTCAGACGTCAATAGATTTCGTGAAAAATATGTGTTGTTACGCTGCCCATCAATAACTATAAGAATTGATAAATACACCATGTAAGTGAAAAGAAGCTGAAACAATATATAACAAATAAGAAAATGCACACAATACCACCTAAAAAAAAATCGAAATAAAAACGCATGTAAACCACCCCACCAGACTGCCAAACAACCACACAATAAACTGAATGATAAGCTAAATATTAATGATGTGGTAATGACTTCAACAGTGATAATATATAAAAAAATCAGTGAGAATAAGAACACATACACCTATGAAAAAGAAAACACCCACTGCCCTGCTAACACGTGTACAATGGATATAGAAATGAATCACCCCCTTTTAAAATAATCACATTTTGATGCTTTGCAGCCTGAAATGAAGACAGACACTGGTTTTGTTTTATCCAGCTGTATTTACTCAATGCAACTTATAACATCCAAGTGAAAGATATAACACAAACATGTCAAAAAATAAAATAAAAAAAAAACATTCAAAAACAGAATCACTTACAGGCGGTCCCCGGGTTACAGTTGAATTTGTTTGTAAGTTGGAACAGGTACATTTTTTAAGTGTAGCTTCAGCCAAAAAAACTATTTTTAAGCTTTTTGGATAGCATAGGGAAAGGGTAACACCCCTGTAATGTTTGTTTTGCTGTCTATGTTTCTGTTCAGAAGATTTCACCTCACTTCCTGTCCCAATGATAATTGGATTTTGAAAATTTTGGGTTGTTGTGGAAACAAGGATTGGTGATAAAACTTCAGGGGAGACACCTTTTTCCCATAATAACTCTTACAGGAGTGAATTTCCCTTCCTAGGTGAAGATTTCCTGTCACTTCCTGTTGTCTACCTCCGTTTGTAAGTAGGAGTCGTTTGTAAGTCGGATGTTTGTAACTAGGGGACCGCCTGTAGTTGGAAAAAGGATCACCCCCTCCTAAAACTGACACTCAATCAGGTGTAGCTAATCATCTTCTCAATGGAATACAAAGCCATTTCAACTGTGATCAGCTGTGGTCATTTTGATTGGCTCAGCACGAAAGAGCTTTCCTGGAGCATTTCAGTCCCTGGTAGTGCAACTGAAGCAAACAATCAACTATGGGCTGCAAGGCACTGTCAAATGATCTCCAGGATTAAGTTGCAGACAGGTACAAGTCAGAAGATGAATACAAAAAAAATCTCTAAGTCTTTATCAATGCCTAGAAGCACAGTGAAGTCTATTATTAAGAAGTGGAAGGTAATTGGTACAACACAGAGCCTCCCTGGATCAGGACATTGACCAGTTTCCTCCTGGCACTTTCATCCAGTTTGGAGCAGAGAGGTTCCCAAGAGGCCTACAGCAACTCTGAAGCAGTTGCAGGAATTTATGACATAGAGTGGTCATTGTGTGCAAGTGACAACAATATCACCAATTCTCCACAAATGTGGCTTGTATGGGAGGTTTGCAAGGAAAAAGCAACTCCACAAGAAAGGCCACATGCAGTCACGACTGAGCTTTGCCAAAATGCACCTTGAAGATTCTGAGGCCACATGGAAGAAGGGGTTCTGGTCAGATGAGACTAAAATTGAATTATTTTGCCTCAACACCAAAAAATATATCTGGCGGAAATCCAATACAGCTCACCATCCAAATAACACCATTCCTACAGTAAAGCATGGAGGTGGTAATATTCTGTTATGGGGGTGTTTCTCTGTAGCAGGGACTGGAGCACTTGTCAGGATAGAAGGAAAAAGGCATGGGGCAAAATAACCATAAAATTCTTGAGGAAAATCTGCTGCCCTCTGTCAGAAAGTTGTCAATGTGAAGAAGGTTTACCTTGCAACATGACAATGACCCAAAGCACACAGCAAAAATGACCGCACAGTGGTTGAAGGAGAAAAAGGTAGATGTCCTTGCATTGCCTAGTCAGAGCCCAGACTTAAACCCCACTGAAAATCTGTGGAATGACTTGAAGACTGCAGTCCACAAACGGTCACAATCAAGTTCAAATTAACTTGAGCAGTTCTGCAAAGAAGAGTGGGCAAATATTGCGAAGTCTAGATGTGCAAAGTTAGTAGAGTTATCTCTTAACAGGCTAAAGGCTGGAATTAAAGCAAAAGGTGGTTTGACAAAATACTGACACGAGGGGGTGATCCTTTTTCCAACTCAGTGATTCTGTTTTTGAATTTTTTACAATTTTTTTCTGACATGGTGTTATCTTTCACTTGGATGTTATAAGTTGCACTAGTAAATACAGCTGGATAAAACAAAAACTGTCTGTCTTCATTTCAGGTTGCAAAGCAACAAAATGTGATTGTTTTAAAGGGGGGTGATTCTCTCCTATACCCACTGTAAGTGTGAATAAACAGGGAGGGCTAATAACTTAAACACTAATGAAAAAATGGTCATTCAGTTCTTGAACAAATAAAAAGTCCCAAAAGTGAAATGCCAAGACAGTCCCTCAACACTAAGCAAAAAAAACTTCTCTATACAAAACAGCTGTGCATCTTCAGTGTTTAACACCACCATGATCCACCACCATCTGTCAATGTCGATCCCCTTGTTAGTTGACTCGTATATCATACAGGCCAGATGCACTTTTAAGTGATATCCCTATCCAACATGTAAAAGGCCTCTGGTCCAAAATGTCAAAGATGTGTGTCCCACTTGGAAATTCACTTGACCCAGTAGGCAATCATAGAACAAAGAAAGAGAGGCTTCTCATAATAATGTTTTATTAAATATAAAAAAAAGCCAAGAAATGCACTCACATTAAAATCATATTTGAAAAGCCTATACGAATAGAGAAACGTGTACCAAAATGGCAGCTTCCATCCAATTGGAAATGACGTTACCACACTTCTGTCCTACGTGTTGCATCATATATCACATGACTTAATCAGGGATCCCTGATGAAGTCACCTGAGACAAAGCGTAGGTTGGAAGCGTGTTAACGTCATTTCTGGTTAGAAGCTGCCATTTTGGTACACCTTTTTCTATTCCTGTGGGTATTTCAAATATGATTTTAATGTGGGTGCATTGCTTAGCTTTTTTTTAAAAAAAGAGGGGCTTCTAATGGCATAATAATGTTTTATTGAATATTAAAAAAGCCAAGAAATGCAGAAATGCCAAGACTGGCTTTTTTTTAAAAGAGGGGTTTCTCATGGCGTAATAGTGTTTTATTAAATATAAAAATAAAAAAAACCCAACAAATGCACTCACATTAAAAAAGCCCATAGGAATAGAGAAAGGTGTACCAAAATGGCAGCTTCCGTCCAACTGGAAATTGCATCACCACATTTCCGTCCTATGCGTTGTGTCAGGTGACTTCATCAGGCATCCTGAATGACATCACATGACACGCAACGTGTAGGGCGGAAGCGTGGTAAAGTAATTTCCAGTTGGACGGAAGCTGCCATTTTGGTACACCTTTCTCTATTCTCTGGGCTTTTCTAATATGATTTTAATGTGAGTGCATTTTTTGGCTTTTTTATAATAAAATATTATTTCGCTATGATTGCCTACTGGACCAAGTAAATTTCCAAGTGGGACACACATCTTTGACCTGGTGTGACATTTGGGACCTGAGGCCTTTTACCGGTTGGATAGGAAAACCACATACAGTTGTATGCAAAGGTTTAGGAACCCCTGACAATTTCCATGATTGTCATTTATAAATATTTGGGTGCTTGGATCAGAAATTTAATTTTGATCTATCAAATAATTGAAGAACACAGTAAAATTTCAGTAGTGAAATGAGGTTTATTGGATTAACAGAAAATGTGCAATATGCATCCAAACGAAATTCGACAGGTGCATAAATTTGGGCACTCTTGTCATTTTGTTGATTTGAATACCTGTAACTACTTAGCACTGATTCATTGGAACACACAATTGGTTTGGTGAGCTCATTAAGCCTTGAACTTCATAGACAGATGCATCCAATCATGAGAAAGGGTATTTAAGGTGGCCAATTGCAAGTTGTTGTTCTCTTTGACTCTCCTCTGAAGAGTGGCAACATGGGGGCCTCAAAACAACTCTCAAATGAACTGAAAACAAAGATTGTTCTACATTATGGTTTGGGAGAAGGCTACAAAAAGTTATCGCAGAGATATCAGCTGTCAGTGTCCACTGTGAGGAACATAGTGAGTAAATGGAAGACCACAGGCACAGTTCTTGTTAGGGCCAGAAGTGGCAGCCACATAAAATATTGGAGAGGCAAAGGCGAAGGATGGAGAGAACGGTCAAAAACAGCCCACAGACCACCTCCAAAGACCTCCAACATCAACTTGCTGCAGATGGTGTCACTGTGCATCGTTCAACAATTCAGCACACTTTGCACAGGGAGAAGCTGTATGGGAGATGCGAAAGAAGCCTTTTCTGCACACACGCCACAAACGGTGTCGCTTGAGGTATGCAAACGCACATTTGGACAAAGATTGAGTTATTTGGTCATAACAAGGGGCGTTATGCGTGGTGGCAAAAGAACACAGCGTTCCAAGAAAAACACTTGCTACCCACAGTAAAATTTGCTGGAGGTTCCATCATGCTGTGGGGCGGTGTGGCCGGTGTCGGTACTGGGAATCTGGTTAAAGTTGAGGGTCGCATGTATTCCACTCAATATCAGCAGGTTCTTGAGAATAATGTCACAAAGTTGAAATTACTATGGGGCTGGATATTTCAACAAGACAACGACCCAAAACACTGCTCAAAATCTACTCGGGCATTTATGTAGAGGAACAAGTACAATGTTCTGGAATGGCCATCCCAGTCCCCAGACCTGAATATCATTGAACATCTGTGGGGTGATTTGAAGCGGGCTGTCCATGCTCAGCAACCATCAAACCTAACTGAACTGGAGATGTTTTGTAAGGAGGAATGGTCCAAAATACATTCATCCAGAATCCAGACACTCATTACAGGCTATAGGAAGCGTCTAGAGGCTGTTATTTCTGCTAAAGGAGGCTCTACTAAATATTGATGTGATTTTTCTGTTGGGGTGCCCAAATTTATGCACCTGTCTAATTTCGTTTTGATGCATATTGCACATTTTCTGTTAATCCAATAAACCTAATTTCACTACTGAAATATAACTGTGTCCTTCAGTTATTTGATAGATCAAAATGAAATTGTTGATCCAAACATCCAAATATTTATAAATGGCAATCATGGAAATTGTCAGGGGTTCCTAAACTTTTGCATACAACTGTAAAGCACATCTGACCTGTATGATATATGAGTCAACTAACAAGGTGAGCATACATGATAGATGGTGGTGGATCTTGGTGGTGTTGAACACTGAAGATACACAGCTGTTTTGCATCAAGAAGTTTTTTCCCCTGGTCTTCAGGGACTGTCTTGGAACTTCACTTTTGGGACTTTTTATTTGTTTATGGACTGAATGCACATTTGTTTCACCAGTGATTTAGCAGGGCAGCGGGGTGAGTTCCTTTTTTTGTATGTGTATGCATTCTTATTCTCACCAAATTTTTGATATATTGTCCAGTGGCGGCTCGTGGTATATTATTTTTTTGGGGGGGCTAAACCCCCCTGGTCGATCCCCACATTTACCCTATCTAGGTCACAGGTTTCTTCCAGGTGGCGGCTTCACCCTGCGTCTCCTCCTTCGGCTTCACGGCAGCGCGGCTTCTCTTGCGTGTCCTTCCTCCTCTTCTTTGGCGGCCAATAGGATCGCTTCTCCTCTCGGCCAATCGGCCCTTAGGACTCGCTTCCTGAGCTGGGATTGGCCAGGAGGAGAATCAGGAAGACATATATATTATTTTGCCCATGCACCCTGTATGGACGGGCTGATGCTGTCACTGTTGAAACCATTTCCACCTCATTAATATTTAGCTTATCATTCAGTTTAATGTGTAGGTGTTTGACAGTCTGGTGGGCGTTTACATGAGTTTTTATTTTTTTATTTTTATTTTTTTTAGGTGGTATTGTGTGCATTTTTTTTTATTTGTTATATATTTTTTTCAGCTTCTTTTCACTTACATGGTGTGTTTATCAATTGCTATAGTTATGCACAGACAGCGCATTTTTCACTTAATCCTTTACATACATGGCATGCAGTGATAGTAAATTGGGGCATCATTCATAATGAATAGCACAGCAACACATACGTGTGAATTGGCCCTTACAGGTTGCATATCACTTCAAGTTTGTTTAAATCTTTTTAAAACTGCAGCTTTCATTAAATTGTTCAGACACAAGAAACTCTTGATGCAGCGATTCAAACTACAGAATGTGCTTTGTTTTTTCTTTATTAAAAATATAATGATTTACATGGTATGGGCAAAGGGCAGGTTCACATCACATTTCAGAAACAAGACTCCGGTGTTGAATAATAGGAACATAATACAGTTTCCTATGAAAAAAAAAAAGAATGCTTATCCACCCCCCTGATGCTGATGTGTTATATGAGCAGACAATTATCACAAGATGTGTAATTATACACGGTAATTACATGGCTACTGTGACTTTGGTGACGCAAACTTCCCATCACTTGTTGTCGTTATTTTTTTTTTTATTCAATGAACTGTATTTGTGTACTGACAATGGCGGACGCACCCCCTAGAGGGGATATCCTTACCTCTTCTGTCTATTATAAATCTGCAACATAAAACGTTTCCAGGTGGTGGAACACCCATTTCTGGGGAATTGCCTTATTGTTAACCTTCTATGCCTAAATAAGCTAAACCTGTATCAGTCAGGAACTGACACGCAGCAGATTAAAGAACAAAGGGGACCTGTCTTCTATTTATTTAAAAAAAACAAAAAGTCCTCTTCTAACTAAAAAGGGTGGAACAGGGACCACTCCATTCAGGTGTTGGGGGAAGCTAAAATGAATATCTGTCTCTCCTGGATGTAGAGCAGTGGTTCTCAACCCTGTCCTCAAGAACCCCCAACAAGCCATGTTTTGGGAATTTATCTTAGATAAAATAGCTGTCCAAAATACCAAGCCACTAACTCAGATTTAAAGCACCTATGCAAGATAATGGAAAACCTGCAAACATGGCCTGTTGGGGGTACTCGAGGACAGGGTTGAGAACCACTGATGTAGAGGATCAGATAAATTATTCCATGTGACAGCACTGGTGCTTCTTGATTGACCCATCTCATGGGGACATGGTGGCATGGAGAGTACTCAGTCCTGTTTAAGCTCTGCAGGAGCAATGGCAGCTCCTCCATTTCTACTTCACCATCCTCATTCCTTATTCTACACCCTCAGTAATACATTTTAACATTTTTTGGTGCATTACAGATAATCATTTTGTACTGAATATTTTGGTCCACTTTTTAATTTATACCTACAGGTAAGCCAATAATAAGGTCTATATGTAGGCACAGTGAATATCTCCTAAACTTGCACTGTTTAGGAGATATTCACAGAGCACGCAGCTAGTGACCTCACCGGCACATGTGCTCTGAAGTGACAGCATACCTGTGCTATACCTTCAGAGCTTTGTGCCAGAGTTCTTGCATTCATGCGTGGGAGTGATGTCATCATGACGGAGCGCACAAACCCAGAAGGAAGATTGGGGGAAGATAGAAAAGGTGACATTGCTGTGCTGGAGGGCTCCGTGTCCAGGTATGTCTATCATAATGTGCTAGCATGCGGTGCATACTAGTACATTGTGACTTAAACCTGCAGGGGGGGGCCCAATTTTTTTTTCTGCGGATTTACTACCCCTTTAAAGCTCAGTTCACATCTATGCTGTTTGTGATTGGTGCATTTGCTTTGCTTTTTGTGTTTTTTGCATGTGATTTTGCTGTGATTTGCATTTTGTGTTTTATATGCTTTTTTTTTTCTTTGGCCAATTTGTTGTTGGGCAGATTAAAAACCACAAATCACAGCAAAAATTGCACTACATTCTTTTGGGCAGCTTCTCCATTGAAATCTATGGAACCAAAAAAGTAAAAAAAAGCAGTTTTGAGTTTAAAAAAGTCCCTGACCCTTTCCAAAAATGCAACGGCTGAAATAAGGCATAGATGGGAACCTGTCCCATAGGAAACCATGTTAAATGGACTGTAGTGCGTTTCTGCAAAAAGCACCAAAAACACACAGGTGTGAACCAGGCCTCAGTGTATGTCCAGACAAGAAGCATGAAGTGCTCTAGAATTTCCAGGTAGAGGGCTGTGCTGACTTTGGACTTGATAAATCACAGTGGACCAACACCAGCAGATGACATGGATCCCCAAATCATCACTGACTGTTGAAACTTCACACTGGACCTCATGCAACGTGGATTCTGTGCCTCTCCACTCTTCCTCCAGACTCTGGGACCTTGATTCCCAAATGAAATGCAACATTTTCCACAGTGCGTTAGAATTTGGGGAGCCATGTCATCTGCTGGTGTTGGTCCACTGTTTTATTAAGTCCAAAGTCAGCACAGCCTTTGCCAAGGAAATTCTAGAGCACTTCATGCTTCCCTCTGCTGACCATCTTTGTGGAGATGCTGATTTCATTTTCCAGTAGGACTTGGCACCTGCCCACACTGCCAAGAGTACCAATACCTAATTTAATGATCATGGTATCACTGTGTTTGATAAGCCAGCAAACTCGCCTGACCTAATTCCCATAGAGAATCTGTGAGGCATTATCAAGACGAAGATAGGAGACAGTAGACCCAACAACACAGATGAGCTGAAGGCCTCTATCAGCAGCCTGGGCTTCCATAACACCTCAGCAGTGCCACAAGATAATCACCTCCATGCCACACTGCATTGATGCAGTAATTCATGCAAAAGATGAGGCAGGGGGGAATAGGGAAAGAACAGCACAGCTATTCCATACCAAAGCGCTGGTATGGGAAGGGAATGTACAGCACAGCGTACATAATGAGATGATGTGGAATAGGGAACAATGCAGTGCAGCAAAGCACACAAAACGAGGTGATGTGGAATAGAAAATGTTCAACAGTGGTAAAGCAAATGACTCAATATAAGTAAAAGACTCTGGACCACCAGTCAGCCAGCTAAAGGAAAGTCTTAGGCCGGCTATAGACGAGGTTCGAATCGCTGCAGCATGAACCGGCCAAAATTAGAACTGTCTGTGGTCAGCCTGAATCTACCAAATTGATCGATCAACTTGGGTACAACCAGCTTGCCAGATTTACCTGTGATTATCGCTAGCGGCTGGTATAGCCGCTAGCAATAATCACTGTCTTCTCCTGGTGGGAACGGCTGTCCCCGCCCCCAAAAGAATACAATGTCCCGGTGGGAGGGATTCCACTATCAGCGATATCTGCATTTGATGGGGGAATTTCTTTCCTGCAACCTGTGGGTTTGCACATCTATGGCCTGCCTTATTAAATACAAACCATAATATATTGCTGGCTTTATTACCATGCCTATTATGGCCATATATAACTTTGATGATGAAAGTTACCACCATTCCTACAGTACACATACACTATATTACCAAAAGTATTGGGACACCTGTCTTTACACACACGTGAACTTTAATTGCATCCCAGCCTTAGTCTGTAGGGTTCAATATTGAGTTGGCCCACCCTTTGCAGCTATAACAGTTTCAGTTCTTCTGGGAAGGCTGTGTACAAGGTTTAGGAGTGTGTCTATGGGAATTTTTGACCATTTTGCCACATTTGTGAGGTCAGGCACTGATGTGGACGAGAAGGCCTTTCTCACAGTTTGCTTTCTAATTCATCACAGAGGTGTTCTATTGGGTTGATGTCAGGACTCTGTGCAGGCCAGTCAAGCTCCTCTACCCCAAACTCACTCATCCACTCTGAAACTGAGGATGGAGAGTGGAGGAAGGGGCCATTAAAAATCTCATATAATAGTGATTTTAGTGTATATTTAGCAAAAATATAATTTGATATTTTCTGGGGGGGGGGGGGGGGCAGGGGAGGGAGGTCCTGTCAGGTTGGCAGTATGGGGGCCCCATGATTTCTAAGAGCAGCCCTGGATGCACCTCTGTAATGCATGATCACCATGCCGTTGGCACCCATTGAGGATACACCACGATCTCTAACAGAGCCCAGAATAGCAGTATAAACCCATTTCCTTTCCTCACTCCGAAAACTTTTTTTTTCGTTTTGGGTGATGGATATGCGCTTTAAAAATAAACATATAAGGCCATTGCAAATCCCTGAGATCTTACTGGAATCAAATGTTCAGACTGATCTCAGATATTGCTAATAGTCTGATCAACCCTTCTATTGAAATGGCTATTCTCCACCTTACTATAGATAAAATAGTGGCTCAACTCATACTTATTGGTGGCTGATTCCAACATAATGCATAAATGGAATGCCACCACACCACTGGGTTTTGCAGAAGGTATTGATGTCAATCTGTAATGTACCTACAAAACTTATATTTGCCATTAGGAATAATTGCTACTCAAAGTTCCAGATGGCATTGCACCTTTGACTAATCCACCCTTTATGCAAGATAAGAATGCTGTACTCTACAGATTAGAACTTTTCATTCACCCCATTCTCTATTAAGGCAACCACTACCTGTCACCTGACCTATGTTTGTCTTCTCTTTTAATAAGATTAGTCATGTGAATGCTTTATTTGTATGCTTTCCCATGTAATTTAACCACTAAGTAAGCTTTTCTCATGGTATTATGTCATTACACTCATCACGACTGGAATGCGTACTTACTTTGCCATATCCTGTCTATTTGAATCTCAGACTTAATAAAGAACTGGAAAATAAAACTAAACCTATAAATTCCCATATATACTATATTTTCAAAAGTATTGGGACACCTGCATTTACACGCACATGACCTTTAACCACTTCAGCCCCGGAAGGATTTCACACTTTAGGACCTGAGGATTCGGCACTGCGTCGCTTTAACCGACAATTGCGCACCTTGTACCCAATCAAAATTTGCGTCCTTTTTTTCCCACAAATAGAGCTTTCTTTTGGTGGTATTTGATCACCGCTGCGTCATTTCTGATTGCCGCTATAAACAAAAGAAGAGCGACAATTTTGCAAAAAAACCCACATTTCTTACTTTTTGCTAAAATACAAATCCAAAAAAAAAATACAAAAAAACATTTTTTCATCGGTTTTGGCCGATTTATATTCTTCCTCATATTTGTGATAAAAAAAAATCGCAATCGGCGTTGATTGGTTTGCGCAAAAGTGGCCGCGTTTACGGATGATGAGAATTAATTTCTGGGGTTTTTATTTTTTACTAGTAATGGCGGCGATCTGCAATTTTTAGCGGTACTGCGATATTTCAGCGGACATGTCGGACCATTTTGACACTTTTTTGGGACCATTGGCATTTATTCAGCGATCAGTGCTATAAAAATGCACTGATTACTGTGTAAATGCCATTGGCAGTGAAGGGGTTAACCTGCAGGGGGCGATCTAAGGGTTAACTATGTTCCCTGGGCGTGTTCTAACTGTGGGGGGACTGCCCTAGAAGGGGGAAGGGAAGTGATCACAGCTTCCATGTAGAAGAAGGCTGTGATCACAGCCCTTCCCCCTCTCACAGAACGGAGGTCCGTGTTTACTTACACGGACCTCCGTTCTTTCAGTGCGGGGGGGCATCGCGGGTAGCCGGCGGCGATCGAGTCCGCCACACCCGCTCCCTGGCCCCCCCCAACACAGTGGGCGTGTGCGCTCACAGTGCGCGATCTCGCAGCCGCCGTCGTATGACGGCGGTTTGCGATATCGAGCCACTTTGTCGTCGTCAACCTGCGGTTGATGGTCGGCAAGTGGTTAATGGCATCCCAGTCTTAGTCCGTAGGGTTTAATATTTAGTTGGCCCACCCTTTGCAGCTATAACAGCTTCTACTCTTCTGGGAAGGCTGTCCACAAGGTTTAGGAGTGTCAATGGGAATGTTTGACCATTCTTCCAGAAGCGCATTGGTGAGTCAGGCACTGATGTTGGACGAGAAGGCCTGGCTCTCAGTCTCCGCTCAAATTCATCCCAAAGGTGTTCTATCGGGTTGAGGTCAGGACTCTGTGCAGGCCAGTCAAGTTCCTCCAATCCAAACTCGCTCATCCATGCCTTTATGGACCTTGTTTGTGCAGTGGTGCACAGTCATGTTGGGACAGGAAGAGGCCATCCCCAAACTGTTCCCACAAAGTTGGGAGCATAAAATTGTCCAAAATGTCTTGGTATGCTGAGACCTTAATAGTTCCCTTCACTGGAACTAAGGGGCCAAGCCCAACCCCTGAAAAACAACCCCACACCATAGTCCCCCCTCCAAATGATTTGGACAAGTGCATAAAGCAAGGTCCATAAAGACATGGATGAGTGAGTTTGGGGTGGAGGAACTTGACTGACCTGCACAGAGTCCTGACCTCAACCCGATAGAACACCTTTGGGATGAAAAAGAGCAGAGACTGCAAGCCAGACCTTCTCGTCCAACATCAGTACCTTACCTCACAAATGCGCAACCTTCCCAGAAGAGTTGAAGCTGTTATAGCTGCAAAGGGTGGGCCAACTCAATATTGAACCCTATGCACTAAGACTGGGATGCCATCGGTGGCGGTTGGTGTCCATTTGGGGGGGGGGGGGGGCAGCCAGCAAAAGCCCACCCTTTTTGAAGCCAATTAGAGCCTCAGGCTTTAATCATGTGCTTCAAAAAAAAAAAATTAAAAAAATTTGAAACCCATGCATGGATTGGGGGGGGGGGGGGCGCCCTTGCTCCCCTGCTCCCCTAATGGAGCAGCCAACAATGGATGGCATTAAACGACATGCACATGTAAAGGCAGGTGTCCCAATACTTTTGACAATATAGTGTATGTGGGTTGGAAAGAAGACAGATTGCTCTGGATTCAGTCATTATTGTCTCTGCATAATAGACATGCAGGCCTCCCATGACTACATAAACAGATGTGAGTAAGAATGCTGTTGTGTTACAATACATTACACTGTGCCGCCCTGACATTGACTCCCGGCAGCCAGCCGCCGTCTCCTCACTAATCTAGAACACACTTCAGCAAGTCATTGCATTGATTCCTCCTATTGATCTGCCACTATGTTGTGACTCTGCGGTTTCTGTACAACCCTACTAGCTATTGTCTAACTACTCATCTACAGCTGCAAGGCTCCTCCCGTCACATCTGCTGCTTATGTAATGTCTAATCAGCAACAAAGTAAAATCACCCACTGCCTTGTCACTGAATGTAACGTATACATGAAAGTCAGGGATACCAAGACAACTCAGTCATCGGAATCTGGATGGTCTAACACAGCGATCGCCAAGCAGTGGTCCATGAGAAAATTTTGGTGGTCCCCATGGGTTCTGCTGCAAATCAACATTGTGGCAGATGAATACCGCTCAATGTTGTTTCCAATGTCATTCTCAATGTGCGCTGATAAACAATACTGTCATCACGCATTGATTCCCGATGCCTCCGCGGTTGTTCCGGCTTCTGTGAACTCAGAGGGAGGCTTTTTGGATATCTACAAAAGGCAGCCTATCACAGCTTATTATAATAAAATATATTAATTGCACATAAAATCTTAGGGGGAGATTGTTGAATTAAATGGTGTGGCAACATGCTCTCTAGACTGCAAAATGGCCAGTGTTGGGATTGTTTATAGCACTGGTTCTCAACTCCGGTCCTCTGGACCCCCCAACAGGCCAGGTTTGCAGGATAACTGAAATACATCACAGGTGATATCATTTGCTGCTCAGTGATTGCAGTATTCTAGTCTGCATCTCCCCAAGGTAATACTTAAAATCTGGCCTGTTGGTGGGTCCCGAGGACCGGAGTTGAGAACCATAGGTTTATGGTGTTATTTCAACAGTAAAATATGCTCCTCACTGCAGGATTAGGAGAAGTTCACCTTTCTGAACATGTTACACCCATGTTTAGGTTTTTCACATGTCAGCATCTGATTCTGATCCCCCCTCTTCTTGCGACAGCGGGCAGGGGGATCTTCTCCCCACACCCACTGTCTTAATTCATAAAGGAAGAATCACAGTCAAACAAAATCTCCTGCACTCAAAAGCGGTGCCATGGCAATGGAAATCCCAGTAGAGGCACAGCCTTGTTGCCCTCCAAGGGTCAGGGAACAGCCAATGGAAACACTATAAAAGAACAAAAAGGAGGAAGCACCAACCTTGCTCATTACCCAAGTGGTATTTATTGAAATCAAAAAGAAGTAAACATACTCACAAACAAATGGGTAATAAAAGATTATCAGAGTCCACAATATACACAGAGCAACCATGTCACCAGAACTTTGTCCAGCACCCTGGAGAACCTTCCAGATTGCTAGCGCGTTTCGAGTCGAGATCCCCTCTTCCTTAGAGCCCCAGTGGAAGAGGTGATATCCCCTCGAAACACGTCAGCCATCTGGAAGGTCCTTTGGTGTGCTGGATACGGTCCTGGTGACCTGGTTGCTCTGTTACCATTGTGGACTCTGATATGCTTTTATTATCCACATGTTTGTATGTTTGCTTCTTTGTGATTTCAATAAATACCACTTTGGTAATGCGCAAGGTTGGTGTGTCCTATTTTCTTTCTTTCTCTTTCAATAATTCATAAAGAGCATGGCAGTGATGGGCTCCACCTACATGGCCACACCATTTATCCACAGATCCCTGTGAATCAATGAACTACATGTAAAGTCAACCTTAGTAGCGGTCAGCTTGTAGCTCTCAAACTACCAGGGCGCTGTTGAGCAAGGTAGATATGATGAGCTTCTATCATTCAGTAACTGCCTGCATGTCTCGGAGGTACAGGTAGATAGCTACAGAGATAGTCTGCAGGAGCATGGCATTACACCAACAATCTGCTTATCATGGTGCAATGCTTTACAGGTTACATATACAGTTGTTCTCATAACTTTACATACCCTGGCAAAATTGATGATTTCTTGGCCATTTTTCAGAGAACATGAATGAGAACACAAACATTTCTTTCACTCATGGTTAGTGTTTGGCTTAAGACATTTATTATGAATCACCTATGTTTACTCTTTAACCCCTTCCTTACTGGGCACTTAAACCCCCCTCCTGCCCAGACCAATTTTTGGCTTTCAGCGCTGTCGCATTTTGAATGACAATTGCGCGGTCGTGCGACGTTGTACCCAAATAAAATTTGCGTCCTTTTTTTCCCACAAATAGAGCTTTCTTTTGGTGGTATTTGATCACCGCTGCGTCATTTCTGATCGCCGCTATAAACAAAAAATGAGCGACAATTTTGCAAAAAAGAACAATATTTTTTACTTTTTGCTAAAGTACAAATCCATTAAAAAAAATTATTCATCAGTTTTGGCCGATATATATTCTACATATTTTTGGTAAAAAAAAAAAATCGCAATTGGCGTATATTGATTGGTTTGCGCAAAAGTTATCGCGTCTACAAACTGGGAATTGATTTATGGCGTTTTTATTATTTTTTTTTTATTAGTAATGGCAGCGATCTGCGATTTTTATCGGGACTGCGATATTGCAGCAGACATGTCGGACATTTTTTACACATTTTTGGGACAATGACATTTATACAGCGATCAGAAATTTAAATATCCACTGATTACTGTGTAAATGTCATTGGCATTGAAGGGGTTAACCAGCAGGGGTCAGTGAAGGGGTTAAATATGTTCCCTGGGTGTGTTCTAACTGTGGGGGGGCAGGGCTGGTCGGGACATAACAGATCTAACTGATCCCAGTGACAGGGATCAGTAGATCTGTCATGTCCCCCGTTCTGAGGCTCCTGAAAGAGATTGGCGGGTCCGGGCGGACATCGAGTCCGCCCGAGCCACGGGCACGCTCGCGAGGAGCATGCACAGGGGATGACGTCTATGGACGTCGTCCCGGCATTTCAGATCCGCGCTGGAGCCGTACTTCGGCAATAGCGCGGATCTGAAGTGGTTAAATCATGACAACAGAAACTACCCAAAATGACCCTGATCAAAAGTTTACATACCCTGGTGATTTTGGCCTGATAACATGCACACAAGTTGACACAAAAGGGTTTGAATGGCTAATAAAGGTAACCATCCTCACCTGTGATCTGTTTGCTTGTAATTAGTGAGTGTGTATAAAAGCTCTTGACAGACCCTTGCATCTTTCATCCAGTGCTGCACTGACTTTTCTGGATTCTGAGTCATGGGGAAAGCAAAAGCATTGTCAAAGGATCTGCAGGAAAAGGTAGTTAAACTGTATAAAACAGGAAAGGGATATAAAAAGATATCCAAGGAATTGAGAATGCCAATCAGCAGTGTTCAAACTCTAATCAAGAAGTGGAAAACGAGGGGTTCTGTTGAAACCAAACCACGGTCAGGTAGACCAACTAATATTTCAGCCACAACTGCCAGGAAAATTGATTGGGATGCAAAGAAAAACCCACAAATAACTTCAGGACTCTCTGAAAACATGTGGTGTGGCTGTTTCAAGATGCACAATAAGGAGGCACTTGAAGAAAGATGGGCTGCGTGGTCGTGTCGCCAGAAGAAAGCCATTACTACGCAAATGCCACAAAGTATCCCGCTTACAATATGCCAAACAGCACAGAGACAAGCCTCAAACCTTCTGGCGCAAAGTCATTTGGAGTGATGAGACCAAAATTGAGCTTTTTGGCCACAACCATAAACGCTTCATTTGGAGAGGCATCAACAAGGCCTGTGAAACACGGAGGTGGATCGCCGATGTTTTGGGGGATGTGTGAGCTACAAAAGGCACAGGAAATTTGGTCAAAATTGATGTCAAGATGAATGCAGTATGTTATCACAAAAACAATTTTGGAGGATCATTTGCATTCAACAGCCAGGAAGCTGTGCATGGGACGTACTTGGACATTCCAACATGACAATGATCCAAAACACAAGGCCAAGTCGACCTGTCATTGGCTACAGCAGAATAAAGTGAAGGTTCTGGAGTGGCCATCTCAGTCTCCTGACCTCAATATCATTGAGCCACTCTGGGAAGATCTCAAACGTGCAGTTCATGCAAGACAGCCCAAGAATTTCTAGGACCTGGAGGTTTTTTGCCAAGAGGAATGGACAGCTTTACCATCTAAGACAGTGGTTCTCAACTCCTGTCCTCGGGACCCACTGACAGGCCAGGTTTGCAGGATAACTGAAATACGTCACAGGTGATATCATTTGCTGCTTAGTGATTACAGTATTCTAGTCTGCCTCTCCCCAAGGTAATACTTAAAATCTGGCCTGTTGGTGGGTCCTGAGGACCGGAGTTGAGAACCACTGATCTAAGAAGATAAAGAGCCTCATCCACAAATACCACAAAAGACTTCAAGCTGTCATTGATGTTAAAGGGGGCAATACACAGTATTCAGAATTGGGGTATGTAAACTTTTGATCAGGGTCATTTGGGTAGTTTGTTGTCATTATGATTTAAAAAGGAGTAACCACTGTGGATGGACAATAAATGGCTTCAGCCAAACACTAACCCTGAGTGAAAGAAATGTTTTTGTGTTGTCATTCATATTCTCTGAAAAATGACCAAGAAATCATAAATTCTCCCAGGGTGTGTAAACTTATGAGCACAACTGTGTTTATTCTATATTATATATATATGATTTTTTTTTTGTAATGTTGAAGTTTTCCTTTAAACCAGTGGTACCGATCTGTGACCAGCAGGAGTATAAGGCCTCATACACACGGGCGTATATAAAAAAATAAACAAAACGTCGGGCCCGACGCCAAGGAAAAAAAGGCGACGTTTTTCGGCGTTAGTGCGCGTTGGCGTCAATAGGCGTTTTTTTAAAAAAAAATCATCCCTCTGCTATTTTTCAACCTAAAAACGTCGGCGTCAAAAAACGCCGGTAAACGCCGGTACAATATTAGTTGGAGGTTGTTGGCGCTTTGTGGCGTCGGCGTCAAAAAACGCCAACATTTTGCAGTCTCAGAACGCGAGGGCTGTGGGTTCTACTTTCTGCTCACTAACGCAGACGCCACCTACAGCTCAAAAACGCCGACGTTTTTATGGGGCCATTGACTAACATGGGGAGCAGAAAAAAACGTCAGTAGACGCCGGCGTCAAAAAACGCCCGTGTGTATGAGGCCTAAAAGTGTTTTGCGGTCAATGGGAGTAGACTTTATCCCCTCTTTCGATAAGGTGTCAGTAGGTGGAATAGTGCCCCATTATTGGTGTCAGTGGGAGGAATAGTGCCCCATTGTCAGTGTTAGTTGGGAGAAATAGTGTCCCATCATTGGTGTCAATGGGAGAAATAGTGCCTCATCATTAGTGTTAGTGGGACAAATAGTAACCCATCGTTGGTGTCAGTGGGAGGAATAATGCCCCGTTATTGGTGTCAGTTGGAAGGAATAGTGCCCCGTCATTGTTGTCAATGGGAGGAATAATCCCCCATTGTTGTTGTCAGTTGAGAGGAATAATGCCCCATCATTAGTGTCAGTGGTAAGAATAGTGACCCATCACTGGTGTCAGTGGGCAGAAAAGTGCCCCATTATTGGTATCAGTGGGAGGAATAGGCCCCATTATTGGTGTTAGTGAGAGGAATAGTGTCCCATCATTGGTGTCAGTGGGAGGAACTATGCCCCACTGTTGCTGACACTGAGGCAAATAATGTTCCTGGGGCTGGATAAAAGCAAGCAAAGGGCCGCATCTGGCCACCTGGACCGCACTTTGGAGACCACTCCTGGCATTTTATACAGCTTGATATTATACTGCACATATTTTCCAGGACATTTGCCTGGACCCGTCTCCAAAATGTGATTACCATCAGTGTCCTTTTACTTACAGGGCAGGAGAGCTGGAACACAATATTGTAATATTAACAGCCATACAGAATGTGGTCTTGTGATGTGAAAATCCCACATCTGTGTTATATCAGCACTCCACTGCTAACAGGCTGAGGTCTCCATGGTCAGAGAGACTTTGTCTATTAAGCAGCCAGCTTCTCTTTCTTACACAGGATGGAGGGCACAACTAGTGCCTAGGTCCCTGTAGTGAACCTACAGTTCAGTTCTCTAAATCGATTTGCACACCCTAGTACCAGAGCCGACAGCAATCATTTTAACTGGGTTAGAGCAAACTGCATGAATCTGCTGCGTTTTTGGTTGAACTTAGATTTCCGTGGAACCAGTTACAAGCCCCAATATTTCACTAAACAGCCCATTCTCACTGGGTCACTTACAGTATATGGTAGCCATAGAGAAGCTCATGGCCTTGGGTAGTCCAAGATAGCACCAGCTGGCCCTGAGAACTGTCAGATTGTGTACATCAAAACCACCCTGTAAAGTCACTTTGCCCTTTCAGCTGAACATCAACCTCTTCAGCAAGGTAAGCTTACTGATCCACACTCTGCTGTCAGAGCTTACTGGGGTGGCTGGTGCAATTGCCATGCCCCACATGACAGTATTTGGGCCTGGTGATTGGCTGTTTGAGACGCATGTGATATTGCTCAGGCTTAGACTCAGAAGCCCCATACTGTTTGAGCAACAGAGGGAAGGCTTTGATAGAGCAATGAGCAAGAGAGCACAAATTGGAAGCTTGGTTGAATTGGTGATCAGATGGCAGATTGGCAGACTTTTGGGTCATGTACCTTCAAAACAGAAGCGGGGCTGACTGCCATACACACGGCCTGAATGTCGGACGGTTGCTATTGAACTGGCTGATACCGCCCAATATTCAGCTTGTGTGTACAGTTCTTAAATGACGGTCTTTCTAAAGTGGACATCCAGCCAAATTGGCAGATACCAAGTCAATTTCAGGTTTGGAATTTTTTTTTTTTTTTTTTTGTTACATACCTGCTTTCTTAGGGGTTTCTATACATGTCTGGAGGTCAGCTTTAAAGGGACCCTCTTGAATAACTTACATATTATGCTTTCCATACAATATACTGTAAATTAGGGGTCGACCGATATATCGGTTGGCCGATATATCGGGCCGATATTTGCCTTTTTTGGATTAATCGGCATCGGCCGATTATCATGCAAATTAGGCCGATATCCGCCCCACATTCAATAAGTTCTCCCAGGGAAATTTCGACTGGAGGTCTGTACATATCTTTGGGGATTCTTTCGTCCATACATTGTTTTTTTTTTTTTTTTTTTAAGGTTTGGACTTTAACTGAACCATAGACGGTTAAACCGACCTACAGGTGAAATCTTTCTGGCAGTAAATTCTTGACATGTGTGTTCGACTTATAACCCGCCATAGTCGGTCAAGTTATCGTTGGCAGGCTGTAAGTCCGGCACACATACCGTCAGTCGGGGCGAAGACAAAACTTCCATGTACTGGGTTT
>BLSH010531877.1:759233-773086 GCA_018402905.1 Glandirana rugosa
GGACTCCCATATTACTAATTAAAAAAAAAAAAAAAAAAAAAAAGTGATTCCCAATGACGGTGAATATGAAATATTGACCAGATTCCCACTTCTAAGATGCTCCTGTGGCGTTCCCAGCTCCTCTCACCTGTCAGAGTTAAAATGGAGTCTTAATCTTTCCACTATTTTTTTTTTTTTTTTAAACACATACTAGAAAGCAGCAAGAGAGATTTAAGGCAGTCCCAATTAAGAAGCCAGAAAAAGTAAAGATCCCACCGCAGCCTGAACTAATGGTGGACCAATCCTTTAAGCTTGTAAAATGCCTGACAAGGCTTTGGGTGACAGATACCCTTCATAGTAACCTACAACTTTTCTTACTGGAAAAAAAAAATATCTGCCCAACCATTCTGCTGCAACATAAAATGTACTTAGAGGGAGTTTGAAGGGCAAAGTCCAAAACAGTTCTTGGAGTCCCGGCAAACCAGATGAAGGTTTACTTTGACTTTCACTTTGCATTAACTCCTGTCTGCACTTAAGCGACATAAACCAATGACACCAGTTAAGGAATACATTATTGGAGGTTGATTGAGTGCTGAAATCCACGCTGTAGTGAGGGTTGTAAAGCCACAGACATTGCAGAGCGCAGAGAGGTCAATAAGAACACAGCTGATAAGATAAGGGAGCTTCAATGAACATGACACAGTTCATGCCACGTGGTGACTTTATGAGTGTAGACACAGATAGCGTGGCACAAGACTGATTTTTCTTTTCTCCTCCCTTGGATAACAGAGGTCTCCGCGTGTAGAAAAACATGGTTGTTGCTGCAGATCACGTAGGTCTTTTCCAAGTACATACATGGTGCATATACTAGGAGCAATTGGAAAAAAAAAAATACATGATGGTTGCTTAGTAGGTGCCAGAAGAGTGACAAATATTGTCCTTTACTGAAGCAAGTCTAGACCATTGACTCATACATGGGCAGTTACTTAAAACTGCTCTTCAGGAATTAAGACAATTTACTGCTGCAGTGGCCCCCGGAGTGCAAGAGCTAGTTGCTTGTTTAGTCTAGGGATAAGGTGCATTACTTACCCTCGGTTCTGGGTTGGAGGTGGTCATTCAAACTCATCCCGTAAAGTGGATAGGTCATATTCTGAATGGAGGAAGCCTGCCGAAGCTAGGAGTGAGGCAATTATTATACCTTACCTCTGCACTACTGACTAAGCAAGCACTTATCTCTTGCAGTGAGGAAGGTCCCATTGCATGGGTATATTTTGTCCAATTCCCCAGCTTTAAAGGAAACTCATCATGATAGAAACATGGAGGCTGCCATTGCTGAACGATCACGCTGAAACAATTAGCTGTTTGCCACATGTGCCCCATGGCTTCAATACTTAAGCCACTCAATCGGAACAGATATGGATTATAAATTCAGACTTCTCTCTTGCTTGTTCTGGGTCTGTAGCCTAAATGGTGAAGCTAATCGTGACCCTACCAGCATTTTCAGAAGGACAGAAATGGCAGCCTACAGTTTCCCCTATGCCCACATACTCTTAAGTTACACCTGCTCTCAGAAAAAGGACAAGAAATTTGTTTCGCTAGTTCATGAAAATAAGAGAAGCATTCGGAGTGTAAAAACCTAAGCCCAGAAGCTCCAGATGTCAGCCTTGCACAGGAATCCCGTATTCCTGCAGCTAAGACACACACAAGCCCCCTGAGCAAGAGCTTAAGAGTCTCATCGGTCCACACATTATTCCTGCTTGACCTCTCCTTTCAATTCCCTCTTGACACGGGAGTATGGGCTGAGCGTATCGTCCATTATGAAGTCATAGAGAACTTTTATCCAGGATGTGTACTGCGGGAGGGGGTCGTAATATTCCTTCGCTATCTTCCGCACCTGTGGAAAGGAGAAAAACAACAAGGTGACATTGAAAGAATAAATGTGTACTAAAAGCTCAGAGTACAAGATCACAGCAATACAAACAGTACAAACTGTGCATCCATCCAGCTACACAGTACAAAGACTTGGAATGAACAAGAGCTGCAATTATCACCAGAATAAACATTTTATAACCATCATTCCAGAAAATGCACAAAGGAAAAGTCTGTGTGCAGATCTGTTTTTGATAGCGTGGTAAGAGGTTAAAATTCTTGTTGGGTTTTCTTGCAGTGTTCCTCAAGCTGGGAAGATTCACCCCATTTGTCCTGGTGACCATTGCTATTGAGAAAAGAAGTGGAGGGAAACCCCAAATTTTTATCCATCACCAAAACAGGATAAGCATGAGATTTTCTGGCGAGGACACCTGTTCTAATGGAAAGCTGTACAAAAAAATTCCCTTCTTGGCTGTATACCTTTCTATTGGAACATGGATGGAGAACAATTCTACAAGTTATACTGTGCTGGCAGCCTGCTAGACCCCCATGCCTGCCAAAAAAGCAATAAATTTACCTGTCCTGGTGCCCGTGCCACTGAATGCTGCTTCTTTGAAGACAAAAGCTTTGCCAAAGCATTTCAACAGTTTGAGGCTTGTCGACCTCTGGTGTTCTCCATTAAACTATGTGGTTTTCACCAGTGACCCCCATGTTACAAGCAAAGCACGGTAGGGATGCACGGGTCCGCAGAAAGAAGAAACCATAGGCGCAATTGGAGGGGGGTTTTAGCAAGCTAGGGCCTAAAAATAAGTGGAGTCTAGCAGCGTAAGAGGGACAAGCAAACATTAATTGCTTTCTTTTGCAGGACCAGCTTCATTTTAAATTCCAAAATAATCCCCCGCCCAACCCAAACAATGATACCTGGAAACCGGTCTGGGTTTTTTTGCCTTTTCTGACACTTCCAGGTGTGTTAGGGGGTTTGCTCTTCTCAACTGCCCACAGCTGATCTATGCAGCTACAGGCACTGTGGACCAACTCATCTTCAAGGTTTACCTCAGAAGAACACAGATAATATTCTATTAAGTTCTCTCAATGGCTTAGCTCCTTCTCCCACAAGTGACTCAGCACACCCTGCTCACCCTCTCACAGCAGGGAATCTGCAGCTCAGTCGCCTCCACTTCCCCACAGCATTGACTCTGCAGCTCAACCCTGCACCCCACCCTCATAGTGGTAAATCTGAAGCTCAGTCCCCCCTTCCCTCAATGACTCTGCAGCTCAGCTCCCCCTTGCAGTAGTGACGTTGCAAGCCCAAGCCCCCACCCCCTTTAGCAGCAGTGACCCTGCAGTTCAGACCACCTTCCTAGCATGAACCCTGCAGCTCAGTTGTGCCCCTCTCAGCGCTTACTATGCTGCTCAGCCCTCCCTTCACAGTACTGACCCAGCAGCTCAGATCTCCCCATCACACACTAGTGACATACCAGCTCCGCCTCAATCCATCCCCCCCAGTATTGACACCGCAGCTCAGCCTCCATCCCCTCAGTAAATATTCTCATGTTCAACCTTTACTTCTCTGTTGCTTTATTGCCTATTTCTTTGTAACACCTTTTTTCCTTTAAGTATTTTTTTGCCATCTGTGTCTTATTAGGCAACTCTCTTGTCACTTTGTCCCACAGACGCAAAAGATAGTGAGGGAACACCCCTCAGACAGTTTGTTACAGGAACAAGTGTCCTCATTGGAAGAGGTTGTCTCATGTTCTGGTGACAATTCAAATTTCTCCTTATTTTAATTCCCAGTGGAAATGGGTATCATGATAGAGCGTGCATCCCATGAACCGAGGCAAGGACGGCAATGAAAAAAAAAAAAAAAAAAAAAAGAGACCACACACAAAAAACAACCTGATAAGAGTTCTAACACCTAGCCGCGCTATATAAATCCAAATATGTGGATGATGTCCATTATTGTAAATGCAAAACTTTACTCAGTGGTGTTCTGAAAACACCCAACAGGGGCTGCCATAACAAATTTATATCTTGCAAAAGAAACCGGGTGGATTGGATTTAAATAAAGTCGATTTGAATCACTAGTACAAAGGCTTGATTTAAATCATAATTTTTAAAGAGCAGCTGTCATCTGTCCCGCAGCAGCTACGCCTCTGACCCGCTGTTGACTCACCAACCGTATCATTCACTTTAGTGGGACGGCTGGTAATGCGGCAGTGACAACAAGGTGGGGGACGTGGCGGCAGCAGGTGAGTGGATGCCCACTAACCGGCACTGCCATGATGGATCTGAACTGACAGGTGCTCTTTAAATGAAAGGACTTATTCTTGCTGGTAGTTAGAATCTTTAATATTCTCAAACAAAATTAATGTTTCGTATTTAGAATAAGCTGTCAGGTTAGTAAAACAGCAATGCCAGAACAATGGGATAAAGGAATATTCCTGAACTTTGTTTTATCTCATGGTTACTGTGAAATTGTGTGAATGCATCAATGCAGTGTATACTATCTCAGCTTGCAGAGATGGAACTCATTAAATGAGTTTACCAAAAATGTAAATATTGCAGAATATACAGCCTCCTGCTACACAACTAATCTCCATTTCATGTTGAATAAACAAAATCATTAATGTATTTTAACCACTTGCCAATCAGCGTGTGTGTGTATATATACACATACATCGTGGCAGGTCAGCTCGATTGCGCAAACCGCCGCAACCGTACAGCAGTCTGTGCATATGATACTGGGGGCGCACGCACTTGCTGCACACCGTGGGAGCGCGCCCGCGGACTCTGTCAGCCGGCGGCCCGCGATCGCGGTATACAGAGGCAGAACGGGGATTTGCCTAGGTAAATAAGGGGGATCCCTGTTCTGACAGGGGACATCATGTTGATCTGTTCCCAGGGATCAGGAACAGTGCCTCTGTGGTGTCCCAGGCAGCACAGCTCACACTCAGTTATAATACACAGGGAACAGTTAACCCCATAATCTCCCCTAGTGTTAACCCCTTTCCTGCCAGTGTTTATAAATTGATGAGGGCATTTTTTTTTTAGCACTGATCAATGTAATGTCACTGGTCCCCAAAAAAGTGTTACATGGGGTGAGATTTGTCCACCGCAATGTCGCAGTACCGCTAAAACTGCAGATCACCGCCATTACCATAAAAATAAAAAAAAAAAAACACGAATCTATCCCATAATTTGTAGACGCTATAACTTTTGCGCAAACCAATCAGTATACGCTTATTGTGAATTTTTTTTACCAAAAATATGTAGAATATATACTGGCCTAAACTGATGAATACATTTTTTTCATAATTTTTTGGGATATTATATTAGAAAGTAAAAAAAAAAATTTGGGTTTTTTTCTAAAAAATTGTTGGCCTTTTTTGGTTGATAGCGCAAAAAATAAAAACCCCAGAGGTGATCAAATACCACCAAAAGAATGCTCCATAAGAACAATTTGTTTGTGTACAACACAATTGTCAGTTAAAAAAAAAAAAAAAAAGACCGGTCATTAAGGGGGTAAATCCTTCTAGGGCTGAAGTGGTTAAATAGAAAAACACTATCTTTAGATCGATTTTTACTCCAAAAGCATTTTTATTAAAATCTGATTTAAATAAAAAAAATAATCATTGATTTTTATCCACCCTGAAAAGAAAGGAAAACAAGAACGAACCAAAAAAAAAAAAAAAAAAAAAAAAAAAAAAAAAAAAAAAAAAAAAATTCTTACCAGTGGCAAGTTCTTTCCCGGAACACTGGGGAAGTCATGGTGCTCATTGTGGTAGCCAACATTGAAGGTTAGGTAGTTTAAGGGCCCATAGTAAGAGTAGGTTTCGTGGCCCTTCAGAAACATGTAATGCTCGGCTATAAAGTGTCCCGAAATTGGATGAAGTCCAAGACCAAGTATGGAGCCCACCAGCATGTACACCACAGATTTAATCCCCAAGTAGTAGTAAACTAGAGCATCAAAAGAAAACTGAATCACCACGTTGATCAATTCCAGGCGGGAGACAGGTTTGGGGTTGATACAGATGGGCCTAATGGTATAGAAGAGTGGTTGTAGGATGATCCACACGAGTTTTCGCAGAGAGGTACAGAAAAACCAGCCTTCAAAGTCAGTGGGAATGTCTACATCAATGCCATCACCTCCCAGGTAGCGATGGTGATCCAAATGGTACCTCTTGAAGGAGATTGAGTAAGGGAGGCCGAGAGGCAAATTGGCGAACATTCCGAAGCACCGGTTCCACATGGCTTTGCTGTTTCCGAAGGCGCAATTGTGAGAGATCTCATGGATGGCCAGGGTCATGGAGTGGCTGATGCAGCTTCCCACTGCGTATGTCCAGAACATGAGCCACTTCCATTCCAGGTCCTTCACCAGGTAAAAAGCTATAAACTGTGTGAGCACCATCAACACCACAATCCATATCAGGTTGTGATCTGGTCTCATAAGTCTCTTTATTTCGGGATACTTTGCTAAAAGGGAGAAAAGAAAAAAAAAAAAAGAATTAGTTGTGGGATTTCAGTGGTCATGACACAATTATAAAAACACAGAAAAGGTAAATAGTTATTGATGGCAAAAAATCCAAGACTCAAAATACAAACTAAGCTGTGTGCAGGCACAGGCTTTCCCTTTCTCTAAAAATACAACTTAAAAGAGGAAATAAACCCTGGTGGGTTTTACGGGAAGTTAAAGCATAATGGGCTAGAATGCATCACATATTAGCCCATTATGAGGCACTTACCTGCATTGGAAGCCCACGATGTCCCCGCTCCAGGCCGCGTCCATCTTCTGCCCCTCTTCCTTATGGGGCCGCGATCTCTGGCTCTGACTGTCGGGAGTCACGGGAGCCACCAATCGTGGCCGTTTCTTCACTGCGCATGTGCTGAATGACGTTGGCAATGACAGTACACTGTACATCTCCTAAACCGTGCATGTTAGGGGATATGCAGGGAACCTACAGGTAAGCCTTATTATAGGCTTGCCTGTAGGTTAAAGTGCTTGTCAAGGGTTGACAACCACATTAACAAGTAATATTAAGTACAAGAGGTCATTATATGGAGGATTTAAAAAAAATAATAAAAAAAAATAAAAAAAATAAAAAAAAATTATTAAAGAGTTCTGTCTGGGTGAAAATAAACAAGTCAGCAGCTAAAAATACTGAAGCTGCCGACTTTTAATATTTCAAAACAAAAAAAACAAAACATTTATCTGTCCTGGGAGCCCGCAATGTCGGCACCCGAAGCCAACCTGACCACCAGCTCTGAGTACAGGTGCCAGATTTCTTACTAAGGGAAACACAAAGTGAAGCGGCTTCACAGCGTGTTTCCTACTGCGCATGCGCGACCGCGCATTGGTCCCTGATGTCTTCTGGAGCGTGGAGGAGGGGGAAGGAGGGGGAAGGAGGAGGGCCTGACATTGCGTAGCTCGCTGCACAAGATTGCGGTGATCTTTCCCCGGAAGCAGAAGCGGACACCTGGTTTTGACAGGTAACTGCTCCACCCCGAAAGGTGCCACAGGTGGGGTTATGTGATCAGATCTGCGGAAGTTCCATTTTTGGGTGGAACTCTGCTTTAAGGAGGTATACCAATGAGTTTTGTACTTTTTTTTTTTTTTGGTGCCGTCTATCATAGGAGCCGGTGTAGGAGGTGGAACTTTGTTAGAGCAGCAGCCAAACATTTTAGATCCAAGCTGTGACACAGCAGATCACCGCTCTGTGTGACAAACACATGGAGAGGAGGACTGACAGGGGAGCGCCGGGGTGACATCGATGCAATCGCGATTCAGCCGTTCTCTGCATCAATGCAGAATTGCGATGCATCGATTGTACAATTATTTTCAACACCCCTAGTAGATATCGGCCGACATTTGGCTGTACAGTATGTACAGGTCCTTTTTTGACAAAAGCCAATCTCATGTCTGGCTTCTGTTGAACGAGTATGCTGGAAAATCAGCAGACAATTGGCATCCGGTCAGCGCTCTGAGCCAACGGCTACAACTGGGGGGGGGGGGGGTTGTCCTCCTGTCAGAACACAATTGCTCATCAGGAGGATCACTGTATTAACATCGATTCGTTAGAACAGAAACCTCCTCACAAGCTGCTCAGGTTTTCTTTTTTTTTTTTATTCAGCCCCGAGCTTCCTGTGTTTACCAGACTTTAGGCTCGGATCACACTGCAGCGATGGCCATCAGATGTGATTCACACCGAACTGCAAATCACATGCGATGTCTGTGCGATGCAAACTCAGCCATACAGATTGTATGGCTGAATTTGCATCGCATGCAGAACACTCGCACAGGACCCTTTCCTTGGTCCGCAGCAGAAGCCGATCGCATGGATGTTCACGTCCATGCAATCAGATTCCTGTCGGAAATGACAGTTAGCACTGCGTTACGTGAATTGAAATGGGGGTGTCATTAGCTTTCTAGTGACACTCCCAGCAGTTTGCATAGTGCAGTGTGAACTGCCGGCAGGAGACACGCGATGCGGGAATTGCAGTGGATTCGCAGGGTTTCCGCATCGCTGCAATGTGAACCGAGCCTCAAACTCATTCCATACAAACACATGATTAACCAAACCCCACCACCCACACAAAGTTTATGGGGAAACAAGCGCAAATTCGAGATAATTTGTAATTTTAAATAATTGTAAAGCCAAGTCCATTTTGAAAGACGTTGTAGAGGGTGGAGTGGAATCAATGTTGTGCACCCAAATACATTTCTGTGCTTGGGATACTGCAGAGTGCCACTCTTACTGCATACGCAATGAACACGCTCTGTTCCCTTTGTGCACCAGATGGGGACAAAAAGCTGGCAGGACTTAGCAGCAGTGTCTTGTTTCTTTCCTCTTCATGTAATACAGTGTTTGACATTTTTGCTAGGTTACAGTTAAGGATATGAATAATTTAATGACCCTCATTCTACATCCATTGTGTTTCAATGGTGAAGAATTGAATGCTGATCGGAGTCGTTGGCTGTGTAGAGATCTCATATCTATGGCTCCAGTGCCTAACCCAATAGGGATGATCCAGAAAACATGTTCTGACTGCTAGGGCCCCCTCTAGTAATAAACAGCCCACCCCACCCCACCCCACCCCACAGGAACAAAACATGCTGGGCTGCACATTTCATCACCTGGCAGGCAATGGTGGAGCGGGAGAGCGGTCAGGTGATGTAAGCACAGATAGTAGTGAATACAGCTGCATGCATCCTGTGTGTCCCAGAAGCCATCTCGGACAACATGCACAGACATGTACACAGTACTGAGCAAGACTCCCTGCAGTCAGGCAGATTTCATACAGCATGGCCTGCTCAGAACATGTACAATATACAGTATATGTCAGGGCTCAACCCCAGCCACCAGGTCGGCATGACGACCAGAAATGTGTCCTGGGCTTTTGTCAGCCTCAGTGGCGGTAGTGTGTGGGGGGGGGGGGGGGAATGGGAGGATGAAAGTCAGCAGGGCAACACCACCGGATTTGCAGGAGAGATGCCAATCCTGTTCATTCCGGGCAGCCAGCACCATGCTCTGTATGAGGGCAGGGGTGGGATTGTGAAGAGCAGTTTAGGGAAGATGTGGGGCTGTAGAGAAGTGGAAGGGGCGGGTCAGGGGAGGAGCAGAGCTGATAGGGGTGGAGCCCCTGGAAGGAAGTGTCCCCTGTGCGGTTCTCAGTGACACCAGCGGGGGTGGCGTGTAGACTCAAGCCTCCTGCTCTGGGCGCTGCTCCTACAGGATCACTGGGTGCAGGTCCAGGCCAAGCTGTCCGGGGGAGACTCTCAGCATCAACTTGGAGCAGGAACTGGCAGTGCTGAACTGGCTTAGCAATGGACCCAAGCTGGACAGCGCAGAGCCGGTGTGGCCACCTATCAGTGGCTGTCAGTGAAGAAAAAAAAATTACTTATTTGCTAAATTTTATAAAACAGGAAAGAAAGTTTCCCACGTTTTCACAGGGTCCCACATCCACTTCCTCTCCTAGAGTCATGGCTTCGGAAGGAAATTCACCTACCCCCAGCGATCTTCTGGGACACGTCAGAGGTCCCAGAAGATACGCTGGCCATTGACAAGGCACAGCACTACTCGCTCATGCGCAGTGTGCGCCCGGCTTTGAAGCCAAAGCTGGGCGTCCACACTTGTGATGCCAGCGCCGCTGAAGGGAGGGGGGAGAAGAGCGAGCCTTTGAGAGGCCGCATCGCTGGAGCGTGGGACAGGCGAGTGTCCGATTGTTAAAAGTCAGCAGCTACACTTACCTGGGTGGAACTCCGCTTCAAAAACGGTTCACACCTAGGTGATGCGACTTTGCTAGGCAATTTGAAGGCTACTGAAGGGTAACTTCAGCACGACTCCATGTCAGTCAACTTTGCCTGTGACCAATTAGAGAAGGGAGGGAGGGGTTGCCTTCAAAAACTGTAAAGTCACTTTAATATAGATGAGAGATCCCACTTGGAGGCGACTTCCATTGAATTCTATGGGCACAAGTCAGATAGAAGTCGTCTCGAAGTAGTACAAGAATCTTTTCTGAAGTCAGAGCGACTTCAGTAGTGTATATTAAGACGGCTCCCATTCATTTTAACGGGATTTCAGATGTCAAGCGACTTGAGGCAACAAGGTGTGAACCAAGCCTAAACCAATGTGTGTACATTGAAGAACAATGCAACATGAACTTCATCCCATTTCCCCTGCTTAATTGTACTCAATGACTAAACCCATTCGTAGGCTATTGATTGAACAGGAATATCCTGTCTACCATTGAGCCACAAGATACTGGACCCCTAAAAATGGGCAATTCCAACTGGGTGTTGTCCCACCTCCTATGAGTACTCAGGACATTTTTTTCAATAACTCAATCTTTATTAGCTCTGTACAGTTCTGTTTAATTTTATTTATATCCACTAGATTTGTCTATACTTGTTGGTCAGGGCAGGTTTTCCTTGCTCCCAGCAGGCTCCTAATGCTTTGGTAGCATGGTCACCCTGCTGGGCATGTTCCAGGACTGCAGCAAACTGTTCCTCTGTACAATGTGCTTACAAGGGCCTTCACTCTGCTTTACACCAACTCTGCTTTATACTGCTCTATGCCACATGCAGTCGACCAGCCGTGCATTCCAGAAGAGTGCAAGTAGCAGAGTTGTATGGGATTTGCAACTAAGAAGCTATGACATTACCAACTCCCATGGCTGTGAGCTGTGGCTCTGTCCCACTCATAGCCCTGACCCTGCCACGCTAAGGGCATTATATCATGTGACTGCCATCTAAGAAAAAAAAAAATAATTAAAAAACAGGAGGTTTGCATGCAATTTAATATAATCATTTTTTATTTTGGTTTCTTTTTTTCTTTCGCGTGGGAAGAATTCAAATTTATGCCAAAATTCTAAATTTCTGCCTGTGACCCCCATTACATCTTACCTCACTTCCTGTCCGTGACCCCCCCGACAATAGGATAAGGGGTGCAGGGGTCATCAGAAAAGGGAGGCTTAGACAGCAATAAAAACCATTGCTAAAAAAGTGAACCTTCTCCCTTATGCTACTAAAAGGTTGTCGGTTTCCTGGCCCTAGAGATGACCCAATACATTCTATCATAACAATAAAATCCTCCTCAAAAGGGACAGATCACAGCAAAAACCTGACAGAGGCTCAACCTTTTCTCCATTCCATCAAAAACATCTTAGCTGGAGTTATCCTTTAAATATCACTTGGATAGGATCTAGATTTAGTGGATCTTTTTGCAAGTATATCTCATCTACAGAACCTCTAAGCAGCGATGACAGATGGGCTGTGGCAGGAAGGAAGTGATGGACAGTATACTGGAATGCAGAGAGGATATTATGAGTCATTACAAAGGCTTTGTCAAACCTCAGAGTCCCCATTGCACTCTTTAACCTTTACATCAAAACTGGAAAAATATTTAAAATCAGACTCCTCTCCTACTGTATGCACAGCAAAGGAATACAAGACCCAGGCAACAGGTTGATTTTGCTAATGAGAGGGCTCAATACACACGCTAATCCGGATATACCGACCGCCGATCTCATTTCGTAAAGGCCCTAAAATGCCAGGACAATACAAGTACCCCCAAAATAGACACTCCAAAGTATTTAGTAAGAGGCATGGTGAGTTTTTTGAAGTTGTAATTGTTACAATGTTTGGGAAAATGAAGAAATTAAATGCTTCTTTTCACACCGTTACTAGAATATAGCATCATCATGACTGGTGAAAGTATGTAAATAAAATAAACCTAAAACTTTTTTTTTTCCTTTACATACGGTGACCAGAGCAGTACAGCATCACCACAGTGATACTGTACAGCGCGGGGGGTGTTCGATGAGCAATTCTTGTAAAATAAAAAAATTGTGATGATCCGATCACTGTTATAAGCAGTCATTTTTATTAATGGCATCTATTTATGTGCCATTGTGTACTACTGTGACAGCAGTGATTGGCCACAACTATCACATGTTACAGGTCTGCTGTGATTAGCCCCTGTACCATGTGATCACAGTGACCAATCACAGAGATCACAATGGAGGACTATAAACAAAATACATTGTATAGTGTACAACTGACATGTGATCAATGTGATTTGTCAAAGCGATAGATCACATGGTACTGGGACCAGCCTGGTACAACAATCTGTCTTTCATCACGCTGCTGTGTGCGAGGACAACGATATATAATGTCCTCCCGGGAGAATGGTGCTCCCGCCTGACTTCCAGGTTGCTAGACTGCATTTTACAGAAAATGACAGCATTGCAGACTGAAAAGGAATGGTAACATATACTAACATTCAATTACAATATCATTTGTGTTAATTGTATAGGCTATACGTTTATTTGCCCTTCCCCCACTAAAGTAGAGTTAACCTTTAAAGTGGACCTTCACACAATAAAATAACTTATTTGAAGCTGGTTTCTCTGTTTTACTCTTAAATTGTTACTTTGGCTTTTTTTGTAATGCAGCACTGCACTCCACCGGATTACAAAAATGCTACAGGCTTCCGTGACTTGGCAGATACCTGTGGCACATCTGCACATGGGCAAAAACGGTGCAGGTATGGAGGCCTCACCCAGTATATAGTGTCTGCACATGTTCAACAAAACCCCAACATGCAGAGATCTCTGCCAGGTACCAAAGGGTTGTCATTTCTGATAACTGGCACAGGGGGGCTTCAGATTAGCCCACACATTCTGCAAGCATCTGGACAGACAGTGAATACTTCACAGTGGAGCTGCCCAATTACACACTTTACAAGTGTAACATGACAGCAAACAACGACATTACAGAAAAAGGAGACCGTCAGGGAGTTCACACTTACTACCCAGGGATTATAGACAGTCACAAGAGATCCATTATCCAAAAATGTGTCAAACACGATTTGCCTCCTTACATGAAGAATGTGACGTACTAAGTGATCAGAGGTAGGCAACCTTGGCGCTCCAGCTGTTGTGGAACAACAAGTCCCAACAGACATTTTAAAACTGAAGGGGTTGTGAAGTCTGAGGGGTTTCTTTACCCTAATGTATTCAGTGCATTAACCACTTCAGCCCCGGAAGGATTTCCAGCTTTAGGACCGGAGCCCTTTTTGCGATTAGGCGCTGCGTCGCTTTAACTGAAAATTGCGCGGTCGTGCGACGTTGTACCCAAACGAAATTTGCGTCCTTTTTTTCTCACAAATAGAGCTTTCTTTTGGTGGTATTTGATCCCCTCGCGAGAAGAAAACAAATATCGCCGCTAGTCTTTACTGCGTCTCCACTAGTTTATGGTGGTTTTCTTTCGAGATAAACACTCTTTTTTTCCTGCGTTTAAAGCAAACCCATGTTGCAGCGTGCTGGCGCGTTAAAAGTCAATTTCGCTGCGTCGCGGATTAGCGTTTTTCCCGAGGCCAGGATTTCGACCTTTAGGAAGGCCCCGACTTCACCAATTACGTGACTTATGTAATCCCATTTCTTTGGGGAGTCTGAAGTGTTGGGGAAGTCAAAATTTTACAGACAACCCTGAACAACAAGGTGTTGTC
>BLSH010531877.1:779034-790811 GCA_018402905.1 Glandirana rugosa
TGCATCGGGTGTGATAAATTTTCAGTGATTGGCACCATAGATTGTAGACTCTATAACTTTCACAAAGACCAAATAATATACACTAATTTGGGTTATTTTTACCAAAGACATATAGCAGTATAAATTTTGGCCAAAATTTACGAAGAAAAATTACTAATTTGCAAAATGTTATAACAGAAATAAAGAAAAATGCATTTTTTTACAAAATTTTCGGTATTTTTCCATTTATTGCTCAAAAAATAAACACCCCAGTGGTGATTAAATACCACCAAAAGAAAGCTCTATTTGTGTGAAAAAAAGGACGAAAATTTCATTTGGGTACAGTGTAGTATGACTGAGTAATTGTCATTCAAAATGTGAGAGCACTGAAAGCTGAAAATTGGTCTGGTTAGGAAGGGGGTTTAAGTGCCCAGTTGTCAAGTGGTTAAAGTGGTTAAGGTGCAAGTGCTGATTTTTTCGAAGGACAAAAAAAAAAAAAAAAAAAAAAAAAAAAAAAAAAGGGAAGAGGAAGGAAGACTGCAAGTCTGTAACAGTATCAATTAGGATAATCCTAGGGGCTGAATACAATGTTGCAATAAAAGACTAGCTTTTCACATGAGGAGTCTGGACAGGTCCGGCTGGCAGTTTTTCCTCCATTCACCCCTGTGGACCTGCGTGGTGACTGTTTACACCAGAGCTCGACAAACCCCGAAATCGCGTCCTGGCGAGTGGCTTCCTATACTTCACTCAACTCACTGTGTAACCGCATCTACAAGCCATGCTCTGCCTAAGCTGACAGCTGTAAAGAGAAAAAAAAAAACCAAACACAACCGCAGTCTGCCAACTCGCTAACTATTTACTCCCGGCCTCTAGATAAGGAAATTTAACCACTTAAAGACTAAACTCTTTTTAACATTTGTTGCTTACAAATAGAAAAAAAAAAAAAAAAAAAAAAAAACTATTTTCTATTACTATTTTTTAGCACAGACCCAGGAGAATAAAATGGCAGCTGTTGCAATATTTTAGGTCACTTGGTATTGCGCAGCGGTCTTTCAAATGCAATCTTTTCTGGAAAAAAAAATACACTTTAATGATTTAAGAAACACACACACACTAAAGTTTGCCTAATTTTTTGTATAATGTGAAAGAGGTTACACCGCGAGAATCATGATCTTTATTCTAAGCATCAAAATTGTGATAAAGCCCTTTGTACCATCAACAATTACCACTCTTTATGCAGCTGAGCTGCAGTATTTCACGGTGACCGGAAACTCACCAGAGCAATGAATATTCACCGTGGGGGAAACGCATGCAGGCAGGAAGTGGCTGCAAAGAGGCAGCAGAAGATCAGCAGCGTTTGAATACGTCTCATCTTTTTTTGTATTTTAATTTAAAAAGTGTCATTAAGAGTTCATTTAGATGTGCAGTAGAGATGTTTTTGCCAAGCTCCATTAGGCAGCAGAGGAGGGTGTTTTACATGTCAGTCACGATACATTCAGCATAAGGAGTTTGCCCCATAACAGGTTTTTAGTGTCACTTTTTCTGGCCAGCCTATAACCCTGATGTAACGATGGTGGAGTTATTGACTGGCTGCTTTGAGTAAGGTGGGGCGCAAATTACTCGCCTTATCCCGGGCGCTGACAACCCCACACTACGCTATAAAAAACTGGCTCCTAAATTCAAAGCAAAATTTGTCAAGCCCTGGTTTACACCCACTTACCCCCAAACAGGATCCAGTCTGCTACAAAAAAACACAAAAATAAAAAAAATAAATAAAAAGTAGGAACTGAGCAGACGCCCCATTATCGGCACGCTCTGCTCTGATCAGCAGGGAGTCAGCGGACAGATCCCTTGCTGATCTAAATGGAGTCCGTCCCATGTGAAAGGAGCCGAAAACGTTTTTTTCTCATTCAGAAGAAAAAAAAAAAAAAACAGTCAGCTCCGATCGGAGCCACTGTACCAACCATGCGAGGTTAGTTCAACAATCTCCCCGGCTGGGCTGCTGTGCTCCGACAGGCGGGCAGCCACCGCCAGAACACTCCGATCACCGCTCTGCCATTGCCTCAGAGCACTGATTGGGAGTCGGTCGGCTGCTGGTTTTCCAGCATGCACATCTGACAGAAGCTGGCCAAAACGGTTGGGTTCTGTCAGACCACCATTTTATTTTGAACCGGCCGCTGTCTCGACATTTGGTCCATGTGTACGGGGCTTTAGCTGGCTATACACTAGTATAGGGGACTGTAAACTACGGCTCATGGGCCACATACAGCCTACAAGAATTTTATGCGACCCACAGCTAGGGTTGGTTCAAGTTCAGTGAGCACCCATTGAGAATTAAAGTGATATTAAAAAGAGTTACTAAACCCACAACAGTAAAATCAGTCTGCACATGCAGCATAGCATGCTTGTTCTACACAGTGGAACTTAAGGGGTTAATCCTCTGCATTGTGTAAAAAGGCTGTTTTATTCTGTATGCATAGATTCTTCCCTCCTGCACTGCATCTGGGGAAGAGCAGCTTAACACAAGCAGGGTAGTCCTCCTGCACATGCTCAGTTGTGTCTTTTAGAACATTTCCTTGTTCTCAGAGATGGCCAGGTCACATGATATTGACATCACATGTGGGCGTGTATACAGGCTGTAGTGGAAAACTCCTCCTACCTGAACACACAGCTCTGGAGAAACTGTAGTTTATCACTGACCATGGTATACAGTGGCAGTATTTTAATGTAAAAAGATGACTTCTAAGCTGTGGGCACGGGGGGGCAGATGAACTATTTTCATATTACTGGGTTTAGTAACACTTTAACCGGTTCCCCACCGCGCGCCGTGTTTTTACGGCGGCAGTGGGGGAGCCCTGCGCGAATCGCCGTAAACGGCGATTCGCATTTTGGCCACCAGGGGGCTCCTGAGGAGTGTGCCCGCGGCTCGGGCGGACCCGATGTCCGCCGGCGAGCCGCGATGAGCGGCTACAGGGCAAAGAACGGGGAACCGCCGATGTAAACACGGCGGTTCCCCGCCCTGTCAGTGGGGCATGACAGATCTACTGATCCCTGTCACTGGGATCAGTTAGATCTCTCATGCCCATGTTAGCCCAACCCCCCACAGTAAGAACACACCCAGGGAACACTATTAACCCCTAGATCGCCCCCTGCAGGTTAACCCCTTCACTGCCAATGACATTTATACAGTAATCAGTGGACATTTAAATTTCTGATCGCTGAATAAAATGTCATTGGTCCCAAAAAAGTGTCAAAAATGTCCGACATGTCCGCTGCAATATCGCAGTACCGCTAAAAATCGCAGATCGCCGCCATTACTAGTAAAAAATAAAAAATAAATAAAAACCCCAGAAATGAATTCTCATCATCCGTAAACGCGGCCACTTTTGCGCAAACCAATGAAACGCTGATTGCGATTTTTTTTATCGCAAATATGAGGAATTATATAAAAATCGGCCAAAAACGGTGAAAAAATTTTTTTTTATATTTTTTTTTTTGGATTTGAATTTTAGCAAAAAGTAAGAAATTTGGGTTTTTTTGCAAAATGGTCGCTCTTCTTTTGTTTATAGCGGTGATCAGAAATGACGCAGAGGCGATCAAATACCACCAAAAGAAAGCTCTATTTGTGGGAAAAAAAGGACGCAAATTTCGTTTGGGTACAACGTCGCACGACCGCGCAATTGTCCGTTAAAGCGACGCAGTGCCGAATCGCAAAAAGTGCTCTGGTCCTAAAGCTGCAAAACCTTCCGGGGCTGAAGTGGTTAAAGCCTTGTTTTTTTTTAAAAAAACAAACATGTTATACTTGTGTAGCGGGTGCCCCACTATTTCTGCGGCTTTTGCCAAGTGGTCGTCGCAAATACACAGGCTCTCCTAGAAGGGAGAAATACACCTGTCAGCCCCTGTGAGGGAATTTCTCCCCCTCCTTGTTTTCACTGACTGAACTTCGTGTAAGGTGTGTAGAGCTAGATAGACTCACAGAATTATTGGATTACACTGCTTCTCTGGTGTGCATAGGAAGAAAGCCAATGGAAGGAACAATTACAGCAGCCAATGAAGGAGGCTTTTACAAGCAGCAGCATCAGAAGGATTGTTGGGAGCAAGGTGCCTCATGGGAGAAACTATTTAAGCAGAGGCGGAGGTCTGACAGTCTCTCTGGACAGCGGTGATCGATCAGGCAGGACCCTGTGTGGTGGAGGGGCCTGAATTGCGGCCCACTCCCACAGCCTGAGGGGTTAAGGGGCCTTCTAGTGCTTCAGTGAGTAGCCTGGGGAGTTTGCCCTGCACCAAGTGGAGCCTGTTCCCGTTTCCTGCATCCCGCTGGAGCGATCGATCCGAGAGAACCATTGAGAGAGATGGGGGAAGTTGATACAAGGTGCCAGAGAGCTGGGGTGTCATCCTCATTGTTACCGTCATCCGAGCAGTGGACCCATCCCTCACAGTCACTGTACCGGTTGGGTGAGTGGGCTAGGCCCATCAATATAGTACATACAGACCGATTTCTCATACTTCTTGTTAGTCAAGGCCTAGGCATTAACAGAAGAACCAGTTGTAATAATCATTTAAACTTTTACTGGATTGCTGTCAGCTGTAGTTTTCATGCAGTTTGGGGCCACTGAAGTTCTTACATCATTATAGTGCACTACTTGGAAAAGTCTGTTTGCAGCTACTACAGTCACTTGCCGAGCGCCCATCATCTCAATTAAAGAGCCTGCTGAAGATTTGCTGAACTTTGATCCAGGAACACTGATTCACTACAGTTGCACCTGCTTTTTTCCTAGTTCGTAGGTTTCAATACTTGCCCAGTTTGGAATTACGGAATTCAACTAGGAACCACCCAGTTACAGAGCAGGTTGAATGTGTGTGTATATATCTGTTAGAGATAGAGAGAATATTGAAATATATATATATATTTTCTATCTATCTCCAAGTTGCTCTAGTTTACACAGTGAATTGAGTTGTACCTGTTTAGCATAACAATTATATTGGTTGATCTCCAGATATTTGGTCTATATCCGAGTGTGTATGTGTTCACGTGTTATTAATTTTGTGGCTGTCGGGGAGTGAATAGTAGAGATTGGCTTGACATACAGTAGTCATTCCCCTGCACCCACTCTCGTGCACAGAATCTTTAGACTACAGCTCAGATAGTGTATGATACATTGGTATCGTGTTGTCATTTATTTACAAGTGATTGCTATAACTTGTCAATCTAGAGTTCCTCTTTATCCAAAAAATATTGAGTAAATGCCACTGATTTCTCAACACTGTGCTTTATTTAAAGGGGAACTAACACACTAAGGGCCAGTTCACACCACATGCAGTCCAGTGCGTTTCTCTTCTGCATCAAAAATGCATGGAAATTAGGTTATATAGCTTAGTTAACACCAGTGCAGTCAGTTTGTGTGTTCCAGCTCCAGAAAAAAAAAAAAACAAAACAAAAAAAAAAAAACACCATGCTGCATTTTTTTCTGACGACTGCACTGGACTGCATCAAAAACACGCATGCAGAAAAGCATCCAGAACGCGTTTCTATGGTGTGAACTGGCCCTTATACTTGAACCCAGTATCGCCAGGTGTGCCAGAGGGGACGGAGACTTATTGGCGTTGAGAGGCAGAGTAATGGATTGAACATACTTAAGCAGCTCCTGCGGGGGTAGCGCTACACTTACCTGCTCTGTTGCAGTGGATTTGCATAGAGCAGCCCTGTTCCTCTTCTCGGTTCCCTCGCTGGTGCTCCTGGCCCCTCCCTCCTACCGAGTGCCCCCACAGCAAGCAGCCGCTTGCTCAGCATCCCCATTCAGAAATGGAGCCACGGCTCGGCCCCGCCCCCTCTCTCCTCAATGGCTCGCTGACTGAATGCAGCGGCAGCCAATGAAGAGGGAGAGTCCTGGGCAGCCGAGGCTATCGTGGAACATTGCTGGATAAATATGCTGCTTTAGCTTTTACCATTCAATTTTAGAATGAATGTCATTCCCCTGATGAAAACCACATTCTGTTAGAAACGCACTTGTTGGAGATTTCCCCAGTTCTGTTTGCTATATAGTAATCTGCAGCAATGGTACAGTATTGGTTAGGATGATCATAGAGGTGCTGGGTATATAGGTGGTTAGTGAACACGCCATCAATGATTGTGTTCACTGCTGGTATTATAGTGACAAACATTTTTGGATTGTGATTTTGCCATTTTTGAAAGCTGTGTACATTCTGGACTTATGGACTGATAGTTGTGCCATTGATCTTGACAGAGAAGTCAGGGGAAGGGGCACGTGGGGGAGGAAATATCATGAACTCAGTTTTAGATTCAGTTTGAGGAAGTGCTGGGACATCCAGGCTGATATGTCGGTTAGTAAATCAGTGATCTGCAAGAGACTGCTGGGGTGAGCTGAGGGGTAGAGAGAGATATTTGGGTGTCATTGGCATATAAAAATGGTAGCGGAAGGCATGGGAGGTTATCGGCTGACCCAGGAGGAGGTGTAGATTGAGAATAGTAGAAGTCCAAGGACAGAACCTTGTGGGACCCCCAACGGTGAGAGGGTTTGGAGGAGGAAGAAGTGGAGTTGTGACACTGAAGGTGCGGTGAGATAGGCAAGATCCAAACCAATGGAGACCCAGCAAATTGAGTTTTTTGAGGAGGGGGTGATCAACTGCAAAGGCAGCGGAGAGGTCCAAGAGTACGGAAGAATGACCGTTGGCTGTAGTGGTTAGCAAGTAGTTTGTGAGCTTTAGGAGAGCAGTTTCTGTGGAGTAAATCCAGACTGAAGGGGATCAAGAAGTTTATTCTCAGAGGTGGTCGCTCAGTCCTAAACGTTCAAGGATTTTGGAGGCAAAAGGGAGTAAGGAGATAGGTCTTAGGTTGTTAAGATTGGGGGGCTCCAGTGTGGTCTTTTTTGGTATGGGAGTGACTAGTGCATGTTTTAGAGGGTTGGGGAAGATGCCAGTAGAGAGGGAGAGGTTGAAGATATGAGTTAAAGGGTGTAGGATAGAGTCAGAAGGTGACTGTAGTATTTGAGAAGGAACAGGGTCCAGAGGGCAGGAGGTTAGGTGGGCATTAGAAAAAAAAAAAAAAAAAAAAAAAAAAAAAAAAAGTGCTTTGATTGTGCAGGACAGAGTGTAAAGTGAGGGAGCTATATGTAGAGTGGAGACCGAAGTGAATTCTATCAATCTTATTTTTGAAGTGATTAGCAATCTTCTGGGCAGGGAGCAAGTTAGTGGGTGGAGGTAATGGAGGACAAAGTAGAGAGTTAAAAAGATAGAAAAAAAAAAAAAAGAGTTTACAGGTACTGAGTTAGAGGGTGTTTATGAGAATGATAAAGTAGGTCTGTTTGGCAGTGTTGAGGCAGGAATTGTATTTTTGGAGGGGAGATTTATTGCTCGTTATACTCACTGAGGAACCTAAGGGGTTACTCCTGTGCATTGTGTAAAAAGGCTGTTTGATCCTGTCTTCTCTAATCCTCCCCTTCTACAGTCCCCCAATCCATCTCCTGATAGAAGAGAGCCTCAGGAGCATTCTGCACATGCTCAGTTTGGGTGTGCATTTTGAGAGCCCCCTCCCCCTTCTGTGCATGTGATCATCACAGGGCCAATCAGCACTGTCCAAACAGAGGGTCAGGGGTCCCGCAGCCTCATAGGGCAGTCAGAGCAGAATGAAACTGCAAGCTTTAACCAGAAACCTATAGAAGAAGTCACAAGACTGCTATATACTGCTGATGAGAAAAGGTATTTAGCAGTTTATATTTACTGAAATAATTGCATTTCCATGTTCTGTGTACTGTGGGAGACCAGATATAGTGAATGCAGAGTCCTGGATAAGCTCAGGTCCCTGTAAGAAGGGGGGGGGGGGGTGGGTGGGATGCACTTTGATGATAGAGGACCTGGTCACAGCATTACCTGTACCCCTGAGTTTTGGGGCCCTGATGGGAAACCGATGTGATGTGCAGGCACCTGGAAGGGCTCACATTTTCTAGTGAGTAAAGATGACTAATGTCTAGAGAACATACAGTCTCCAAGTCTATGTGTGGGAGAAGGCATTCCAAAGCAGTAACTTCTCACTCTACACTATTTGCCCTCTCCTATAGCTGGGATCAGGCTACTCATCTGCTATAGATAACACAATCAGCTAATAGGTGATAGCACCAAGTAGCCACTGTTTATAGCAATAAGCTTTCTATAGGCAGTAAATCACTAAACATACAGAAGTCTGAAGAGTGTCAGCTAACATTTATTAAAACATGGGACAGGGTGTGAGCAGCTTTCATGTAGCATCCTCCTGTCCCAGCCCAATAGTTATAAGAGGGCCTCCCATTGCTTTCAATGTGGCTGCATCCCACAACTAATCATCGGGAACCCCCACTGGGGTTGGCACATGTAATCTGCCTCGGAGGCATTCGCAGATATAAATGGCCCCTAAAACTGAACTCCAGGCAAACAGCAATGCACACTGCTGAAAACACATATGTAGCTGTTGTACCTACAAATATAGTGGTCATTTTGTCCAGCCAGACCTGAGATTTACACAGCTCTGGACAGTACCAGTTTGGTGCATTTTTCTATACAGCTAGGCTTCATCTGCAGCTATTCAACATGCGTGATAAAATACCAGAACCCGAACGTTTTTCTCAAACGGTCGGATTCAGGACACGGACACCCGAAAGTTCGGTACGAACCCGAACTTTACCGTTCGGGTTCGCTCAACTCTAGTGTTGATCACCTGCACAGCATCCTTGTTTGCCCCTCCCCTGCCTCTCTCCATCAGCCCTGGGGTCACATTAGCTGAGTGATGGAGAGAAAATTGAGAGAGGGGAGAAACATAGGAATACTGGTCAGTACCAGTGTGCAAAAAAGTGTATTTGCTTTGGAAGAATAAAATCACCTCTAACGCTGGGTGTCCTATGTGTACAATGTCGCTATGCAATGTAAAATTATAATCGCTTTTTACATTTCAGAATGGGGTGCTTTGAGACTGTCCTTAATTTTTAGGCCTCATACACACTGACGTTTAGGGCCACGTTTTTTTTCAGCTCTCCGCGTTATTCAATGGCCCCATAAAAACGCTGACATTTTTGAGCTGTAGATGGCGTTGGCATTAGTGAGCTGAAAGTAGAACCTATGGCCAGCGCGTCCCAAGGCTGTAACGTTTTTTGATGCGGAGCCGGCGAAACTCTCACTAACGCGACGTATCGACGTTAGCCAGCGTTTCAGGTTAAGAGATAGAGGAATGTTTTTTCAAACAAAATGCCTCAAATCTATATTGACGCCGACACTCACTAACGCGCATTAACGTCGATGCAAAACGTAGATGAAATTGCGTTTTTGATGCCGATTTTTCCTTGACATCCGGCCCGACGTTAAGCTTATTTTTTTTTTTACGCCCGTGTGCATGAGTCCTAAAGGGTGCCTTAATTGAAAGAAGGTTGAGAAACACTGCATTAGAGGTTAATTATTCATATAGTGAGCTAGCGCTTATCTGGTCTTTCACAATAGCGGCTGAATAGATTTGTCCTTTCCACATTTCCTGCAAAACAGAATTGCTAAACCCACACTGATCACTGGCAGTCAAAGTCCCTCAGAATTCCAAAGTTTGCAGAGCTGCCCACTCAACCATCACCAATCTTCTGTCCCTCCACTATAGCCAGACACAAAAATCATCTGCACTTCAAGCCACAAATTAGTGCCGCAAACTGGGTTTTGGATCAGAGCATTTTAGGCCTCATACACCAGGCGCTTGCCCAACTCTTGGCAGAAGAAAAGCAGTATATAACCAGTTAACAACCACCCTATAGTCAAATGACAGCTACAGGGTGGTTGCTTAACCCCGGGAGGGCATACAATGACGTCCTCCCATGAACAAGTGTCCCGCGCGCACCCGGGAACATCCAGGACCCGGCGCTTCACGGATCGCGGTGAATGGCCGCTCGAAGCGGCCTTTTACCACGTGGTCACTCCGTCAAATGACGGAGCGATCATGTGTAAACAAGCCAGCGGAAGTTTCAGCTTTTCTCTCCGCACCATTCGGTGCAGTGTGTGGGGAGAGAGCAGATGCAGCAGCGCTGTGGGCAGGATGTGTAGTGCCCAGAGTGCTGCTATGCGACAGGCTGCACCCCCACCATCCATCCATCCAGGCTCACACAGCCAGCCAGCCTCACCCACCCATCCAGCCATCCATATCCATGGCTCATTTGTGCCTCATTCATGCTCATCCATACCACATCAGTTCTCATCTGTGCCACTACACTGCTTCACAATAGTGCAATATAAAAGGTAGTCAAATTCGATTTGAAATGTATGCCCCTAGAACACCTGATGGTGCTCCCTGCATGTTGGGCCTCTGTATGTGGCCAGGCTGTGTAAAAGTGTCACACATGGGGTATTGCCATACTTGGGAGTAGCAGAATATATTTTGGGGTGTATTTTTTGCTAGGTACATGCTGTGTTAGAAATATTGTATAAATTGACAACTTTGTGTAAAAAAAAAAAAAAAAAACCTAAACAAAAATGCATTTTCATTTTCTTTCCACATGTTCCAAAAACTTGTGGAAAAAAAACACATGTTCAAAAGACTCATTATGCCTCATAGAATATACGTTGGGGTGTTTGCTTTCCAAAATAGGGACATTTTTTGGGCGTTTCAATTGTCCTGGTACTCCAAAAAGTGGTAGAGGTAAATTATATGTGTCATTTATGCCCCTAGAACGCCTGATGGTGCTCCCTGCATGTTGGACCTCTATGTGGCCAGGCTGTGTAAAAGTCTCACATGTGGTATCGCCATACTCAGGAGTAGAATGTGTTTTGGGGTGTAATTTTTGGTATGCATATGCTGGGTAGAGGTCGACCGATATGGGTTTTCCTCTGGCCGATGCTTAAAAATCAGGGCGGCCGATGGCCGATATATGATGCCGATTTTTTGGGCCAACATGTTAGGCCGATTCCCCCCCCCCCCCCCTTATCTCATAAAATCTAACAGTTAATTGTGTTTATTTTTGTATGTATATGGTTCACTCAAGAGCCCGTGAAATACAGCCATACACCAGTGCCACGATATACAGCCATATACCAGTGCCACGATATACAGCCATATACCAGTGCCCACAAACATTCATCCACACATGCATACAATGGGGGAGCGTAATAATGGGCGGTAAATGAAAGTTCAGCCAAAGTCCAATAGACACTACAATGGCAAATTAAGCAGCTGAAAATATGAAACAAATCCTATGTTGTCCATAAACGGAAATGAGATGATATATATGACAATAGTAGCAGCTGAGTGGAGTGCTGGATGAGCTATACTGATCAGCCAAATATCCCATGTAATCCTGGCAGTAGAAGGAATGTGTGCGGGATATGGATGTACAGGCACAAGTTCAATTGTTAGGTGTATGGGGCCAGGAACAATGTTCCATGAGCGATCTTAACCACTTAAGGACCGGAAGGATTTCCAGCTTTAGGACCAAAGCCCTTTTTGCGATTCGGCACTGCGTCTCTTTAACTGAAAATTGCGCGGTCGTGCGACGTTGTACCAAAACAAAATTTGCGTCCTTTTTTCCCCACAAATAGAGCTTTCTTTTGGTGGTATTTGATCACCGATGCGTCATTTCTGATCGCCGCTAGGGCGTGTGTAAGGAAGATGACGGTCCTAATGTACCCTATAAACCGACTAGTCATATCGAGTAGGTCGTGAGGTGAGTCGACGATGATAACAGTATATATAGTAGAGTAAAGGCAAATACCTGTTGTATCCTAAACAAAGTATAAAAGTCGACGAATTAAACGGTAACATCACAGATAACCTGAAACCGACT
>BLSH010531877.1:790821-801327 GCA_018402905.1 Glandirana rugosa
TCTTGACCTGCCTTATGAGGTCTACATCGGCTTGGTCTCAAAATCACCGTCCTAATAACAAAATAGAGACCTCATTTCAGGGAAAAATTTCACCAACCAGAGATAAAACAATAATCCTGCCACTAAAACTCTGGTTCGGCTACATCTGGAGTATTCCGTCCAGTTCTGGTCACCAATCCTCAGAACGGATGGGCTGGAGCTGGAGGGAGTCCAGAGAAGGGCAACAAAATGAATATGGAGACTGGAGGACCTCAATTACGAGGAACGGCTACAAGCACTAATTGTATTCTCTTTGGAGAAGAGATGCTTGAGAGGGGACATGATAGCGATATACAAATATCTCAATGGTGATCCCAGCATAAGTATGAAACTTTTCAGTTCCAGGGAGTGTAAGAGCCTAGGACACGCAATGAGACTTTAAGAGAAGCGGTTTAAGCTTAAAGCGGTAGTAAACCCACCCATTTAACAGTTTAAGAACCAGTTACATTTCCGGCATGTGCCGGAAATTCAACACTCCCATTGGTTGTGCTCTAAACCAAACAGTCAAACCATCCAATGGCTGGTGTCATAGCTGATCACACGTGCAGCATCAGGCTAAGATGGCAGCTTCCTTGGCTGAAAATGATAGGAGAGTTTACTACCACTTTAAGCTGCGTAGGGGGTCTTCACTGTCAGGGTGATAAAGAAGTGGAACTATCTTCCACAATTGGTGGTGTCAGCAGGAAGTATTGGTAGTTTTAAAAGACTCTTGGATGTGCATCTTAGCGAACACAACATACAGGGATATGGGCAGGGGAGAGCTTGCAGCCTTAGGCCAGTGGGGCAAGTCCAGTCAAGTGGCCCATTGAACCACCAAATCAGCTCACCATCCATGCCCACCGGGTTTTATAATGGATATTGATGTTATGAAGCAAGACAAATATGATGCAATGTGGTAACATCATTTAATGTTAATAGCAACAAAGGAGGTTTAACAAAAATAATGCATTAATACAGCCTCATCGATGCCCATCAATGCAGCCTGATCAGTGCCCATCAATGCAGCCTCAGCAGTATCCATCAATGCAGCCTCAGCAGTGCCCATCAATGCAGCCTCACCAGTGCCCATCCAATGCAGCCTGCAATGCAGAGAGAGGAGAGCCGCCGGATTACAAAGAGCGGGGATCTCCTGCTTCCCGGGCGCGGACGTTGTCATACGAAGTCCAGCCTCCTGGACCGGCTCCTATAATAGACATCATCCATGGTAGGGCCAGCCCTGGGTGCCCCCCTATGCTTGCAGTTAGTTGGCGGCCGCGCCCCTGGCCCTTACTTCCTCCACAAAAAGAAATATTGTCAGCAGGCAATGGCCGCCAGCCATTTCGAATGTAAGTTGGGGTGGCCTGGGGGGCAATTGCCACCCTGCCCCCTGGCCCAGCCCTCCCCTGGATATGGGAAATTATTATCTACACACACCAACACAGGTTGAACTGGATGGACTGTTGTCTTTATTCAACCTTATCAACTATGTAACTGAAAGACTGAATACTTGGCTTCTTGTACAAGTCTAGTCTTGGCTGTTTCTTCTTAAAACAATATTGTGTCTTCTAATTGGAAGTAGTTCTTTCTAACTGCCACTATGCTTTCCTTTAAAGACTTCAGCTTGTCTTTGTTGTGAAGCTTATTGATGGACCATCCCGGTTCCACCCTAAATACTCGGGAATAGCCATTATTTTAAAGACCTACATTATGCAGCAAAGTTCTACAAATTTCCCATCCTAGACATCAAGGTCGCAGTCTGACCAGACGCCCCAAATCAGTCAGATTATCAAGGAATCCAACAAAGGCTTTTTTTTTTTTTCCAAGCAGCTTGTCTGAACTTTGGCCTCTCGGAAGGTCAAAGTTCTGGTTCAAGTTTCTTCAAAGTTGTCTGTCTCCGGGGAAACACTATAGACACGCATAATGAATATGTATTTCGTCTACTCAGCCTCTTCAACTTGTCTTTATTGTTTGGAGAGGACCAAATGTAACATTACATGATCACTTGTGTGATTCTAGTAAACATATTATTCTTTGGGGTTTTTTTATTTTGGTTTTTTTGCTGAATTTTTTTCACACTTTTTTTTTAAATTGCTTATGGAGTCAACAAAATGGTGATAAAAAATAATTTATTTTTCATTCTTTTCCAAATAAATATTCTCCCTGTGTTTATCATTACTAAAATTATTAATATATTTTTTTATTTAACCACTTCAGCCCCGGAAGGATTTCCCCCTTTAGGACCAGAGCCCTTTTTGCGATTCGGCACTGCGTCGTTTTAACTGAAAATTGCGCGGTCGAGCGACGTTGTACCCAAATGAAATTTGCGTCCTTTTTTCCCCACAAATAGAGCTTTCTTTTGGTGGTATTTGATCACCGATGCGTCATTTCTGATCGCCGCTATAAACAAAAGAAGAGCGACAATTTTGCAAACAAACCCAAATTTCTTACTTTTTGCTAGAATACAAATAATAATAAAAAAAAAAAAAAAATATAAAATAACTTTTTCACCGTTTTTGGCCGATTTATATTCTTCCTCATATTTTCGAAAAAAAAAAAAAATAAAAAAATAAAAAAAAAAAAAAATCGCAATTGGCGTTTATTGATTGGTTTGCGCAAAAGTGGTCGCGTTTACGGATGAGAATTCATTTTTGGGGTTTTTATTTTTTATTTTTTTACTAATAATGGCGGCGATCTGCGATTTTTAGCGGTACTGCGATATTGCAGCGGACATGTCGGAACATTTTGACACTTTTTTGGGACCATTGGCATTTATACAGCGATCAGTGCTATAAAAATGCACTGATTACTGTGTAAATGCCATTGGCAGTGAAGGGGTTAACCTGCAGGGGGCGCTCTAAGGGTTAACTATGTTCCCTGGGCGTGTTCTAACTGTGGGGGGACTGTACTATCTGGGGAAGTGAAGTGGTCACAGCCTTCACGTACAGGAAGGCTGTGATCACAGCCCTTCCCCCTCACACAGAGCGGAGGTCCGTGTTTACTTACACGGACCTCCACTCCTTCACTCCGGGGGGGGGAAAATCGCAGGTGGCCGGCGGCAATCGAAGCCGCTGCACCCGCTCCCTGGCCCTCCCCGGACACAGTGAGCGCGCGGGCGCGCCTCCGGCGGCGCGAGCTCACTGTGCGCGATCTGGCGGCCGCCGTCATATGACAGCGATTTGCCTTACAGCGCCACTTTGCAGCCGTCAATTGCCGATTGACAGTCGGCAAGTGGTTAAACAAAGTGCTGACATGCGCAGGTATCCGTGGAAGACACTGCTATCCCTGCGCGGCTTCTACGGATCCAGGTGGCTGCAGTTGGCCGTGCTCAGGGCAATGATTGGCACTCACTTCCATCTCCGCTTTCCCGATATGCAGCGCACCGCAGAGCGGTAGTTCAAATCCCCCTGCTGAATGAACAAGACACCGAGTCACATGAGGTGGAGACAGAGCAGCTGCAGTACTCCATTTGGCCACTGGGGCTGCTCTGCCTTCTCACTGTGTCTAAGAGACACACTGGCGCCCCGGGTGTCCGGGAGCCCACAGTATAATGCGGGCTCCCGAGGCCGACGGGGACGTGGATATCATCCTAATTTACAGCACAATCGGCCGATGCATTAAAAAAAAAAAAAAAAAAAAAAAAAAAAAAAAAAAAAAAAAGGCAAATATCGGCCCCATATATCGGCTAACAGATAGATCGGTCGACCTCTAATGCTGGGTGTGAGAAAATAACCTGTTAATATATGACAATTTTGTGGGGAAAAAAAAATATATATATATATATATATCTTCATATTGCAAAGAATTGTGGGGAAAATAAAAATACAACTTAAAAAAAACCACCACGCCTCTTACTAAATACCTTGGAATGTCTACTTTCCAAAGGGGGGTCATTTGGGGGGTATTTGTACTTTCCTGGCATGTCAGGGTCTCAAGAAATGATAGGCCGTCAGTACATCAGTTGCAAGCAATATTCAGTAATTGGCACCATAGCTTGTAGACTCTATAACCTTAACAAAGACTAAATAATACACGAATTAGCTTTGTTTTTTTTTTACCAAAGATATGTATCAGTATAAATTTTGGCCAAAATTTATGAAGAAAAATGCATTTTGTTTTACAAAATTTTTGGTCTTTTTTTTAATTACAGCGCAAAAAATAAAAAACCCAGCAATGATTAAATACCACTAAAAGAAAGCTCTATTGGTGTGAAAAAAAGGACAAAAATTTCATATGGGTAGTGTTGCATGACTGAGTAATTGTCATTCAAATTGTGAGCACTGAAAGCTAAAAATCAGTCTGGTTGTTAAGGGGGTTTAAAGCAGTTGTATACCCATAAATGACATTTTTACCTAGAGGTAAGCCTATAATAAGACTTACCTGTAGGTAAAAAGAATATCTCCTAAACCTGCATGGTTTGGGATATTCTCACTGCAAGCGCTGTTGACGTCAGCAGGCGCATGTGCAGGGATGTCCCGGCAAAGGCCGGAAAGTCCGCCATAAAAGACGGGCTACTGTGCGCATGCGTGGGAGTGACGTCTCATGGCTCCGGCCACTCGCAGCGCCGGAGCCACGTACCCGGAAATATCCATGGAGGGAAAATGGCAGCCCCCTCCTCAGGGACCAGGCGGACCTGCAGGAGCTTCGTTCTAAGGCAAGTACTTCATAATGAGCTAGTATGCGGTGCATACTAGCTCATTATGCCTTTGCCTTGCAGGTGGTTTTTTTTTCTTCTTCTTCGGAGGGAAGACAACTGCTTTAAAATGCCCAATGGTCAAGTGGTTAATGAAGAAGTAAACTCTGCCCCTGGAGAACTCCTCATCAATGCAGCCAGTATGTTCACATTCTGCCCAGCTAGTAACCCCTTGTGATGTCTCGTATTAAATGCAGTTTGTAATTTGTTCCTCCTCGTCCGAAGGCGGCGCCATGTTGAGTGCGGTCTTGCGTGTCCACATCGATTTAGGCTTCGGCTCAGTTTCTCCCTGCCTAATCTCGCGCATGCGCAGGGAGTGTGTAGGCAAGCCTTGTTTTCGTTACGATTACTATGGCAACCCTGTCTGGCATAGCAAAAATCTCAGTTGAGCCCATGCTCTTGCGGAGCAATGCCATAGAGGCCTGTGATCGTGACACGGCATGTTATTTCAAAGGACTAACTGCACGAGAAGAGTGGTGTAAAAAGAGGACGTTATGCGCATGCACCGGTGACAGAAGTAAACAGCAATGGATTACAAGAAAAGCAAGTAGGATAGAAGACACCCAAAGACAGTGATTTGCACAGTATGTACCGATTAGGTAAATGACGACCATTGAACATTGAGCATTTACAACCACTTGCCGACCAGCTGCAGGCGGCTCTCCTGCGCAAATCGCCGTAGCTGTACAGCAGCTTGTGCAGGCCTGCGGGTCGGGCGGACTGTCTGCCGGTGACCCGCGATCGCCTAGTACAGAGGCAGAATGGGGATCTGCCAATGTAAACAAGGTGGATCCCCATTCTGACAGGGAACTGACAGATCTACTGTTTGCAGTCATTAGGAACAGTGATCTCTGCCATGTCCCTGCCAGCCCATCCCCCTTACAGTTAGAACACGCCCAAGGAACAGTTAACCCCTTGGATTGCCTCCTAGTGTTTAACCCCTTCCCTGCCAGTGTTATTTTTACATTGATTACTGCATTTTTATAGTAATGATCAATGTAATAATGTCACTGGTCCCCAAAAAGTGTCATTTGGGGTCAGATTTGTCCACTGCAATGTTGCAGTCCCACTAAAAATCTCTGATCGCTGCCATTACCAGTAAAAACAATAGTCCCTAAATCTAATCCCATAGTTTGTAGACGTGATAACTTTTGCGCAACCCAATCAATATACGCCTATTGCAAATTTTTTTTTAACAAAAAAAGAGTAGAACATATAAAACTCGGACTAAACTGATAAATACACTTTAAAATAATTTTTTTGGGATATGTATTATATAAAAAAAAAAAAAAAAAAAAAAAGGGGGGGGGGGGGGTGGTTCGCTCTGTTTATAGTGCAAAACAAAAAAAAATAAATAAATAAAAAAAAAAAAAAAAACCCGTAGGTGATCAAATAGCACCAAAGAAAGCTCTATTTGTGGGGAAAAATGACGTCAATTTTGTTTGCTGCAACGTCGCACGACAGCGCAATGGTCAGTTAAAGCGACGCAGTGCCAGATCGCAAAGAATGGCTTGGTGATTATGGGGGCAAATCTTTCCGGGGCTGAGGTGGTTAAAGATAAGGCCTCATACACACGGGCATAATAGCAAAACATCGGGACCGACGTCAGGCAAAAATCAGCGTCATAAACTCGATTTCGTCAGCATTTTGCATCGGCGTCAATAGGCGTTTTTCTAAAAAACATTCCTCTGCTATATTTTAACCTGAAAATGCCAGCGCTAAAAATGCTGGTTAACATCACTACGGCGTTAATACACGTTAGTGAGCGTTTTGCCGGCTCAGCGTCAAAACCGTCATAATGTTACAGCCTCAGAACGTGCGGGACCTGCGTTCGATTCACAGCTTAACGCTGACGCCATCTACAGCTCAAAAACGCTGGAGTTTTTATGGGGCCATTGAACATGGAGAGCTGCAAAAAAACGTGGCGGTAAAAAAACAAATCCGTGTGCGAGGCCTACAGGTTCAGGGTTTTTTTGTAAAAAGGATACGTTTGAGGTATAATTGTTACATGTCCATGCAGAGCAAGTTTACTTTAGGTCTTCCCTATCCTAACAGTGGCACAATGACACGGATTGTGAGATATGGCAGCTTTAGGTGGAACTTAACAATGAGTCAGAGGTCTGATGGAACAGAGCAGACAACATGTAGAGATTTGCACATCTACAACAAATAGAAAAGCTGAATCCATGCCAGAAAGCAAGTCTTCCCAGACTGCACATACTGTTCCCCAGGGAATGAATTTGTGAGCCAAAGCCAGCTTTCCCAACAAGACGATGCCACTGCCAAGAGAAAGTACAGTAAAAGGGAGAGTGGCTATTATAGGATGGGGATAATGGCATCGATCATCAGAAGGATGCATCTCACATGACAACCTTCCAATGGAAAGAGAATGAGGATGACTTTTGCTAACTAATAAAATGAATGGGACGCAGCAATCCGCATTACAGAGCGCGACATCTAGGGCCCCCCAACCAGAATCTGACTCCCTACAGACCTCCAAACATGTTTGCCTGCCCCCCCCCCCCCCCATTCATCTTATATTAAAAGGCATTCAAGCTCTAAAGCATCCATCAAAGTCAACAGCATTCCCCACTTCCAGATGTGTTGAATACCAGAATTCCTCATCCTCTTCCCAATATATGGAACATGGTAGCGACTTAGGGAACATTGGGAAGAACTACACAGGGCTGAGGAGGACCAATCACCCAACACATGCAGAAAGGTCTCAACGTGAATATTCTGGAGACCTTAGAGCAGGGATAAGCAATTAGCGGACCTCCAGATGTTGCAAAACTACAAGTCCCATCATGCCTCTGCCTCTGGGTGTCATGCTTGTGGCTGTCAGAGTCTTGCTATGCCTCATGGGACTTGTAGTTCTGCAACAGCTGGAGGTCCGCTAATTGCATATCTCTGCCTTAGAGCTTTAACAGAGGAGTTTGGGCTTGCCAACCAAGGAAGAAGCAAATGTTCAGCGTCTTCTACTGAAGAACACTACAATTTTGGGGGGGGAAGCGACAGTTGCTTAAAGTGGTTGCAAACCCTTACCTATACCCAGAAAGGCGACTGGCCTCAGGTGATAGACAGATGAACCTGTTTATCTGCAGTCTTCTCTACAATCGTTCAAAGTCCAGAATTTATAAGCTTGTACAAGCAGTCGGAAAAAAGGGGGTGGAGAGCTGAAGTCACAGCGCAGTGAGGAGAGGTCTGAGAGCTGATTGGAGGAAAGGGACAACCCCCTTCACACAGCAAAAGAACTGAGGCTGTCAATCAGCTGGAGGTCCCCTCCCGTCACCATTTTTCTTTTGGTGTCAGGAGAACTTGTCAGAAGTGATTCATGCTGATTGCAGAGGAATGAAGCTGCAGACAGAAATGACACTAAAGCCTTGCACACACACGAGCCGATGGTTGGTCAACCGAACGTCCAACTTGGGCAACGGCGGTTTGGTCTAGCGTACTAACGTTAATAAAGTAACCGGTGAACAAAGCTGAACGTAGTGACGCGTTCCGAGCGTATAACGAGGAAGTTTAGGTGAATGTGATTTATGAATTACAAACACAGGTTACACGACCGAGCACTTCCTGGATTCCGAGCATGCGTGTTTGCACTTCCAACTTTTGGTTGGTCAACTTCTGTACACGTGAGCCAACAAATTGGTCAACTCCTTGTTGCCCAACACAAGTTTTCTAGTCTCGTTGTCCAACTTCTGTTGGATGACTATTGGAAGCTGTAGAATTGTGCGTACACACAATCAGATTATCGGCCAACAGGCTGTTGGACGACCATTGTTGACCAACCATCGGACCATGTGTACGGGCCTTCAGGGCTAGTTTACACTTACTTCAAAACAGGGCTTCAGACACGCTTTGTTAAAGCTCTCTTAACGCCAAAGTTCCTGTCACTAAATAAAATGGTCAGATTACAGTCCTGTTTACACCTTGTGTTTGCTTCAGCTTCGCTTCAAAAATTATACCCCATGTAGCTTTAGTAGTACCTCCATAGAACTCTATGACAAAGCTCCTTTGAAGCACTGGTGGCTTTTGAGAGGCTTTAATTCAGCTTTAGCTTCGTTTTGGAGAAATTGCAGGTGTGGGATAACCATGCAAAATACACAGGGTATCTGCCAAGCTTCAAAAGAGCATCACTGAAGCACTACCGAAGCCTCAAAAAAACACATCATTAAAGCTTGTTGAAGCAGTAGGAGCTTTAATGTGCCTTGAATCCAAAGCGAGTTTAAATGAGCCCTTAGTGCACTAGGGGGACAAGTACACACTATTGATGGATACGCTTTGTTCATATTCCATGTCTGAGGTTTACAGCCATTTAAGTTGCCCTCTTAGGCTGCTTTAACACTGAGGCGTTTTACAGACGCTATTTAACTAAAAATAGCATCTGTAAAGCGCCTCGAAAGTCCCCCCCAATGTGAAAGCCATGAGTGCTTTCACACTGGGGCGGTGCGCTAGCAGGACGTTACAAAAAGTCCTGCAAGCAGCATCTTTGGGGCAGTGAGGGGAGAGGCAATATATCCCTCCTCTACCGCCCCTGCCATTGAAATGAATGGCAAGCGCTTCCGAAGTGGCTGCACACCGCCTCGGAAGCGCTGAGCGCCAGCACTTTTAACCCCTTTTTAACCCCTTGTGGGGGGGGGTTAAAAGCGCGGCACTCCCGCCCGCATAGCGGAGCCATATCGCTGGTAAAACTCTGCTAAAACTAGCGGGGTTTTACCGCGATCACAGCCTCAGTGTGAAAGTAGCCTGATCTGTCCTTGTCCATGAGAAGCCTATAAACCAGTCCCACACTTTGCCAATGCGAGGAAAAAAAAACATTTGTTCCTATGGAGAGGCCATCCATCATTGGGAGGTATAGCAGATGACCTCGTCATGGGATGAGATATTCTCTGCATGTGCATAGAAGTAAAAGGACCAGGCGGAGAGTTTGTAGCGGCAGCTGGTCAGTTTTTTGTGGATCTTGCTAGAAAGCGTGCATCTTTGTGTGGTGCTGGTGGTAAAGAATAACTACAGTTACCTATAAATATACCACACATACAGCCATGCAATTCAAATGTTAAAAAATATATATAGATCGTTTTTCTGTGCTTTCAACATTCTGAGGAAAATCACTCACGTGACCAAACCAAAAGGAGGCTTTCATGTGAATGTAACATATGGTTAGAAAAGCGAAAAGCAAAAAGCACGGTATAGGAGGCAGAATGGGTGTGTCACTGCTACATCCTCTTTCATGTCTCCTCCATCTACAGAGGAACATTCCTTTCCAAATATCTGCGGAATGGCAGCAAGCACATGCCAGTGACTCAGGATTTGGGAGAGACTCATTACTCTGCAGATAAAATGTGCAAAGAATAGTTCTGCATGATCGACTGACCTCTGTATCCAGATGTGGGGAAAAAAAAAAAGCACAAAGGCCTGGACATCACACTTTGATCCCCTAAGCTGCAAACACGCCATTTCGAAAAACAGCCAAGAATACGCAGCAGCCACTTCCGTGGGCCTGAGGGATTTGCATGTGTCATACACAGAATTACCAGTGTATCTACAATCACAAACCCCCCCGCCAGCCTCCTCCAAAAAAAAGAACAAAAGCCCCTAGAGATAAAGGACTTCTGGATGGAAAGCACATGTGATTTTCTACAGTCGAACAAACATACACTTGTGTGCAAGTCACCATCCACAGGAGAAGAGCGAGGGGACAAACTTCAACAATCCTACCACCGTGTTATACAGAGAATTCTTGTGTGCTTCATCTCAGAGAACGCAATATAATATAAATGCCATTTAGGCCC
>BLSH010531877.1:801337-831933 GCA_018402905.1 Glandirana rugosa
CCCCCCCCCCCCCCCCCCCCCCGCCACCACCCTCCTCCAAAAAAAAAAGAACAAAAGCCCCTGCAGATAAAAGGACTTCTGGATGGAAAGCACATGTGATTTTCTACAGTCGAACAAACAAACACTTGTGTGCAAGTCACCATCCACAGGAGAAGAGCGAGGGGACAAACGTCAGCAATCCTACAAACGTGTTATACAGAGAATTCTTGTGTGCTTCATCTCAGAGAACGCAATATAATATAAATGCCATTTAGGCCCCTTTCACACTTATGCGACTTGTTCTGTGACTTGGGACTGCAAAGTCGCATGACAAGTCGTTTCCCATTATTTCCAATGAGTACCGTTCATATCTGTACAACTTCAAGTCCTGCTGACTCCAAAGTAGTCCCTGCATTACTTTGGCCCAACTTTGATGCAACTTGAGGTCCATAGAGTTCAATGTTAAACCCTCAAAGTCATGTAAATCGCACCTGAATAATATAGATGCGATTTCTGTACAACTTTGTAATAGGTTTTCATTGTGGCAAAGTTGCAACAAAGTCGGACCAAAATCTTACTTATCCGAAATTGCATCTCACAACTGTGAAAGGGGCCATACAGATACAAAACTTCTTCTTCAATCTCAAGGTTCACCAAGAACACAGCAGAAGACAACACGTTACAATGTATCCGTTCTCAATACCGATATACACAGTACACACCACAGGTCATCCCTCTAGATCAGTGGTCTCCAAACTGCATCCCTTTATCCGACCCTTGAGGCATTATTCCTGCCACTGACACAAACAATGGGGCACTATTCTGCCCACTGACTGTTACAACTATTTCTCCCTCTAATACCAAAGATCGGCATTGTTTACTGCCACTGGGCACAATTTGTCCCCCAAAAGTCTGAAGGACAGTAAACTGGCCCTTTCCTTTAGAAAGTTTGGAGACACCTACTCTAGATCAGCCTAGCTCAACCTTGCCACCTGATAATTCTCATATCTAAGGGAAGCCCTGCTAAAGTCAATTCATTGGGGTCCCTCCTGTGCCCTCATACATTGGGGGTCAATGGGAGGAATGCCCCCATACAGTGGTGATCAAAATGCACCTCTAAAGCTGAAGTCATCATTGGTGTCGTGATGCTGGCACTGCCAAGTGGTATTGGCCCTGGAACTATGTAGACACCTCAGATGGAGGTCAATCAGCCACAGTTCAAAAAAAACCACAAGCAACTAGAGAGGAGCACGGGTTTCAGTAGAAACCAAAAGGAAGCTGTCACTCTCACCCAACCGTGGCGAACGGGCAGGGATGCTAGTGACATTATTGACCCTGGGTCCCAAATGAACCTGGATAGAACTATCACTACCACACAATCCGCTTCGGAATCCCCCCAGCTGCCCGTACACAAAAGGGATGCTTGTGACAATATTGCTCATATGGCCATATTAGGTCAATGATGTCGGCAGCATCCCCACCCATTTATGTACATGCAGCTATGGGACGAGGAAAGTCCTGGCAGTTGATGGGTTTGGAAGGAAACCGTCACTCCCACCCAAAATTTGGCCCAATCCATACTCAACCTTGCTAGCATATCCAGAGGAACCATGGTGTTCCATGTAACACGGACTAAAAATGGCTGTTCTTGATCAGATCCCAACACATCCCTGCTCCAGAGGTTGCTGGGGGTTCCTTGTGCTGTGGGTGACTGATCCCCATGTGATGGTGCCCACAAAGTTGTGGGCCAGCATCATCACACCAATGATCATTTTATCTTTAGAAGGGCATTCTTCCTACTGACCATCAACGTAAGGGTCAATTTTCCCCATTGACCCCACCCCCCCAATTAATTGGTTTTAGTAAAAAATGCCAGAAACCCAATCATTATTTCAAGACCTTCTAAGGAGGAAAATGTTGAAAAAGTCTGATCTAGACTGTCAGCTCCGACAACCTCCCTTACCCATCTCATCCTGTATGTGCAATGCATGACTAATAACTGTGCAAGGAAATGGCTCGTGTATTTGTATTGTCTGCAACATGTAACCCCAGCGTGTGTCAGTTTACTCTCCTATAGAAATGCCATCCTCTGTATGCAGTCTGTTCTCCTACTGGACAATGCTCATTAATACACAGGGGTGAATTTACTAAAGACAAATACACTGTGCACTTTGCAAGTGCAGTTGCACTAATTTTCCCCAGAGCTTAGTGAATGAGGAGCTCTGCTGATGTTCATCATCCAATCACGTGCAGGCAAATATATATATATATATATATTTTTTTTTTTTTTGTTTTTTTTTTCTCCTTTTATTCTCCTTGCATGCGATTGGATATTCTTTACAAAGTAAAGCTTCACACCACCTTCACTAAGCTCTGGGGAAAATGAGAGCCACCGTGCTTGCAGTGCACCCCATCTGTCCTTAGTAAAGTCACCCCACAAGGTGTCCCTGTATCGGTTCCATTCGCTGATATAAACGTGAAGCCCTCGTTCACAGCAGAGCGACTTCACAGATCAAATCGCATCACAAGTCGCAACCAACTCTCAGCAATGGCCATGCTCAAATTGGTGCAACGCCAACTTTGCAGCACCACACCGATTTGGAAAAAAAAAAAAGTTCCTGCGCTACTTTTGGAGATTTCAGATGCGACTTACATAGACATCTCAAAATTGCACTGACATGTGGCTTTGAAATACCGCGATTTCAGATGAAGTCACACAACATCAGAGCCGCGGCCCATGTGAATGAGGGCTCACCAATGGGAGATGACGGGTCTACGGCTGGTCTCTACAACTACATGTCCCAGCATGCCTTGCAGAACTAAACATTCTCATATAGATCTAGATAGCTATCCATCTATATACTGTATTCCTTCTATATATTGAACTGTATGGTAACGTCCCCCTTTACTTTGTAAAGCGCTACTGAGAATGTTGGCTCTAAGTAAATCCTCAATAATAATAATAATAATAATAATAATAATAATAATAATAATAATAATTGTGCACACTACTACAAAATAATTATATTAATAATAGTTTTTTTGTAGTAGTGCGCACTTTATTATTATTATTTTACATAGCGCCAACATTCTCAGTAGCGCTTTACAAAGTAAAGGGGGACATTACCATACAGCTGAATATATAGAAGGAATGAATATACATTTTATACACCCCTGTAGATGTAGATTTGGATGCAGAACACAAATGGACTTCTATTACCCTTTCTCTATATTATAGGTAATGAACCACATATCCCAGCATGCCCTGTAGGGATGTATGGAGGCAGAGATGTGAGTGTCTGTATAAGGCAGCCATGTATAACATATGGAGGGCTCCATAGCCGCCCTCCCCCAGCACAGACACCCCGTGACTCACCCAGGATCTCCTTCCTGCGGTCGGCATGCGGCTGGTCGCTGTACACCCACTCGAAGTCCTCCCGGGCCACCTTGTTGCCCATGTTGGATGGCTGCAGACTATCAGCGCCGGAGTGAGTGCCCGCACAGTGCGCGCTCCCGTTATACCGAGCCGGAAACCGCGCGCCGCCGACACGCCCACACTAAGCAGGGTAGCCGACACCGCCTTGTCACACCAGCAAATTACTGGCCTTGAAGCGCCACGCCCCACGGCCCGCCCTATTCTAATCCAAGCGGCACGCCCCTTTGAGTCCAAACCATACCTATTCAACGAAATAGAGAAGTGGGCCGTACTTCGACCATCACGCCTTCTCGTGATTGGTGAATCCTGAGCTGTCATGAAAGACTTAGCCAATCAACAGTAAAAAAAAGGCACGCGAATAGAAGCCGAGTTTAGCCCCACCTGCTCAGTTAATGATGACACGCCTTTTTTCCATTAAAGGGCGGGTGTAATTAAAAAAGGGCGTGCATTAACGGTCTGTAAGTTTGTGAGGATGGAAGCGGTAACGCCCACTATGTGACGTGCGGTGGTGGGCCAGTGAGTGACAGTCGGTTATGTGATCGGAGAGGAGCTGTCAGTCATTATTCATTTCTGGATGAAGTTATATCTTCCTTGTTACTTATGGAGACAATGATCATCTTCCCCTCCTGTAATCACTCATTGGGGGGGCGGACTGACTAATACTGGAGCAGCCACCAATCAGCTTCTAGTCTGAGCCTCATTCACACGGGCAGCCAATGGGGTGAGAGCATTTCTGCATCAATGGACCGCTCACCTAAAGAATGGCACTCAGTGCCTTGTAAAAGTTTTCACACCCCTTAAAAATTATCCACATTTTCATGTTACAGCCAAAAATGTAAATTTTTTTATTGGGATTTTATAGTGGACCTTCAGATGTTGCAGAACTACAATTCCCAAGAGGTATAGCAAGACTCTGACAGCCACAAGCATGACATACAGAAGCAGAGGCATGATGGGACTTGTAGTTTTGCAACAGCTGGAGGTCCGCCAATTGCTTATCCCTGTGATAGACCAACACAAAGTGCACATAATTGTGAAGTGGAAGGAAAATGATAAATGGATTTCAAATTGTTTTACAAATAAATATGTGAAAAGTGTGGGGGGCATTTGTATTCAGTCCCCCTGAGTCAATACTTTGTAGATCCGCCTTTCACTGCAATTACAGCTGTGAGTCTTTTTGGGGATGTCTCTACCAGCTTTGCACATCTAGAGAGTGAAGGTTTTGCCCATTCTTCTCTGCAAAATACCCCAAGCTCTGTCAGATTGGATGGAGAGCGTCTGTGAACAGCAATTTTCAAGTCTTGCCACAGATTCTCAATTGGATTTAGGTCTGGGCTTAGACTGGGCCATTCTAACACATGAATATGCTTTGATCTAAAACATTCCATTGTAGCTCTGGCTGTATGTTTAGGGTCGTTGTCCTGCTGGAAGGTGAACCTCTGCCCCAGTCTCAAGTCTTTTGCAGACTCTAACAGGTTTTCTTCTAAGATTGCCCTGTATTTGGCTCCATCCATCTTCCCATCAACTCTGACCAGCTTCCCTGTCCCTGCTGAAGAAAAGCATCCCCACAACATAATGCTGCCACCACCATGTTTCACAGTGGGGATGGTGTGTTCAGGGTGATGTGCAGTGTTAGTTTTCCACCACATATAGCGTTTTAATTTTAGGCCAAAAAGTTCAATTTTGGTCTCATCTGACCAGAGCACCTTCTTCCACGTTTACTGTGTCCTCACATGGCTTTTCCCAAACTGCAAACAGGACTTCTTATGGCTTAATTTCAACAATGGCTTTCTTCTTGCCACTCTTCCATAAAGGTCAGATTTGTGGAGGGAATGACTAATAGTTGTCCTGTGCACAGATTCTCCCACCTGAGCTGTGGATCTCTGCAGCTCCTCCAGAGTTACCATGGGCCTCTTGGCTGCTTCTCTGCTCTCCTTGCCCGGCCTGTAAGTTTAGGTGGATGGCCATGTCTTGGTAGGTTTGCAGTTGCGCTATACACTTTCCATTTTCGGATGGTGGATTGAACAGTGCTCTGTGAGATGTTCAAAGCTTGGGATGTTTTTTTATAACCTAACCCTGCTTTAAATTTCTCCACAACTTTATCCCTGACCTGTCTGGTGTGTTCCTTGGCCCCTTTGATAACCATTTATCCTTTTCCTTCCACTTCACAATTATGTGCCACTTTGTGTTGGTCTCTCACATAAAATCCCAATAAAATACATTTACATTTTTTTGTAACATGACAAAATGTGGAAAATTTCAAGGGGTATGAATACTTTTTCAAGGCACTGTACATCCCCAGCAAAAATTGAGTCTTCTGCCACATGTGGGCAGTACATAAACCAAATGAATGAGACCGTGCTGCAGCTGTGTGCTCCCGGCATGGTGGTTGGGCCTTTGTAGGATTGAACAGGCAGTCAGAGAGTGCCATATCACCTCCCAGCTGCCTGGCAGACACCCATTAATAAGCAATCCACCACAGATTGCTTTTCTGCAGGGCGGTAAGGGCTGCCACCAAGGTGAACAATGTCTTAAAGTGGAACTAAACCAATCAATCTAACTGTGTTTTTCTAAATCAGTTCCATTCAAGGCATGAAATGCAATGAATGCTCTTGCTCTCAGCCAAACTGCCATCAAATGGCTCATGTCCAAACTTAACACATGTGCTGCATCATGGAAACTGCAAATCAAACAGAGGTTTAAAGAGATGTATGTATGGGGTTTTTCTTTATTTTTTAAGAATCATACTTACCTAGGTGGTGCATCTGTCCCCCCGTTGGCTCTGACACTGAGAACCGAGCGATCAAACACCACCAATCGCTTGGTTCTCAGAGCTCCCTGAGCAGAGAGCTGGTGACTGTCAGTCAGCGGCTCTTTGCTCCGCCCCTCCTCACTCATTGGAGTGCTGGGCTGTGGAGGGGGCGAGAGCAGCCGGCTTAGGCTCTCAGTGGTTCGCTGAGAGGCTGAGCCGGGTGCCGGCCAGGCATGTGGGTGGATCCCAACTTCATTGTTGTGATTTTGCTAGAGGCTGGACTAGCTTTGTGACATCAGCACTGCAGACAGCGGGCTTCAGCCTGCTGTCTGCTCAAACCGGGTCACAGGAGTCAGTGGCGTCGCTATGGGGGGGGGCGGCCCACCCCCAGGTGACACCCACCAGAGGGGTAACACCAGTCCCACATGTCCTAACAAGCTGGGCGTATTGACAGAGACCGCTCTAGCTTTCGGCAGCCACTATTCAGACTCCATCGGCATCCTCAGCCAGCCCCTCTCTCCTGCCCCATAGAATGCTGCTCAGTCTTGGGTCTTCCCCAGTTCTGCCCCCCCCCCCGAATCACATCTATTCCCAACTTTAGACAGAGCCCTCCTGTGCCGGACAAACTTCCAGCACACTGGTGTAGCCAAGTGTGAGCAGGCTTACAGGAGGACACCACAGGCTTGTCTCCCAGTCCCCCCACCCCTTCATGCAGAGGACTCTCTGAAAGAGCCCATGGAGTGGAGATGCAGCTTCCGATGCTGATCGTCCTCTCTGTGCTGGTGGAGGGAGCTGAAGCGACCATGGACAAGTGCTTGGAGGGCAGCCAGCCACAGTAGGCACAGCCAGACCATGCTGGCTGAGATCTAGTATTGCACTGCATCAACCTGACCATGCACCACAGTCACAGTGAGTAAGAAAACCCCATCTCCCCCATTCACCATTCCTTACCCCATCTCCACTGGGGACAGGGACCGCCATCTCCTCTGGGGACAAGGACCCCCATCTCCTTTGGGAACAGAGACTCCCGTCTCCTCTGGGGACAAGGACCCCCATCTCCTCTGGGGACAGGGACCCCATCTTCCCTGGGAGGAGAAACCACATCTTCCCTGGGGACAGGAACCCCCATCACCTCTGGGGACAGGGACCCCCATCTTCTCTTAGGACAGGAACCCCCATATTCCCTGGGGAAAAGGGACCATCATTTCCCCTAGGGTCAGGCACCCCATATTTCCTGGGAACAAGAACCGCCATCTCCTCTGGGGACAGGGACCCCATATTTCCTGGGGACAGGGATCCCATCTCCTTTGATATCCAACTGCAATGGTGTCACCTCCATCCTTGACAGCACGTGGATATAGGGTGTGCACCGTGACAATGTGCTGCCAGCCCAAAACTAGCCTGCCCGGCACCCTGCAGGGTACTGTGGCAGGCTAGACAGAAGAGAGCCCAATCCGTAAGTCTGCCCAGTGTCTACTGCTCTGTCCTGCTGTCACTCTGCAGTGTCAGGTCAGAGCACTGTGACGGGGGGGATCATTTCATTATTAAGGGGGGGGGGAGGTGACACCATGTTTTACCGCACCAGGTGACACCAACCCTAATGACGCCACTGAAAGGAGTGCAGAATGAACTGCACTGCTGTGATCCACAGTAGAAGTACGGTCAAACAAGCTTTGGCTGGACTTTCAGCACACTTTCAAAGTCGCAGATCAGTGCGATTTGGATCTCCAATTTCATTGCGGCTTCTTTTAACAGAAGTCAATGCAAGTCATAATGAGCTTTGGTTGTACTTATCCTTTAAGATGGCAGCTTCCTTTGCTGTAAAGGTTTGGAGGGTTTCGATTGGCTTTAAAGACATAGTTCACCTTAATCAGAAAACTTCCTATGCAGATAAGGCACGCCTGTAGATAAAAGCAAACTGTGCAGCTTCCACTAAATTTGAATATTGCCCTTGCTATAGGTGTAGGTAACTTACGTACCTCTGGAACCCTGGCTGAAAAACTCCCAGAGATGGCATCGTCCCACCCTGCCTTGTTGCTAGGACGTTGCTAAGACCCCCTTCCCCTGACTCAGTAGCTCTAAATTCAGCATTTGAGAGCTCCCTCCTGTGATGGAGGAGGTAAACAGTAATGGCTGGAAGTATCTTAACATCGTGGTAAGAAGACGGGATGGGAGGATGGTCCCCCTGGGAGTTCTTCAGTCAGGCTTCATAAGGTAAACAAATGGCCTACACCCATAACAAGGGCATTATTCAACTATCTACAGACATCCTTTAACTGCATAGGCAGTTTTTGGTAAAGGTGTACCCTTTAACTGCTTGCCACCCGCCCATCGTCAAATGACGGAGGGATGGCGTGGCCCTCGTTCTGTTCTCCTTCATGCAGCACAGCGATCACGGCCACACCATGTTGTTAGGACATTCCGCAGCTCTTTAACCATGTGATCGGCTGTGTCCAATCACAGGCGGTCACATGTAAACACGAAAATGCCGGTATTGGGCTCTCATCTCCTCACACTGACAGAGTGTGTGGTGAGGATAGTCGATCAGTGTCATCTCCTCGCAAGGGACATGGGGATATGTAATCAGGGCACTGATACAATAAAGCACCGCCAGTACCAGTAATCAGTACCCACCAGTGCCAGCAATCAGTGCCCACAAGTGCCACCATCAGTGCCCCTTAGTGATGCCAGTCAGTGCTGGCTATCAGTGCTGCCCTTCAATGCAAATCATTGCTACCCATCAGTGCCACCCATCAGTGCCACCTATCAGTGCCCACAAGTGCAGCATATTAGTGCCTCCTCATCAATGCCACCTAATCAGTGCCCATAAGTGCCGCCTCATCAGTGCCAATAAGTACCACCTCATCAGTGCCCATCAGTGCAGCCTATCAGTGCCGCCTCATGAGCGCACATCAGTGAAGGAGAAAAATTACTTATTTACAAAATTTACTGACAGAAAATTCTTAAAAAATAATTTTTGACCTTTTTTATTTTTTACTAAAAAAAAAAAAAAAAAACAGCAGTGATTAAATACCGCAAAAAGAAAGCTCTATTTGTGTGAAGAAAATGATTTTAAAAAATCACATGGTTACAGTGTAGCATGACCGCGCAATTGTCATTCAAAATGCGACAGTGCTGAAAGCTGAAAATTGGGCTGGGTAGGAAGGGGATGAAAGTGCCCTGTAGGCAAGTGGTTAATGTTGGCATTATGGTCCAAATGACATATATGATACAGTCTGTCAGAGTCCTCTCTGGCTATTTCAGCAAGTAAGTCTGTTACTTTTCAACTACTCCTAAACACCCTCCTCACACCCTGCCCTGGTCCCCATTGTACTTACCCACGGTGATCCTGACATGTCAGGGCTCCCACAGCTGCTCCACTGGTCCGGGGGTTTTGAAATCTTTCTGCTTTCCTCCCTCAGGTTGCTCACCTGAGGCCTCCACATAGCAGCCTGTGCCTGAGAGGGCAGCGTGCCCCCCTCAGCCTGGACTCCTCCACTCTGGGACAAGACCCAGAGCTCTAAGTGCTCTAAGATTGAATACAGTCTCCCAGCATGCCTTCAGAACCTGCCTCTCTGGTATACGCCAGGGCTGTATCAATATTCATGCTACCATCTACATAGCTCCACACCTACTATCCAGAAACTTCTCAAGTCTCCTGCATACAGAGGAAGACCAGACTTGCAGCAGCTGAACAGCGATTGATAGCAGTTTACAAACTTTGACTAATTGTGTGGACAAATCCAGAACCATCCAAATTCATCATATGACATCAACAGCCCATAAACTAGGTATTCAGAACAACAGAAAAGAGGATTAGGACTTTTAAGGTGCTGATTAAACAGAGTGTGTGTATCAAAACCAGTTAAAACAATGTATTTATTGAATCACACAAACAGGGATAAAAACATTAATACAAACGAATATCATCATCCATTAAGAGTAAATGACTATTATTGATTACATCTTAGTTATCCATGCTCTTATTTTAACATGTTTCGCCATACAGGCTTCTTCAGGAAAAGGGCATAGTAAAATAACTACTGAACAAGTAAAAACACATATCAGAAGAGTATATACAAAATACATTATACCTTTCATGACTGTTAATAAGTACATCATACAGCAAATTACATCAAAATACTAATGAGAGTAAACCCCACCATATGGCAAAGGCTTCCAAACATTTACAAATACCTCAAAGGTGATTCCAGCATAGGAAAAAAGCTATTCAGTCTCAGGGAGTGTAAGAGGACATGGGGTCTAACAATGAGATTGGAGGAGAAGCGCTTTAACGTTAAACTGCGTCAGGGGTTTTTCCCTGTCAGAGCGATAAGAATGTGGAACTTTCTTCCACAATTGGCGGGGTCAGCGGGGAGTATGGATATTTTTAAAAGAGTCTTGGACGTGCATCTTAAAGAACACAACATACAGGGATATGGGAAATAATTATAGACACTCACCTACACAGGTTGAACTGGATGAACTATTGTCTTTATTCAGTCTTACCTACTATGTAACTATGTAAACTATGAACACACTGAGCAAACCTAACTAGCAGATTGCAGCTTCACTGACTACAGTGAACCAAATATGCTTTTGCCTGTCAAACCAAATACAGCCACACTGAACTACAGTGAGACAGTTAAATTTTGCCTATCAAATGCAACTAATACTAACTTATCTAATCTTAGAACCTACCTTGAAGGGCGCTACATCTACATACCTTGTACTAAGAGGTGTCCTTATTTGTGTTCCGAAACAAGGAGAAATAGAAGGTGTGTACAAAGCTGGCACAGGACAAAAAAATGATTTCTGAAATTACATCAAAGCTGAACTCCAGGCACGAAAACTTTCACCCGAAATATTCCTCAATAGCTACAACAGATATAAATCCATTTTGTGTGCACCAAATGCCTTTGCAAACTGAGATATTACCTTGTAAAAGTAGCAGTGACATCATCACTGTGCTGTATATAGCCTGTGCAGAGAACGGAGCTGTGGGAGGGGCCCAGTAGACCCCACCCACTACAGGCTGCCTGCAGAAAATTATAGGAGGGGGCGGAGACGAGACCATTTACCCTGCACAAAGAGAGAGCAGCAATGAGCGGTCTTTATTATAGGAAGCTCCTGCAGAGGAAAAGTTTTCACACTGGATTATTGCACAGATCAGGAAGAAATACCCAAAGCACATCAAGATTCAAGCAAAATTACACAACTTTTGTATTTAGACAATATGTGTTTATACTGGATTTCAGCTTTAACATGTTGCAGCTTATATGAGATTTTAGCATTTAAAAACACACAATGCTGCAGAGGGTGGAAGGCCACAAAAAAGTGATGGCATCAACAAATCTTTTTACAGATGGAATTCCAGGCGTCATGTGCAGGTCTTAAAAAAAAAAGAGAACAATAATGAAAATACATTTATAGATAAAACACAAATGTTTAAATATAGCCACAGTAGGATCTGCATTGTGATTGTGACACCGAGTCTGCCTTTGTAAATTTCCCCTGGGTGCTTATTACAATCCTATTCATCAATTATAAATACACCCCTCGTGGGTTTCCTTTAAGAAATAAGCGGCGCATTTTCCTCTTCCCCAGGAAAAATGTCGCAGGATTTCATACAATGGACTTGTATCTAGATGCCAGCGGTGGGCCTCAGTTCCTGCTGATACACATAAATAAATAGCACAACCTACACCAAGAAAAGGAACTTGGTCCAATCTGATACAGAGAGTAAAATTAACAATTAGACGCTAAACTTTAGATCCTTATAAACTTTATACATTTTTTTTTTAGCCGTATCAGCGAGCTTTGGGGATCCTTACTAAAAGTGAAATAAAGAATTTTTTTATTTTCCAATGCATACAAATTTAGGCTATGTTTATACATGGGGAAAGATGTACCTCTGAAAAGTGATCTGTCTTTTCAGAGGCATTTGGCAGGCAGTGAGGATGCAAAATATTGCTTCATCACCTCATGTTTTAACCACATAAATGCCAACCCACTGCACTGCAAGTTGCAAGAATGGGTTGTGTTTGGCAGCATTACTACCCACCAAAGTCAACAGGGGGGATATACACTATATTGTCAAAGGTATTGGGGCACCTGCCTTTACACGCACATGAACTTTAATGGCATCCCAGTCTTAGTCCGTAGGGCCCACCCTTTGCAGCTATAACAGCTTGAACTCTTCTGGGAAGGTTGTCCACAAGGTTTAGGAGTGTCTATGGGAATATTTTACTATTCTTCCTGAAGCGCATTTGTGAGGTCAGGCACTGATGTTGGATGAGAAGGCCTGGCTCACAGTCTCCAGTCTAATTTATCCCAAAGGTGTTCTATCAGGTTGAGGTCAGGACTCTGTGCAGGCCAGTCAAGTTCCTCCACCCCAAACTCACTCATGCATGTCTTTATGGACCTTGCTTTGTGCACTGGTTTGGTGGAGGGGGATTATTATGTGGGTTTTTTCAGGGGTTGGGGTTGGCCCCTTAGTTCCAGTGAAGAGAACTCTTAATGTGTCAGCATACCAAGACATTTTAGATAATTTAATGCTAACTTTGTGGGAACAGTTTGGGGATGGCTCCTTCCTGTTCCAATATGTATGCATATCTGTCACGTACCTGATCTGCGGCCAATGTGCTGAGAGGGGCTCCCCTTGCGGCTAAGTGCAGTATACCCCTGAAAGTGGAGCAGGAGGCATAGTGCCCAAAGTAGCACAGGTTGCCGGCAGGGTCTGGATGAGCAGAGCAGAGACTGCTGGACATTGCAGAGTGGATAGCCACTCAAGCCCTTTCACGGACATTGACTTCCAGCCACTCAGGACCTTTTAGGATCTGTAACAGTGGGAAAGACTATTTGCATAGGACTATTACACTTAATTTGTTTCATACGCCAATACATCAGTCCATGCTCCCTACACCCCTTGACAGTTTGTGCATGAATCCTTCTGGGTCACTGTGAGACATGCTGAATGTGGTGGATGAATGTGGTATGTGGCCGGCAACACCTGTGTTGTGATTGACAACGTTGTCAAAATTTTAATCTAGTTTGCAACAGTGGTAGTATTCTGTCTGTACTTTTTAATTGATTAATAAAGTTTACATGTTTTATGACCATTGGTTCCTATCTATAGTGTCTTGGTAATCTGTAATCCCTTTATTTTTTGAAGAGATCAAATGGGTCAGGAACAAGATGGGTCACAACGGGAAATCCAAGCAATCGATACCAAGGTTCAGGAGCACAGGGAAGCCGACAACAATCCAGCAATTTGTAGGAACCAGCAGCAGCCTTTCATAGGCCAGCAAGAGCTCCCATCTGTCACGTGGGAATGCGTCTGTGGCGCCCATGTCTAGTATAGGCCCAATTGCCAGTTCTTTCATGGCTATTTCCCTGACAGCATCAGTGCACAAAGCAAAGACCATAAAAACATGGATAAGAGAGTTTGGGGTGGAGGAACTTGACCTCAACCTGATAGAACACTTTTGAGATTAATTCGAGCAGAGACTGAGAGCAAGGCCTTCTTGTCCAACAGAGGAAAAATAGGCAGAACTCAAAAGTAATGCTGGTGCTGTTTTTATTGACCATAATCAGCCATACAGGGTACAAAGAAGGTAGACGCGTTTCACTCAAGACATGAGCTTAGTCATTAAGTGAGTACTTGAGTAATGACTAAGCTCATGTCTTGAGTGAAACACGTCTACCTTCTTTGTACCCTGTATGGCTGATTATGGTCAATAAATACAGCACCAGCATTACGTTTGGAGTGCCGCCTATTGTTTTTCCTCTGTTCTGAAGCTACGGCAGCGAGCCGAGGTGTGCACCCAAGGACGGATAATCTGGAAGCAGTCTGGAGCAGTGAGATACACCTGTTGCCTTCTTGTTTAACACCAGCGCCTGACCTCACAAATGCGCTTCTGGAAGAATGGTCAAACATTCCCAAAGACACTCCTAAACCTTGTGGACAGCCTTCCCAGAAGAGTTGAAGCTGTTATAGCTGCAAAGGGTGGGCCAACTCAATATTGAATCCTACGGACTAAGACTGGGATGACATTAAAGTTCATGTGCGTATAAAGGCAGGTGTCCCAATACTTTTGACAACATAGTGTATTTTGTCATGGCTGAGAAGCCAAGCATCAGAACCATGGCATGTGAACACCCTATACACTGCCTTGGATGAGAGAGCAGAGTGACAGAGAGATGAGCTTGTTGCTGTGCTGCTTCTTCTTTAACTCTCTAGGATTACCCAGGCTCAGAGGAAGTGGGTAGAATGATGCTGGGCATCAGACTAAAGACATCCAGGGGCAGGGAAAAAGCACTAAGGGGAAATGTATGAATTGAAGGTGAATATTGCAGCAAAAGCTGCTTTTGTTATATTTTTTTTAAATCTTTCTATTCATTTTTGTTTTTATTTTTGCCTGGAGTTCTGATATAAAACACTTGATGTTTCTAGGCTTTTACCTGAAGTTTTTTTAAGTTGGTGACAGGTTGTCCTTAACCCAGCTCCAATGATATACAGCACTTCAGCAAACTAGATGTCACCTGGTTAGAGTTTACCTGTCCTTTAAGCTTCCTTAAACAAGTTTGGATTGATTGATGTAGTGTTTTCAGTGTAAACCTGATCGGCTGATATAACAAGAGAGGGCTAGTTCCAAACCATTATTTTCACCTGTTTAATGTTTAATAAGCAATAAACAAGGCTGAGGTGAGGTATTTCGGAACTTTTCAGTCTTGTACTAGTTCATTGCCCTTAGGGGATGTTGTTGCAGCGACTTTGAGAAAGTCCTTACACCCTCTCTCCCAATTCCTTATAAAAAATATTTCCATCTGCCCCATAGGGTTGGTTTCCCTGTAAGCTGGCCATACACTATGCAAATTTCCGTAGGGTCTAATCAATTGGCTGAAATTTGGCCAAGTTGGTCCCCTCCTGCCCAACATCCCTCTATTGAAGAATCAAAGGAGCTAGGTGGAAGATTGGCGGTCACACAGCATCCATTCAGATACAGCCCCTGTGTAGGTGTAGCAGTTGATTGGGGGGGTTATGAGAAATGGCCCTCCCCAAAAAAGATATTGCCATAAACCTGTAGGTAAATAAGAGAACCCAAACCTTCGCTAAGTGGAAGAGTGGCTAATTACATAATACAGCCCAGATGAGCAGCAGCGGTGCCAGCCTTTGATTTGTACAAAGTACAAATCTGTCAGCTGCTGGTCATGCAGTGTGCACGGGCAGAATTTGGAACCATTGGCGACAATCTACTAATTAATACCAATGGATGCACTTGTGTAAATGTACAGCCATGGCCAAAAGTTTTGAGAATGACTCAAATATTAATTTTCAACAAAGTCTGCTGCCTCGGTTTTTATTATGGCAATTTGCATATACGCCAGAATGTTATGAAGAGTGATCAGATGAATTGCAATTAATTGCAAAGTCCCTCTTTGCCATGAACATTAGCTTAATCCCATAAAAAAAAACATTTCCATTGCATTTGTGAAGAAGGCTTCAGGGCACCCAAGAAAGTCCAGCAAGCACCAGGACCATCTCATACAGTTGATTCAGCTGCGGGATTGGAGCACCACCAGTGCAGAGCTTGCTCAGGAATGGCAGCAGGTAGGTGCATCTGCACGCACAGTGAGGAGAAGACTTTTGGATGATGGCCTGGTGTCAAGAAGGGCAGCAAAGAAGCCACTTCTCTCCAGGAAAAACATCAGGGACAGGCTAATATTCTGCAAAAAGTACAGTCATTTTCCCTGAATCCCCTTTCTGATTTTTTGGGGCATCCAGAAAAACGCTTGTCCAGAGAAGAAAAGGTGAGCACTACCATCAGTCCTATGTCATGCCAACAGTAAAGCATCCTGAGACCATTCATGTGTGGGTTGCTTCTCAGCCAAGGGAGTGGGCTCACTCATAATTTTGCCTAAGAACACATCCAAGAATAAAGAATGGTACAAAAACATCCTCCGAGAACAACTTCTCCCAACCATCCAAAAAGAGTTTGGTGAGGAACAATGTCTTTTTCCAGCATGATGAAGCACCTTGCCATAAGGTAAAAGTGATAACTAGAGTTGAGCGAACCCAAACTGTAAAGTTCGGGTCTGTACTGAACTTTCGGGTGTCCGTGCCCGAACCCGAACGTTTGAGAAAAAGTCCGGGTTCGGGTTCTGGTATTTTATCACACAGGGCAGCCAATCAACAAGCGTTTCACTGGTTTTCCCTAGAAGCCATCACAGCCACGCCTACTAATGGCATGGCTGTGATTGGCCAGTGCATCATGTGACCCAGCCTCTTTATAAGATGGAGTCACTTAGTGCTGCAGTCACATGCTCTCTGAGACTCTGACTAGTGTAGGGAGAGGATGCTGCCGGCTCTGAGAGGGACAGATTGCAGATATATATAACATCTCATCGATCTGATTGTGGACTAGGTAGAGACCATTACTACTGCTTTGAGGGACAGATTGCAGATCTCATCCTGCATTACAGAACAATCTGCTTTGAGGGACAGATTGCAGATCTCATCCTGCATTACAGAACAAGCTGCTTTGAGGGACAGATTGCAGATCTCATCCTGCATTACAGAACCATCTGACTGGACTAGGTATAGTCTATTGCAGATCTCATCCTGCATTACAGAACGATCTGACTGGACTAGGTAGAGTCTATTGCAGATCTCATCCTGCATTACAGAACGATCTGACTGAACTAGGTAAAGTCTACTGCTTAGAGGGACAGATAATTGTTCTAAAATCATCTCCTACTCCTATAGGGTCAGGTTCCTGCTGTTGCTGTAAGGGACAGATTATTCTATAATCATCTCCTAGTTCTAAAGGGAGAGGTTCCTGCTGGTCCTGTAAGGGACAGATAATTGTTCTAAAATCATCGCCTACTCCTATAGGGTCAGGTTCCTGCTGTTGCTGTAAGGGACAGATTATTATTGTTCTATAATCATCTCCTAGTTCTATAGGGAGAGGTTCCTGCTGCTCCTGTAGAAGAAGAAGAATTTAATATTCATTTTTTTTTTGTATTAATAAACACTTAAATAGTGCTACATAGTACATTTGCGGGCAGAATGAGGAGAGCGACAAATAAGGGACGTGGTCGTGGTGCTGCTGGTGTTGGTGGCGTTGGTGAAGCTCCTGTTGGAAGGAGAGGACGTGGTTAATCTGTGCCAGCTACACGCACGAGTGAAACCTTCCTCAAGTGCGAGTAGCCGACAGAACCTTCAACGTTATATGTTAGGCCCAAATGCCGCTCAACGAATGGTGAGGCCAGAACAAGTACAGGCGATAGTAGATTGGGTGGCTGACAATGCCTCCAGTTCCTTCACATTGTTTCCCTCCCGTTCCCTTGATGAAAGCTCAGAGTTGGCACCTGAACCCCATGGCCATCTGTCTTTCACCTCAGCCCCTTGTAAATTAGCCAAGCTGTCTGAGCCCCAAGTCATGCAAGAGACTCTTATGCTTTTTGATGACTCTCCTGGTGTGCTTTCCGTGGGCCATCCACATAGCCCTGCCCCAGAAGTGGAAGACATTGAGTGCACCAATGCACAACCACTTCTGTTGCAGGATGAGGACATAGAAACACCAGCGCAGCACGTGTCTGATGATGACGAAACACAGGTGCCAACTGCTGCAGCTTTCCTCAGTGTGCAGACTGACAAGGAGGGCAGTGGTGAAGGGTGGGTGGAAGATGATGTGGAGGAGGATGATGAGGTCCTAGACCCCACATGGAATGAGGGTCATGCGAGTGCCGTGTGCAGTTTGGAGGAAGAGGTGTTGGTCGCACAGAGGCACCAGCACAGCAAAAGAGGAAGCAGATTGCAAAAGCGGAGCGAGCGTCCCCTAGACAGTAGGCCTGCTACTACCCACCACACCCAGGGACCTAGCACACCAAAGGCAGCTCAAAGGCGTTCCCCTGCCTGGCAGTTCTTCAGACAATGTGCTGACGACAAGACACGAGTGGTTTGCAAGCTGTGCAATGATAGCCTGAGCCGAGGCATAAATGTTCTAAACCTGACCACAACCTGCATGATCAGGCCTCCTCCTGCTTCCTCTTCTGCTGCTGCCTCGGCCTCTTCCTCCACCTCTACAGTGACAGTGTCACCTGCCACCCAGCAAACAGAGTATGTGACAGCACCGCCACCATCCCCAAGCATTTCCAAAGGGTCCCATGGAAGCTTACAGCTCTCCATCTCCCAAACACTGGAGAGAAAGAGGAAGTACCCCCACCCACCCACCCACCCGCGATCCCTGGCCCTGAATGCCAGCATTTCCAAATTCCTGGCCTTTGAAATGCTGTCATTCCGTCTGGTGGACACGGACAGTTTTAAAAACCTGATGGAGGTGGCTGTGCCACAGTATGTGGTTCCCAGCCGCCACTACTTTTCCAGACGAGCCATCCCTTCCCTGCACAAACAAGTCGGGGACAAGATCAAGTGTGCACTGCACATTGCCATCTGTGGCAAGGTCCACATAACCACTGATACCTGGACCAGTAAGTACGGGCAGGGATGCTATATCTCACTAACTCAGTGGTTCTCAACTCCGGTCCTTGGGACCTACCAACAGGCCAGATTTTAAGTATTACCTTGGGGAGATGCATACTAGAAGACTGCAATCACTGAGCAGCAAATTATATCACCTGTGATGTATTTCAGTTATCCTGCAAACCTGGCCTGTTGGGGGGTCCTGAGGACCGGAGTTGAGAACCACTGCACTAACTGCACACTAGGTAAATGTAGTGGCGGGTGGGCCTGAGGCGGCTAGCCATTTGGCGCATGTCCTTCCACCACCCAGGATTGCAGTGCATTTGCCTTTACCTCCTGTTGCCTCCTCCTCCTACTGCGCTTCCTCCTCCTCTACCACCTCCTCATCCGCTCAGCGTAACACCTTCACCACCAACTTCAGCACATCCAGGGGGAAACGACAGCAGGCTGTTTTAAAACTGATGTGTTTGGGGGATAAACCCCACACTGCGCAGGAGCTGTGGACGGGCATTGAACAACAGACCGATGAGTGGTTGTTGCCACTGAGCCTCAAGCCCGGCCTGGTGGTGTGCGACAATGGCCGAAATCTTCTAGCTCCTCTGGGCCGAGCCGGTTTGACGCACATCCCTTGCCTGGCTCATGTGCTGAATTTGGTGGTACTGAAAATAAAAAAAAACTACCTGGATATGTCAGAGCTGCTGCATAAAGTGCAGGCCCTCTGTGCGCACTTTCGGCATTCTCACCCTGCTGCTGCTCGCCTGTCTGCGCTGCAGCGGAACTACAGCCTTACCGCTCACCACCTCCTATGCGACGTGCCCACAAGGTGGAACTCCACCTTGCACATGCTGGAGAGACTGTGCGAGCAGCAGCAGGCAATAGTGGAGTTTCAGCTGCAGCACGCACGGGTCAGTCGCTATGCAGAACAGCACCACTTCACCACCGAGTGGGCCTCCATGCGAGACCTGTGTACCGTATTGCGGTGTTTCAAGTACTCCACCAACATGGCCAGTGCCGATGACGCTGTTCTCAGTGTTACTATCCCACTTGTATGTCTCCTTGAAAAAACACTTCGGGCCATGATGGAAGAGGATGTGGCACAGGAGGATGAGGAGGAGGAAGAGGGGTAATTTCCACGGTTATCAGACCAGTCATTCACAAGTGGCTCAGAGGGTGGGTTCCTGCACCAGCATAGGCCAGGTCAAAAATATTCAAGCCAGGGCCCAGTTCTGGAGGATGAGGAAGATCATCATGAGGAGGAGGAACTGCAGCAGGGTGGCACCCAACGCAGCTCGTAGGCATCACTGGAGCATGGCTGGGGGGATACGGAGGACACAGATGATACACCTCCCACAGAGGACAGCTTGTCTTTGCCTCTGGGCAGCCTGGCACACATGGCTGACTACATGCTGCAGTGCCTGCGCAACGACAGCCGAGTTGCCCACATTGTAACTTCTTCTGATTACTGGGTGGCCACCCTGCTAGATCCCCGTTACAAGGACAACATACCGTCCTTAATTCCCTCACTGGAGCGTGAGAGGAAGATGCGCGACTACAAGCGCACACTGGTAGAGGCGCTACTGAGGGCATTCCCAAATGACACCGGGGGCTCACTGGAAGCACAAGGCGGAGGAAGAGGCTGCCAACGCAGCTGTGCCACTGCCAGCACCTCAGAAGGCAGGGTTAGCATGGCCGAAATGTAGCAAAGCTTTGTCAGCAGCCCGCCACAACAAACAGCACCACCAGCTGATAGGCAAGGTCTTAGCAGGAGGAAGCATTTCAGCAACATGGTGGAACAGTATGTGTGCACACGCCTGCACGTACTGACTGATGGGTCTGCCCCATTCAACTTCTGGGTCTCCAAATTGGGCACATGGCCTGAGCTTGCCCTTTATGCCTTGGAGGTGCTGGCCTGGCCTGCAGCCAGTGTGTTGTCTGAACGTGTGTTTAGCACGGCGGGGGGCGTTATCACAGACAAGCGCAGCCGCCTGTCCACAGCCAACGTGGACAAGCTAACCTTTATTAAAATGAACCAGGCATGGATGCCACAAGACTTGTCTGTACCTTGTGCAGAATAGACATTTATACCAGCCTCACACAGCCATTGTTATACTTGTTTTTTTGAATATGCCTCAATATTTTGGGGGCTACCCCAATTAGAAAAAAAAAAAACAAACAAAAAGTGTTGGCTACCTCCTCCTCCACCACCGCCACTCCCACCTACACTGCCATGGTCACGGCCTAGTCAACCTCTAGGCTCCTACTCCACATCCACCCCCCTTTATTTTTATTATTTGATTTGAAGTTATTTTGCCTAGCCCCATTTTTTTGTAGGGCACTTGTCCTACTCTTACCCCCATTTTACTTCCTTTTGCAGCCCTCTAGCACTTGCCAGGACTTTTTTACAGCCATTTTTGTGCCGAAAAGTTCGGGTCCCCATTGACTCCAATGGGGTTCGGGGTCAAGTTCGGGTAACGTTCGGTACCGAACCCAAACTTATTCACGAAGTTCGGCCGGACCCACCGAACCCGAACATCCAGGTGTTCGCTCAACTCTAGTGATAACCAAGTGGCTTGAGGAACAAAACATCGACATTTTAGGTCAATGGCCAGGAAACTCTTCACATCTTAAACCCATTGAGAACTTGTTGAACAAAAAAAATCCCCACAAATTCTGACAAACTCCAAGCATTGATTATGCAGGAATGGGCTGCCATCAGTCAGGTTGTGGCCCAGAAGTTGATGAAAGCATGCCAGGGAGAATTGCAGAGGTCTTGATAAAGAAGGTTCACCACTGCAAATATTGACTCTTTGCATAAACTTAACTTAATTGTCAATAAAAGCCTTTGACACGTATGAAATGCTAGTAATTACACTTCAGTATACCATAGTAACATCTGACACAAATATCTAAAAACACTGAAGAAGCAGACTTTGTGAAAATGAATATTTGTGTCATTCTCAAAGCTTTTAGCCACGGCTGTAACCATAAAGAAAGAGTAGTGACCTGGAAGTCACCGAGTGAAGTAGCAGCGATTTCAAAGTTGTATCAATGTGAACCAGGGCTGGACCTGAGATACTGCAGGTTGTCAGTTTCTTCTTTACAGGTGTGTGCTTTGCTGAATAGATTTGGTTATGTGACAGGGTCTCTTTATTGGCATAGTATTGCACTTGACATGCTTTGCATTGCATTTCCCTTGGATAAAGTAGATCATAATAAGGACATTTGCATTGCAGGCAAAGCAGGCCAATGCAGTCTTTTGCTTTAAATACATTCAGTTGTGCGGCACTGAAAACTGAACCCAAGGGCAGAATCTGATAACAACCCGTCTACAAAAACTGTTATGTGGAAATCATTGCAGATCTTTCAGGTTCCCGTCGCCAGCTTCCAGCCTTTATTTGTTGTTACTCAACAGCCACTATGATAAAACGATCTACATGTTATTGTTAACATCAATAAAAATAAAGGATTGAGAACGGTCCAAAAAACACAACACAATGTGGCAGCTTAAAGTGGAACTTTAGTCAGAAAATGAAGTCCTGCTAGGTGACTTCAGGCTGGCCCCTTTTGCAGGTATGTAAAACATTAAAAATAAGTGTTTATACTATTTAAGATCCAGTAATACACAGTCTCCCCCTGCTCTGCACATGCTCAGTTGCTCTCCTTTTTTACGCATTGCTGAATTTGTAGAGGCCAATCTGATGACAGCTGTGGGCAATTAACTCATGGGGATCACCTTTAATGGGAAAAAGGCAGCTTAAAGGCAAACTTTCTTAAAAGTCTGGCGGGTTGCCGGTTTTATTGGTAAAAGGTTGCAAGTCATAAAACAAAAAAAATAGCAAAACAAAACCTTGCCGTCTGGCGCAAAACAATTACAGAGCAGGATACCTCTCTATATGATGTAGGGCTCGTCCCAGACACCTCCAAACAAAACAAATGCAAACCTTTCCTCTGAGTCCTTAGAGCAACCAACTCTCAAGGTGTAGCTCTCTCAGTGTAATGATACTGAGTCCCAGGCCAGAGGAGCTTCGAGTTCTCCACCTGGTCATTTAAAGCAGCTGAAGGGGAATTTGGGTGGACCAGAAATTCCGGGCCGGAACCAGCTCTGCAACGGTGGCTGGCAAAACCTGGGCCAGACTCTGTTTAGTCCACTCCAAGTGAATACATGCAAGGCGACAGATATCGCCCATCCACTATCTCGCCTCGCATAACGTCACATAGTATTAAAGCAGAATGAAGCCCTCCTATCCTTTACAGCCAAGGAAGCTGCTTCTATTTGATCTGCAACTGCCACGGTGCTGCACATGTGATCAGTTATGACACAAGCCACTTGATGGTTTGACAGTTTGGTTGAGGACAAAAGCAGACGTGACAGTTAGCAATCCCGGCATCCCAGGAATGTAAATTTTTTGAAACTGGTAAATCGATGGGTTTAGTTATGCTTTATGATTTACTGCTGTTCATGGGCTCTGGGCTTCAGCAAAATGGCAGCCTCCAGCAAGAAGAAACAGGAGCAGTGCTGGAGGCAATTTACAGCACACACTAATTTTGGTAGGATAATTATTAAAGTAGAATGTATGTTTCTTGCTGATGAACATTATTTTTTTTATCAAGTTGTTATGGGAAAGTTCTGCTTTAACCACTTGCCGACCGCCCACCGCAGCGTGACGGCCGCAGAGTGGCTCGCTATTGCAAACCGCCGTCACCTGACGACGGCTGCGATAACTAGTATTGTGAGCGTGCGTGCGCCGCCGGAGGTGCGCTGTGTTCCGGGGGGGGGGCCAGGGAGCGGGTAGGGCGGACTTGATCGCCGCCGGCTACCCGCGACCCCCCCGGAGCGAAACACGAATCTCCGTTCTGACAGAGGGGGAAGGGCTGTGATCACAGGCTTCCTGTATATGGAAGCCATGATCACTCCCCTTCCACTGCCAGCCCAGCCCCATACAGTTAGAACATGCCCAGGGAACACAGTTAACCCTTAGTGCACACCCTCCAGTTTAATCCCTTCACTGCCAATGGCATTTACACAGTAATCAGTGCATTTTTATAGCACTGATCGCTGTATAAATGCCAATGGTCCCAAAAAAGTGTCAAAATGATCCGACATGTCCGCCGCAATATCGCCATCCTGCTAAAAATCACTGATCGGTGCCATTACTGGTAAAAAATTAAAAAAATAAAAACTCCAGAAATTCATTCTCATGGTTCGTAAACGCGGCAACTTTTCCGCAAACCAATCAATAAATGCCGATTGTAATTTTTTTTTTTTTTTTTACCAAAAATATGAGGAAGAATATAAATCGGCCAAAACCGATGAAAAAAGTTTTTTTTTGGATTTGTATTTTAGCAAAAAGAAAAATTTTTTTTTTTTCAAAATTGTCGCTTTTCTTTTGTTTATAGCGGTGATCAGAAATGACGCAGAGGCGATCAAATACCACCAAAAGAAAGCTCTATTTGTGGGAAAAAAAGGACTCAAATTTAGTTTGGGTACAACGTCGCACAACCGTGCAATTGTCAGTTAAAGCAACGCAGTGCCGAATCGCAAAAAGTGCTCTGGTCCTAAAGTGTATAATCCTTCCGGGGCTGAAGAGGTAAGAATATATTTGATTTAAACATATCCGTTCCAAGAGGGAAGGGAGCTTGACACCACCGACTGCTTAATATATGCTCAAAGCTTTTGTTATTTTGAATATATTAACTACTTGCCGACCAGCCACCGCAGTTTTGCATGGCTGTGAGAATCACCGTCATTGTACATCAGTCGCTTTAAGGGCTATAGGGGCGTGGTGCGACGCTGGAGCCGATGCGCGTGGCCATCGGCCGCAATGTCCGCCGACCACCCATTATCGCTCATCAGACAGAACGGGGATCTGTCAATGTAAACAGACAGATCCCCATTCTGTCAGAGAAGTAGAGAGAGATTTGCTGTTCCTAGTAATCAGGAACAGCGATCTCTCTCTACTCCCTGTCAGTCCACTCCCTATGGAACACTTAACCCCTTGATCGCCCCCTAGTGTTAGCCCCTTCCCTGCCAGTGACATTTATGCAATTTTTAGCTTTGATCTCTGTATAAATGTCAGTGGTCCCAAAAAAGTAGCAAAAGTGTCCGATCTGTCTGCCACAATATTGCAGTCCTGCTAAAAAATCACATCTCACCGCCATTACTAGTAAAAAAAATTGAATCAATAAAAATGCCATAAAATCTATCCTCTATTTTGTAGACGCTATAACTTTTGCGCAAACCAATCAATATACGCTTGTTACGATTTTTTTTACCAAAAATATGTAGAAGAATACATATTGGCCTAAACTGATGAAGAAATTAGTTTTTTTTTTGGATATTTTTTATAACAAAAAGTAAAAAAGATTGTTTTTTTTTTTAAATTGTCGCTCTTTTTTTGTTTATAGGGCAAAAAATAAAAACCGGATATGCAAACAAGCCCAGGATTTCAATAAGCCTGGTTGTGACCGTTCTTAAATCCCCCATTGTGGCAATGCCTGCTGTGTGTATTGATGTGTTCGCTTTCTTTTATTATGAAAGGTATTCCTTGAGCAAGGCATTTTTGACACAGAAATCAACACAGCAATTAGATGCTTTATGAGACGTGGAAATTTATCTCTTGGGTCCAATTAAGCGCTGTCTAAACAAAGGACTATAGTTACAGCCACACACCATAATTACAACAAGTGGAGCTCCCCCTGCTGGGTCCATAGGTGTAAAACAGTTTGGCTTTAACCATTTCAGCTCTGGAAGGTTTACCCCCCTTCATGACCAGGCCAAATACGATACGGCATTGTGTTACTTTAACTGACAATTGCGCGGTCATGCGACACTGTGTACCCAAATAAAATTGATGTACCTTTTTCCCCACAAATAGAGCTTTCTTTTAGTGGTATTTGATCACCTCTGCTGTTTTTATTTTTTGCATTATAAATAAAAAAAGAGCGACAATTTTGAAAAAAAAACAAACATTATTCTTTACTTTCTGCTATAAAACATAACCAATAAAAAAATGTAAAAAATCGAATTTCTTCATCAATTTAGGCCAATGTGTATTCTGCTACATATTTTTCCCCCAATAAGAGTATATTTATTGGTTTGCGCAAAAGTTATAGCACCTACAATCTATGGGATATTTTTTTAGTTTATTTCTTTTACTAGTAATGGCGGCGATCAGCGACTTATAGCGGGACTGCGATATTACAGCAGACAAATCGGACACCTAACTGACACTTTTGATACTGTCTGGAGACCAGTGACACGAATACAGTGATCAGTGCTAAAAAAATATGCATTGTCACTGTACTAATGACACTGGCAGGGAAGGGGGTTAACATCAGGGGCAAGCAAAGGGTTCAATGTGTTCCTAGGGAGTGCTTACTGACTGTGTGGGAGGTGATTTTACTACGAGAAGACACAGATCTGTGTTCGTGCTTTGCAGGAACACAGAATCAATGTGTTCCCTACTGACAGAATGGCGATCTGCCTTGTTTACATATAATGGGGCATTGTTTCTCCCACTGACACCAATAATGGGGCACTATTCCCATTGACACCAATAATGGGGCACTATTTCTCCCACTGATACCAATGATGGGGCATTATTCCTCCCATTGATACCAATGTTTGGGGCACTATTTCTCCCACTGATACAGACAATGGGGCACGATTTCTCCCACTGACACCAATGATGGGGCAATATTCCTCTGCCTATCGACCACAGGTGCTATGTAACTGACCACCAACTCTGGGGTAATGTTTATGTTGGGTAGGGCTACCACTAGTCCAGGATTCACCTGGACAGTTCAGGTTTTGAACCACGTGTCCGGGTTTCAGAGTGCCTGAAACCCAGACACATTATCAGAGTACCACAACCGCCGAGTGTATAGGCATGTGCACACCCTAATCACCAGTGTTGCCAACTACCCAGGAGGTATGGCTGCAGTTGTCTAAGAGAAGTTTCACTCTCTTTCACACTGCCCAGAGCCAGCACAGCCCCACCCCACAGGGATCAATCTGCTCCTCCTTTTTCTGCTCCTATCCCTCTGTATCTGCCCACCCACATTCCAATTCCCAGGGATATATGGGCAGGAGATTTGAAGCCCGACAGATATATCGTGGATAAAAGGTGCAGATGCCTGAGCATCCATCCTCGGATGAGTGAGCTCACCATGCTGCACCTCCCTTTATATACACACATATACAAAATGCAATCTCCAAGTGAAAAATAGACATGTGTACTGCCGAAAAATTTGTTCATTTTTTTTCTTTTCGTTTTTTGGGGTCATTCATTATGATCGAAATTCGTAAATTCAAAAATCCAGAAATTCTAAAATCTGAAAATATAAAGAAGATTCAAAAGACCGAAAATCCGAAAGAACGAAAATCTGAAAATTTGAAATAATAACTATTAAATTATAGGTACTGGAATTTCCTTTCTAATCTGGCTGTTAGTGAACGTATTCGAATTTCCGGATTTACGAACTTCGATCATAATGAATGACCCGAAAAACAGGGAAAAAAAAAAATGAATGAAATGAAAACAAAAATGAACAAATATTTCAGCAGTGCACATATGGCTGTTAGTGAACGTAATGAATACGAATTTATCCGAAGTTACAAATTATCCGAAATAACAGATGCCGCATCTAAACAAATGGATCAGAACAAATTAATAATCATAAAAATAATAATACGTTTTTATTACTATGAATTCATTACGTTCCATTCGTTTACATATGGCATTCGTTATTTCGGATAATTTGTAACTTCAGATAAATTCGTATTCATTACGTTCACTTACAGCCAAATTTGAAAGGAAGTTCCAATACCTATAATATAATAGTTAGTAATTAGTGATTTCAAATTTTTGGGTTTTTGAATATTTGGATTTTCGTTATTATTTTCGTTCTTTTGAAGTTTCGGATTTTAGAATTGTCGATTTCTGAATTTGAGAATTTAGAATTTCCGGATTTTCAAAATTTACGAATTTTCAAATTTACGAATTTTTTAATTTTCCAATATTGTGAAAAATTTGTTAAACAGGTTTTTGTTAATTCGGAATTAACGAATTTGTCAAAATTAGTTTAAAAAACGAATCCAGAATGAAAGGAATTGCACACGTCTACTGAAAAATATTAATGTCGGTGACTGAAGTCTCCCCCCTCCCTCTCTTCTCTGTCCTGCCCCAGCGAGTGAGTACACTAAGACAAGGGGGACTCAGATGTAAGGGGTGTTCTGGGGACTCAGATGCAGGAGGGTTTGGAAATTCTGATTTAAGGGGGAATGCTGGGAATTCTGATGTAAGTGGAGGCTTTGGTGAGCAGAAACCCCCTTACTTCAGTTACCCTTTACATTAGAGTCCACAGTGTCCCCCCCTGTGCACCGATAAAGAGTTTGGGTTTGGCTTGAAGAAAAGGTGGCAACCCTAATGCTGGGCCTGGGACATTTTCTTGCCTCACTGACCATAATCCGGCCCCCCTAAATTCTGAAGGACAGTAAACTGGCGCTTTGTTTGTAAAGTTTGGAGACTCTTGCTTTAGAGCTTTTCTGAAAAATGATACTGTTACTTTATATTTTGACATATCAGGAATTTGTTCTTGCAGATTTGTAGTTACAGAAAGGTCCATTGTAGGCCGTGAAGCCAGCGGCCAAAACTAAACTATATTTACAGACTGCGGAGGTTAAAGTCTGTAATCAGGCTCAGTGGACTATGTTGGCCTTAATATAGAAATAATTATATTTGTGCAAAGTCTTGGCCAGAGGACGTTTTGCTCCCAGAATATTTCACAAGAGCAATAAATTCAGTTTATACAATGCTTGGTTTGATTGTTTAAGCACTCGGCTATGCAGGAATGTAAATATGCTTGTAGCATCCTGGTATTAGGCAGGGTTGCTAATACATTTAGTCTGCCAGGTGGTAACTAGCCTGGCTGATTTTCAGAAAAATACACTGACTTTTCCCTAAATCTGGATTTGATGCACCTCTCTCTTCTGTCACTGGGTGGAATTAGATTGACCAGGGCATAGTGAATCCAGACTAGTAGTGGATAGGTTGTCTCAGCCAATAGGCAGGGGCTCTCTTTGCCCCTTTCCTGCTGGGAGAACCCATTTATTCGGGAGGAGTCAGGTGATCAGTGTTCTGTGGCACCTGGATGGCTGTCTGATTGGACGTGTGTTGTACAGTTCCAGGTTGCTAGGCCAGAATTCTGAGCCCTATCCCGGGAGCACCTGGCTGCTAGGCTGTCTGAGGCCAATCCAGGTTTGAGAGAAGCAGCGCAGGGTTGGAACCCAACCAAGTTGCAGAGGTTCAGCAAGACGGGGAACTGAATTGTTGCCAGAGGCAAAAGAGAAGCAATTGCCATCAGGGACAATCACTCCGGTTGCCAGCGGCAATTGAGGATCAAGTAGGGTTGCCACCTCATCCCTTTAAACCCAAACACATATGAATTACCCAGGTTCTGAGGCTAATTTAATGGAGATAAGGCACCGAGTTTAATTACCACTTTAATCAGCCTCAGAACTGGTGTAATTAAAGAGGATGTAAACCCTGATGAGTTTTACTTCCTCTTTGTTCCTGCTTACTACCCTGAAATATAAAAGCATTATAGGCTAGTATGCACATCATGCAAGCACTCTGTATAACTCCTAAACCATGTGCAGGTTTAGGAGATATGCAGGGAACCTACAGGTAAGCCTTATTATAGGCTTACCTGTAGGTTAAAGTGGTTGTCAAAAGTTGACAACCACTTTAATATGTGTTCGGTTTTAAAGGGATGAGGTGGCAACCCTAGGATCAAGGCCAGAGGTAAAGGGGAAGCAGGTGCCAACAAGGGACAACCACTCCTGTTACCAGGGGCCATTTTATGGAAGTCTGAAGTACCAGAGCAGCCTTTTCACCAGCCGGGGACGGTGAAGAAGTGGGAAAGCTTCAGCAGAGTGCCAAGCCAAGGACCCAGCTGGTTAGCAGGGGTGAAGCTCGAGGAGTATATAGCGGGTTAGCTGTGGAAGAGCTCAGGGGATCCAGTGACGTCTAGGATCTTGAAGTCTAGTAAGAGAACGGGAGCTCAGTGAGTGAAGATCTACAGTAAGATACTGTGAAATGTGAGAGAAGATCTACAACGGGTTACTGTGAGTTAAGTGTACAGATCTATATTGACTGTTGAAAGTTCAGTTGCCATAGGAGATGATAGTTCTACAAATACAGTTGCTGCAGCCAGCTTAAAGGCACTCTACCTGTATAGCTGTCTGCCTATCGTTTTGTTTCGGAGTCTGCTAATTGCTATTGCATCTGCCTAAGGGTGTTCTGGCCCTAACCCTCTCTCCACCAGTTCTGTTGAGACAATAAATCTCTTTTCTTGCATCCATAAAGTGACTGGCGCCCATGTTTCCAACTTGCATTACACCCACCATGCCTAGAAACCCACACTTTGAGGAAGGATGTCAGCTCTCCCTGACTCTGGAGGTCCCCACTAGGGGTTGGGGACCCCGCTACATGTTTTAATTAGCTCCTGGGGATATTCATCAAATTGCAGGTTAACTGCCTAAAAATGGTCAGTGTATACACTCCACCAGAGAAAAAAAAAAGGGATTTTATTATAACTTACCGTAAAATCCTTTTCTCTGAGTTCACTGACAGACACAGCTCTTCTTAATTGACACGTGGGTTTTATGTCGTCCTATCAGGAGTACATCGCCCCAGGGGTTGGGGATCACCCCTGGAGGTCTCAGTCCCTCTCGACTGTAGGAAGGAGTTTCACACCCAAAGATCCGTACCACCCACATTACGTTCAACCTTTGTACCCGCGGTCAGTGAAATACCTACGTTCTTTTCTCTAAATAACAGAGTTGTCTTGACCACCTCTCTCCCAATCCCGGTCTTGTGGGAATCCGTCTACGTTATCGTTAATCGTCTGAGGCTTTGTTTTGCTATCCGTCTGTCGAT